>CM057235.1:65335148-65935148 GCA_029891385.1 Erythroxylum novogranatense | reverse complement strand
GATAACCAATTTCCTCAATTATACCAATTCATCTATTTCATTTCTTTTCAATGCGTTCAATTGATTAGTTATGCTTATATCCATTATCCACTCTAAATACAATTGAGACATGTTCCCTTTCAGCAATACAATAAACTTCTTATACCCATAATTCATATAACTCTTTAAATGTCGAACGTCTCCAATGAGAAGCAATTTTCTTATAATTCTCTCAGTTTCATCAAATCATATTCGAACACATGTTCCTTACTTTAATTTGCTTGAATAAACAATCATCATATCAATCTCGTACTTCCATATATCCGCAATTAATATTTCCTTGATGCTCAAAAATTCTCTTACATAATCGGAGTCATCTCATCAACGTAATACACACTTTTTCATTTCTAATTTCATTGTCTTTACATTTCAATCTTTTCCTTATCCCATCATATCCATGTACATTCACTCTCAAATCAATATCATAACTATGTACGCATTCTAACTTTTCCATTTAACATATTTTGACTCCAAAGCATATATCAATACTCATAACTCTTATCACGGTAATCAAACCCAATTGTAACTTAATTTTATCCACTTTATACACTTGAAATCTTGTCATTATCATATCTCTATTTTTCATTTTCCTCTATCACTCCACAAATATAACTTTATTTCTATCTCACATTCAAGGAAAATATTGTGAAATATATCTGCCAAGACCGGTACACTAAATATTCATCTGTCAGATCGAACCATATACTTTTACTTATTTCACGATATCCATTCCTTCCTTTTATCACATTCTAACACATTATCCTTTTCATCACTTTTCTAACCGCTTAAACGAATGAGACACACTCATACATATGACTCGTATACTAGACTGGGGATCAGTTGTTACTGTCTGCCGTGACATGACTTAAATGCATATACTTGACACATTTTTCTCATAATGACCATGTAAGATTGTACAACCTGTCTCTGATACCACAAATGTAGCACCCCACTCCCGCGAGACTCGAACCCGACATCGACGGTGACATTTGAGCTCGTGACCCGTGAGGGTGGTATGCTAGAGCGATCAATTCAATTTAAAAACTCATTATGACATTTTTTTTCTTTTGAAAACAGTCGAGTGCGCAGAAATCAATAAACAATTTGGGCCCGTGATAAGGAAACACTTTCAATCAAAACACTATTTTAATAATCAATTCACAATACAATATTAATCAATTGGGGCCCTATATAACAACAGTACAAATCAAAATGACTCAAATGCAGACATGAGACTGATCCCGACTTCAACTCTGACCTTCTTGCAGCAGTCATACTCCCGTTTAACTAAAGGGGTAATCGCCAATTCCTGAAAAAAATAATTGCAATGTTGGGTGAGTTTGCGAACTCAGTGAGAAACCATCATCGATGATTCACCCAACTCATGCATACACAAATCACACAATAACATTTACAGAAATATCACATGCAATTTCACCTTTCACATTCAATCATATACATATGCAATGCGCATGTGACACTTCTATTTTCTTATGGTGTTGTGACCGAGCGCCTATCACTTATAAAAAATCAGACGCGTCTAGGGAGTAGGAGAGCCCTCAGGGTATGCACTAACTCCCCTCGAGCTCGAGGCTCGGCATTACGTTGGGCTTGAAGCCCTGATCATTGAGCCTGTGGCTCTAACAAATACGTTGGCTACTCCGGTCACAATTGTCATTATCTGATCATGGCATTATGCATGAATGCACATGTTTCCATTTTCATTTACAGTCATTTACATTTCAATGAGATTTCCCATTCCTTCGGACCTTCGATCCGGTATTTCAGTCATATGCATTTACGATTTATCTCATTCATGCCTTCGTAGTCATTTACACACACGTAGCACTTCAATATCACATATTCAATATTTCAGACACCCATGGTCCGAAATCAATCAAATCAGGAACACATATATCCATCCTTAACACCCCATGGCATAATTGCATAAAAGTAACACATAAAGGTTGAGAAACCAACTAGGTTACTCACCTGAACTTCCTAGTTGTTGCCTGAAAGCTCCAGCACTGTCCGTGGATTATCGATCCATCGGAGCCTCTAAAACAATCAAATAATTTCATTCATTACAAAATGCACAGTCAAAATAATTAATGATGCACATGCCTTGGATAACAGATGTATGTCTATTCATGATTTTCCCGGTACCATTTCCCACTTTCTATTTTCTTTTACTCAATATCCAACTTTCACTCAATTGACCAATATCGACTCATTTCGATTCAATAACATATTACAGAGCTTCCAATTCTAGTCAATTTATCAAATCATTTTTGCTATGGTAATACCTCAGAGTCAACATCACTATCTTCCAGATCGAATCCATTCTTTTATACTCAGTTAGCATTGACTTCTTTTTCAAAGTCTCACCTTATACTCAAATTTTCAATAACAATCAATCACATTCTTTACTGTCTCTCACTAATTGTGATCTCAAAAATCTGAATTCAAACTCTCATTCTTTTCCTCAATTGTAGACGTCGTTCTCTAGTTCATAACGAATCAAACATCACCTCAATTGGAGGTCTACACCATAAGATATGCCCCAAAAACCAATTTGAATCAATTCAGAAATGTCTCCCTCGTCGCAACTTCAAGTCTTCGTCGCGACGTCAAGAAGGTCGCTTCGTCATGACGATAACCTTGTTTCGTCATGACGTCCAAACCATCGCTTCGTCACGCGCGCTAAGCTCGCCATGGCGTCGCTTTCGTCATGACGTCCAATATTTTATTCGTCGCGACATGCGGCCCTGGTTCGTCTTCTCCGATCGGTTTTTCTACCATTTTCTCTCTCTAATCAACCTTAACTCATAATCATCTACCCTAATCTTTTATATTTAACCCCATGAATGCATTTAACTCATAAATAACAACATTAAAACCAATTCACTTACCAATTCCAGCTCAAAACCTCCGATCTCAGCAATTTCTCTAATTCCCACGGTGAACCCTCTAAACTCATCAAATCTTCTTCTTCTCTCAAGGGTTTACATCGATCTTTAACCGTGAGGAAAGAATAAACACAAATCTCCAAGGAAGAATCGAAACTCACCAAGGAGAAGAAACCGATCGTGCCCTAGGAGGAGAATACAATTTCTTTTCCTTTCTTCGATTTTCAGAACGTAGAACATATATATACAGAACAAATAAGCCTCTTGTCATTTTCCTCCCAAAACATTTAACTCTCTAATCAGTTCACTCATCTCCAAATCTCGATAGCTCAACATATTAAATTCCAAGATCATATATCTAAATTTTCCATTGCCATCAGACAATTATTCCGGTCATATAAAATCAATCCGTCTGCCTCTCGGAAATTTCCGGTCTGGACATTTTCTCCCAAATTTTTCAGAAACATTTCTAAAGTTCACAATCAAGTACCAGTCACTCTAAAATATTTCCAAATCAACTATTCAGGCCCAATTTCTAGAATTTCCAATAAATCACAATCAAATCTATTTTTCTCTTAAATCACAATTCATATCATATCAAACGCCGAAAATATCATGAATGCATGTACCTATATGTGCATGTGCAAAAGTCTCATGGCCTCCAAAATTAGAGGTCAACAAGATGCTCAGTCATATGCGGTAATATCCTATCCCATCGGTGACGGGATGTTACACGTGAACTGATCCCGACTTCAAACTCTGACTTGCTTGCAGTAATCATACTCTCGTTTGTCTAACAGGGTACTCTTCAAATCCTAAAAATTAGTTTCAATTTTGGGTGAGTTTGCGAACTCAATGAGAAACCATCATCAATGGTTCACTCAACTTATGCATATACAACCCATTCACAGAATATCACATCAGAACACATTCGGAAATATCACATGCATTATCATTTCACAAATATAAGACAATTCGCCTTTCACACAGTCCATATTTAATTATTCGTAAATGCAATGCACATGTGACATTTTCCATTTTATTACGGTGTTGTGACCGTGCGCCTGATCTGTCCCAAAATGGGCTCATTAACGGTGAGCCTGTGGCTCTGAATAAAAACGCGTCTTAGGGGAAGGAGAGCCCTCCGAGAATGCACTTCCACCCTTTGATATTGTCCGCTTTGGCGTGGTGGGCCACCCTCGCGGTTTTGTTTCGCCCCTACTCGAGGGATGCAAACGCGTCTGTCCCTTTTCGGGCACATTAAACAGTAATTGCGTCTAAGGAAGTAGGAGAGCCCTCTGGGTATGCACTACTTTCCACGCGCCAGTAGGGATAGGAGAGCCCTCTGGGTATGCACTAATCCCTTTCAAGCTCGAGGCTCTTTTTTCTTTTCAGTGATCGAGCTTGTAGCTCTCAGTGGCGGCTCCAGTCATAACATTATTACTCAATCAATTATGGAATTCATTTATCACATGAAAACAGAATCAATTTATCGAAAACAGTCATATCATTTCCAATTTTACACTACCCTACATTCACAATTTACATGGAAGCATTCACAAACAATCACATTGGCATATCCAATCACTCAATCCCTCGAACCTTCGGTCTGAGATTTCAAACATAACAATTCATATTCACAGACAGTTTACAGAACATTTAACAGTTAAAAATTGAGGAACCAACTAGGTTACTCACCTGAACTTCTAAGCTACTGCCTGAAAATCCCAGCAATATCCGTGGAATGTTGTTCCAACAGTGCCTCTAGAACAGTCAAATAATTTTCCATTACTAAATGCACAATCAAAATAATTCAATGATGCACATGTCTTAAAGAAAAGATGTACGATGCATATTCGTGACCTTCCCGGCGCTATAACCCCAATTTCCACTTTCTTTTGACAAACCTAACCTTTCACCCTTGTGATGAATAATGACTCATTTCCTTATTAAAATTCAGTTCAATTCACCATATCAAACACATTAGGATAAATCCCTTGAAAAAAATCCCAAACCAATTATTGCTAGGTACTATATCAATTTCACCCATTGAAGACTCCAAAAGCATTGAATGCAAGTTAGCAGTCTCAAGATTATGCTCCACTTGTCATGAAACAATCCTTAGGTTGCAATAGGAAACCATATTCAACTTTCTTTCAATATTTAAGATCTCACTTATTTGATTTCAAACTTTCTTTCTTTACCTCAATTGTAGACCCCTCTCTCTAGTTTATAACGAATCAAGAATCACCTCAATTGGAGGTCTACACCATTAGTTATGCCCTAAAAACTAAAATCAGTCGGTTCAGAAAAATGGGGCTTGCTGCGGCAAAGAAACACTCGCCGCGGCGTCAAGGGAGTCGCTCGTCGCGGCGCACGAGAAGACTCGCCGCGGCATACGAATCAGGGCTCGCCGCGACGTCTACGTTCGTCACGGCGTACGCTCGTCTCGGCGTCTACGCTCGTCGCGACGTCCAATAATCCCCTCGTCGCGACGTGCAGGTCGCAGGTCGTCTTCTCCGACTAAATTTCTCACATTTTTTTCTCTCTAAAACAACCATAACTCCCTTTCAACTACCCCAATCTTTTACATTAAACATAATAAATGCATCAAACTCACTAATAAACAACATATAACCAATTTACTTACCAAATCAAGCTCTCCTTCGCAACTTCCGAAAATTTCTCTAACCCTTTCACCTTTCTCTAACACCCACGATAATCTCTTCTCCTCACACAACTCATCTTTTCTCCAAGGTCTAGGGTTGTCTTAACAACAAAGAGAAGCAAGCAAGTGACCAACGGGAAATCACACAAAGAGGGAGAAAGGGAATCGATCAAAGGGAGAAGAATCATGCCCTAGGATAGAGGAGAAAGTTTACTGCCAAGTTTTAAACCTAAGGCATTATATACTTTACAAGCCTTCATCCCTAAAAACTTGCCACATGCAAATCCTCAAACATATTTAAAATTGTCACTCTTTTCTAATTCATTTCTAGTCTAAGTTATCTCAAATTTTCAATAATTCCACATTCAAATTCCTAAAATCATAAATCAAACTTTCCCATTGCCATTAGACAATTATTTCGGTACTATACAGTCAATCAGTTCGCCACTCGAAAAAATTTTCGGTCCGGACCTTTTTCTCTCAAATTAACCAGAAAATTTCTAAGGATCACTATCAAGTGACAATCACTCTAAAACAGTTCCAAGTCTAATTCTCAAGCACTATATTTCAGAATTTATAAAACAGATCATATTCACAAATAAATATCGGGAAATGCCATGAATGCATGTACATATAAGTGCATGTGCCAAAAGACTCATTCCTCTAAAATTAGAGGCCAAACGAATGTTCACATCAAAATATGCAATGCAAACTACTAGCCTGTCTCAATTTACCAATTTACCCCTCCCATCGGTGATGGGATGTTACATTATGCATGAGCAAGAAAAATGTATTTTCAATTTCTCATTAATCACTCATATTGACTATTCTAGCCTCCCTGCAGGTAATGGAATGTTACAATAAGTGTATGTGATGTCATCAATCTAGGATACATTTTGGAAACTCAAAGTAGGTAGTTGAAATATTAATAATGCACAAACACCATCCTATAATTAGTATATGAAAACATAATGGACGGAATTCCTCATTGCTTTTGTTAGATAATTCACCTTCACTTTATGAAGTAGACTTTTCCAGTCAAAAAATGTCTCATCTTTACTTTATAAAGTAGAGCTGCAACTTTTTTCAGTCAAAACATCCCTTAACCTTATCTTTCCAAAAAAAACATCCTTTAGCCTTCTTCCATCATTGCCCTCTGGGCCCTTTAATATTTTCTCAATTCATTTTGTGTCTTTGGGTCTTAACATCTATTTACATGTAAATGTCTAAGAATAGGTGCACTTAAACTGGGTTGCAACTTTTATTGACATTGTTGGACTTGCTGTAGCTTTTGTAGTCATGGTTGTTCTTTTGGTCAGGTGATGACAATCTTTATGCTTTTTCCTTTATTTCCACCCTTCTTTCCCTTAATCTGTGTTGATTCATTTTCCTTTATTTACGCACTTCTGTGTTGATTATGTGAACTTTACAATGACAGTCTTTACTGGCCATAGAAAAAGTCCTTGTGGAAAAGTTTAGTTCAAAGCTAGTAAAACTAAAGTCAGTGATGTTGTTGATAGAGTAGTTAAAATACTTACAGTCACGGTAATTTGCACTACAACATCAACTTTTTTCTCTTCATTTGATTGGTAACTAATATTTTTTATACTGTAGGTCACTATTGTAGTAGTTGCAGTTCTAGAAGAACTTCCATTAGTCGTGACCTTCTTTAACCCCAATTACTGTAGGTCACTATTGTATTAGAAATAACCCCAATGATTCGCGTATGTACAATTCAAACATGCTATGATTTTGGTACACTTCTTTAATCTGTAGTTACTTATTAAGATAAGGTTGAGACATTTCAACTCATAGCTCTTTTTTACCTATAGATTATTCTATTTTTTTTCCTTCCAATTCACTACTTTGATTTTTAATGTTTTAGGCCTTCTTATACTCCTTTTGACTCTATTGTGTAATCTTGCCTATTCAATGAGGAAAATGGTCGCAGATAAGGCTTTGGTATGTACAAAACTGTTTTATTTTTGTGTTTGTCAATGTTAAACTTTGTTTGCTTGATATTAGTTAAATTGTAGCTGTGTCGGCTTTCTACTTATGAAACCATGGGGTCTGCCACAACTATTGGTAGTGACAAGACTGGAACCTTAACCTTGAATCAGGCATTTACTATTTATCTTCTTTCTATACTTTTGATCTTCCCCCAAAGTGTTACAATACTTGAGAGGTTGTACAAGATGAGGCAATGGATAAAATTGACTATAACATCCAAATACACCAAATATGTGCAGTCAACATAATGCCATGAGATTTATATAGTTTAAATATTTTGACCTATATCCACATATTAAAGTTACTTGCTTGAAAGTCAAATTACTAAAAGTACTTGTAACATTCAATTCCAAATTGGAAAAGCTACTTCTTTGAAGATGCAACATTTGTCCCAAACTGAGTCATTTCCCAAAAGATGTGAACAGCTTAAGCAGAGTCTACGTACCATCATCTGGCTGAAGTGCAGTGGGTTATTAAAATATTATCAAATGTATTAACACTTATAAATACTTGGGTTGTATTCATGTACAATATCATTTACTTCTATGAATGTTGTCAAATGAATGTAAACTTCAGTTTCGTTAGCATCGGAAAAAAAACTTTAGTCCTATTATTACTATTAATTATTTGCTGATGGAAAACATTTTCTAATTAATGAAATGAACCTCCACTTTTGGCGTCCTACTCACACTAATAGCAACATATTTCTCTTATAGATGATTCTTGTTGATGTTTATGCTGGCGGAAGAAGGATGAATCCACCTAAAAACAAATCACAACTATCTCCTTTGCTATCCTCTTTACTCATTGAAGGCATTGCACATAACACAAATGACACTGCTTTTATTCCGGAGCAAGTTCATATAATTAATGTTTGCTTCTTCTTTTTTCCTTCATCAGTTTGTGAAGAGTTTGAAGTAATTAAGAGCATGAGATCATGATAGACTGGTAAATATTCTCTGGCAAGGTGAGGGAGAACCTGAGGTCTTTGGATCAACAACAGAAAAAAGCTATTCTAGTTTGGGCATTCAAGGTTTGTTTTCATGTTGTTTTAAGTTACTTACTTCTTTAGGTGTAATGCTTAAACTGCTGATATTCACTTTTCATTGTTTACAGCTGGGAATGAATTTTGACACTATCTGCACTCAATCTACCATTATCCATGTGTTCCGTTTCAACTTGAACACAAAGAGAGGCGGTGTTGCAATAAAATTGGTAATGTGGCTATACGCACAAAATGCAATGGGGATCTAATAGTAGACAATATCATATTCTGATTAGGCATAATCATTCTTGCAATTAAAATATCCAAAATGTCACATATAAGTTTATTATATTTGGGATTTGCCCAAATAATTATCTGCAGTTTATATAGTTATGACTTATGACCAGTATATAAAGCATTGCTTTTTCATATTTCAAATCATGATGTGTGTTTGAGTCAGAGATTTTTTTGTAGCCTGATTCTCAAGTGCATTTACATTGGAAAGGGCCCGCTGAAATTATCCTGGCCTTGCATGAAAAATACATTGATGCAAATGATAACATAGAACTTATTATGGATGAAGAAAAGGTTAAGTGACAATGTTTACCTTTTGTGATGGGAACTGTCAGAGGTTTCCTTTTATTGAAATTGGTCTTTGGTTGCAATTGTCCTTTTCTAAGAAATCTATAAAAGATATGGCTTTTGTAAGTTTGCGATGCATAGCTATCAGATATAGGTATTATGAATGCACAAAATTCCAGTTGATGAAGAATAACTAAATGGGAATTACCTGAAGATGATCTCATTTTCCTTGCAATTACTGGTAAAAAGGTACATTACTATTGAAATTCTTTGAAGTACGTAGATCTTGTATCTTTGTCTTTAAATTTCTTGCTTGGGAATGCTAAACTGTTTAAGTTATGCATGTAATACTGAATACTTCACTTGGGATTTGAGATATGGAAATGCTGAGGGTCATGTATTAACTTAATAAATTTGATTTAATTATTTAATATTAATTACTAATAATTTATTTTAGTTTATCTTATAATTACTTTAAAATTAAATAAATTTATAAAATAAATATAAAATATAAAATATTTTTAATTAAACATTTTACAAATATCTTTTTTAATAAAATATGATGAATTTCCAATTGATATATTTAGTAAAATTAAATAAAAATATTAAAATTAAATTAATAGTTTAACTAATTTATCAAAATAATATACGTTCAATTTTATTTAGAAATTTATATTGTAGTCTAAAATTGTAAATATAACAAGAGATTGAAAGTGAAAATTAAAATGTATCTTAATTTTTATTCATTGTCATTTAATTTTATCACTAAATTTGTTCCTTTTCATTAATACTTGATCAGTTCATTAAATCGCCAGTTTCGTATTCGATTCTACTTCTTCATTTTGTTTTTCCTCTTGACATGAATATGCTATACAATATGTTATGATTGATTGCTTTATAAATAGAGCTGAAATAGTTAAACTAGGGAACACTCAATAAGTACCTTATTTTCTCGTTTACCTTATTAAAGAACATTTTAGTTCTTTAAAATGGCTCTCCAATCTTAGCCCCTCTCCACTTAGACACTATAAAATGGCTCTCCAATCTCTATGTTAACATCTTATAACGTCTCTCCTCTGCAGTCTCATTTAAAATACTCCATCTCAAAAATTAGCAGTAAAAAATTTTACGATTATGTCTTTTGAATTCTTAGTATAATTTAAAGGTAAAGTTTTTATTTTTAATGTATTTTTGCTCTTTGTTTTTATTTTAATATTAGATATTAAATTTTGCTATTTATTTTTTCCTCTATCACAAATATAATACCAATTATATATCTTTGTGATATATGTGAAGTCTGTTGGAGTTTAGTAGTACTTACATATTTCTTCTAGTTCCATAAAGGTGTTTTTGTTCTTTTAATATTTAGTTGATTATGTAAACTTATAAACTAATTCATTTAAGTTTCATACAAACATATAAACTTAAGTATATTATTGATTTATTGAGGCACTTTTTTTAATTTCGCCCGGGGCCTATAAAACGATAAGAACGACCCTATATGTACCGTTCTGACCGAAAATCGGTACCTGTACAGGTGTAAGTGGTATCGGTGAAAAATACTAGTAAGTACCGACCAATTTCGGCTGTACCGATCGGTATTCAAAATACCGGTCAAATATCGGCCAATATCGAAAATTTTAAAAAATTGGGGAACTTTTTTGAAAAATTTTCAAAATTTTTCAAAATTTCCCTACCTCCTACCTTTCCTTCCCCCCTTTTTTTTCAAAGTTTTAAAATAATAATAAATATTTTATTACTAATAATAATTGTAAATTAAATAAAACTTAAAATAAATTATTTTATTTTTATTACTAATAAATTATTTTATTTAAATTTATTTTAATATTTTATATAATAGTTATTGATGATGATGATGATAATAATGAAAATAATAATAATAAGAAGAAGAAGGAGGAGGAGGAGGAGGAGGAGGAGAAGATAATTAATTATGTATAATATTTATAATCATAATAATAATACTTACAATAATAATAATAATAATAATAATAAAGTAATTAATATTTAAAACTAAATGTAAAATTAATAATCAAATGTGAAATTATCCATATGTTTATAGCTTATTGAAATGTTAGAAACTTAGAACTTGGAAGTAATAAGTAATAACCATCCTAAAATAAATAAATAACATTATAGGAATTTGTTTTTAGAATAAGTATGCAATAATTGAACTAATTGAGACTAAGCTTAGTATGGAGATTGGAAAATTTGAAATGATTAAAATTTTTAGGAAAAATGTTGGGCCTTTTGTTTAATCATACCTAAATCACTATAGGAAAATTATTATTACCTTTGATATGAGAGTAGTCATTATTACTTTTGAATAACTCATTAATGTTATTTGTGTTCAATGTTATTTATACTTACATTTATTAATGTCAATTAAAAATTGTTAAAGCAACATATATATTTAAGAATGAAATAAGAAATGGTGTATATAATATTATGATTTATTAAAATAAAAAGAAGATCAAAGGTTTAAAGGAAAAATTTTCAAAAATTTATATCATTCAACTTGATCTCATGTTATGAATAAATCTTTGAACTTCATGATTGTGTTATGAATATATGCGTATGAACAATTGTATAAGATATTACGAGCATTATTTGCCAATTATAAAAATTCAATTGATATTATGAATGGAAATGGAAGTGGAATTATTATTGTTTTGTTTTCACTTTTTCCTGTTCTTTGAATTTTAATTGTATTTGATTTTATGTTAAATTCTATATATGTAATATAACTGTAATATTTTTGTTCTGAGTTTAATCGCTACTTGATTGTTCCTTCGTCATCAACTCTTTTTGTAATATTTATTGTTTTTATCGGATGTTTTGAATATTTTGATGTAATATTGTTTATTAAAATAATGAAATTATATTATTGTAATATTTTAAATACTTTGTATTATTCTTAATTTGATGTGTGTATGATGATGATTGTCTTTGTTTATATTAATTGCGGTTATTATTTATATATATAATATTTAAAAATTATTGTTATTGACTTATTTCATATTAATTGTCATAATAATAATAATAATAATAATAATAATAATAATAATAATGTAATATTATTATTATTATAAATATATAAATAAATAATTACATAAATAACAACGATTAATAATAATATAATTTAATAATATTATGAATAATAATAGACATTTTATTTCAAATAATATATTTATTTATCATAAGTAATATCTGAATCTGAACTACAAACCTAATCATAATAATCACATAAATAAAATAATTATCATTTATAAATTTAAAAATATTAAGAAGAAAATTTACTTTATTAACATAAATAAATAAAAGTATAAAACTATAAAAGGCGAGGCTGGCTGAAAATGGCCAACCTCGCAAGGGCGAGGGGGCTTGCCCTCGCAAGGCATTTCATTTGGACGAGGCTGGCTTTTATAATTTATAGTTTTATTTATTTATATTAATAAAGTAAATTTCCTTCTTAATATTTTTAAATTTATAAATGGTAATTATTTTATTTATGTGATTATTATGATTAGGTTTATAGTTCAAAGGTATTATTTATGATAAACAAATGTATTATTTGAAATAAAAATGTCTATTATTAATTTATTATTCATAACATTATTAAATTCGATATTATTATTAACTGTTGTTATTTATGTAATTATTTATTTATGGATTTATAATAATAATAATAATAATAATAATAATAATAAATTATAATTTTTTTATTATTATTATTATTATTATTAAAGAGTACTTTTGAAGTAAAATTATAAACATGCATACAAAATCAAGAATGACATTTATTTTGAATAATTAAAATCTATCTAAAATGACTTTTATTTTGGATAGGAGAGAGTAGTTAATAATATTATTTTTAGTCGGGGTAAATGTGTCATATGAAATAATTGAATTCAATTATAATCTTATTAGATTTGTTCCAAACAATTGTAATTGAATTCAATTCTAATATTTCTGGATTTGTTCCAAGCAAAGATAAATTGAATTCAATTCAATCTCATTAATGTAATTGAATTCAATTAGTTAATGAATTCAATTCAAAATTTCCAAAAACTGTTATTAAAATGATAAAATTGTATTATTATAATTTGTAATATTTTAAATACTTTGTATTATTCTTAATTTTATGTGTCTATGATGATGATTGTTTTGTTTATATTAATTGTGGTTATTATTTATATGTAAAATATTTAAAAATCATTGTTATTGAGTTATTTCATATTAATTGTCATTATTATTTACTATTAAGATTTTTGAAATCATGGTTGATGTAAACAGTAAACTAGTAAAGTATACAATACAACTGTACAATATACTAATATGGACTATTTTGCAATTTTTAAAAATTTCAGGAACTATTTTATAAATTTAAAAAATTACCCAAAACGGTACCCAGTATTGACCGGTATCTGTACAGTTCCGTTCCAAAATTCAATCCGATACCAAGTCCGGTACGATATTCATAGCTTTAGTTAGTACTACAACTCAAAGTTAAAAGATTTACAACTACAAGTACAGATGTGGTTGCTGTCCAGAGGAATATGGTGGTGGTCCCACATCATTAAAAAGACAATGGGTCCTATATCATTAAATAGACCATAGGTCTGCATAAATTAAAAAGGCTAACTTAATCGATTTTTAGGAAACCGGCAAGTGATTAAATAAACCGGTCAATTTATTACTTAATCAATTGTTTTTTTCTAGTTATAAGCACAAACTGAACCAAAAATTTGTCAAGTTCATATTTATTTATCTCAAAGTAATGATGTCACCAACTTTCTCATTAAGCTCTACAAACTAACTCTTTTTTTTGTTGATCCGAAAAGGAGATACATTAATCGTAAGTAACTAATCGGAGAAATGATACCCTCGAAATATCCTCTAGTAGGATAGACAGGCAACCCACAGGCGGGTTATGAAATATGTGAACGCCAAGATCAAGAGAAATGACATAGTTGGCTAGCCAATCCGCAGCCCGATTAGCCTGTCGGTAGACATGCCTTGCTTTCACAATCCAGTCTCTAGCTATTAAGTTTTGGATCTCCAGTATGAGGGAGTTAAACCGGATGGTCTGAGTCATAGGGGACGATAAAATGTTGATAATTATCAATAAATCCACTTCTAATTCCACTCGTTGATATCTGAGATCCCATGCAAGTTGTAGTCCTGTCAAAACCTCCCGTAATTATGCAGAAAGGATAGAGCAATATTCAATATTATGCACAAATCCACCTATCAAAGATCTCAAACTGTCTCTAATGATGCCTCCAGCTGATGCCCACGAAGATGCCACTTTATAAGCACCATCCGTATTGACTCATATCCAGTTAGGTGGAGGATTGCTCCAGCCCACAAGGGTCTCTACCCGCAACCTTGGACGCGACAATGCTCTGTCGATTATTTCTTTGGCCTGTTCTATCGACTGGACGTATTCTAACACTATCTGCTGGGGGTTTGTAGGCCATGAGAATTGGGCATCGAAAATAGTTTTATTCCTCCAATATCATAAAAACCAACAAGCCGTACCAAATACTAGCGACCATTGGTACCCATGGATCTGCATGTGTTATTTTAAATTTTCTTATATCCAACTGTTAGTAGTTGCTTCGAAAAATTCATCTGTGTTTGTAATGGTGAAAAATCTTTGCCAAAAGTTGTGAGCTTTACATCCATTTCGGAATACATGCAATACTGTTTCTAGTTCTCCACAACCCTGACATGTGGGATCTATGGTTAATTTTCTGATGTGTCGTTGGTAGTTTGTGAGAAGATGACCACGAGTCATAAGCCATAGAAATGTTTTGATCCATAGCGGCCCCTCCCATTTCCAGAGTCTGGATCAGTCTGTGTCGTTGCCATTGTCTAATTGGCAGTTGGCAGTTGGCTATCAATTAAACTATAGACAAACTTAGTAGAAAATAATCTATTTTGTGAAGCTCCCCAAATCAACCAATCAGCACCCAACATAAAGTTGCGAGGTAGTGTACCTGCTATTTCCATGCATACCGAATTGGGGATGAGTGACTGAAATAGCTGCCAATTAAATCCATCATTGGTATCTACAAAGAAATTGATACTATAAGGCCCAACATCGTGCACCCACGCATCCTCCCAGAATTTATTAGTTGCTTCATTGCCCACCACCCATTTCATTCCTCGAAGTACATAGACCCATACCGAAGCAATCCCTCTCCAGACTTTGGAGCTTCCCACAGTTAAGATGGAACCTGGTAATTGATTACGATCAAACTTATATTTTGCACTGAAAACTTGAACCCATAACGCATCAGGCTTGGTGATTAGTAACCAACCGAGTTTCGACAATAATGCATCCATGCTTGGCTAGCATTGCTTAGTTATACCAGTGTAAGTTTCGGAAACCCAGTCGTCCTGTATTTTAAGATCCACACATTCTATCCCATGTTAGCCAGTGCATTCGAGCTCCTCTATTGGTCTTGCTACCTCACCAAAAAGAGTTCATCATCTTTTGAGGTTCATCACATATGGTGATTGGAAGCAAAAACACATTCATGTTGTATGTGGGCAGAACTTGGCAGACAATTTTGAGGAGAATTTCCTTACCTGTTTTAGAGAGTAGTCGGTTATTCCACCGTCTAAGTCTTCCTGTTAATTTTTCCTTGAAATAATTGAAGATTTGTTTCTTTTTCCTACCTATCAGTGAGGGCAACTCTAGATATTTGCCTTGATCAAGAGTCTGGGATACTCCAAGAACCTCCTTTATATGTTCTATTACATATAAAATTTTCTTCATTGAATTGCCAGTTTTTCTTTGTACTTTTATTAATCCAATGCATTTCTATTTTTTCCCTACAAATTTTTACTTTAACAATATTCACCTACACATTTTTACTCTTTATAATTCCCAAAAATTACTGGGCATTACCCGTTTCCAAATTTCTACTACGCAAATGCGCAATGACCACCTGTTAGTACTAAAACTCAAAGTTAAAAGATTTACAACTACAAGTACAATTGTGGTTGCTGTCCAGAGGAATACGGTGGTAGTCCCACATCATTAAAAAGACAATGGGTCCTATATCATTAAATGACCATGGGCTTGCAAAAACTAAAAAGGCTAACTTAATCGTTTTTTAGGAAAACCGGCAATTCATTAAAAAAGTCGGTCAATTTATTATTTAATCGGTTGATTTTTTCTAATAATGAGCACAAACCGAACCAAAAATTTAGCCGGTTCATATTTATATATCTCAAAGTAATGATGTCACCAACTTTCTCATTAAGCTCTACGAACTAACTCTTTACTATTGCCACAAATACGATTACTAGCTTGAGTATCAAGTTACCATAAAAGTTTCTCTTATTACTGCAAGTCCTTGTAATTTATCAAAAGAGTGAACTCCACCTTATCATTATTTTCTGCTGTTTCTTCGTAAGAAAGAATAGCCTTTATGCCATCATTAGCATCATTTTTTGCATATAAAAATAATGCCTAAATTCATGAAAAATTTAACTTAAGACTTAACACACCTTTTGTAATATGGCCTTGCTCCTCCTCTATCACGTCTCTCATTGGAGTATATTGATATATTCTATCCAGGGTCGTTCTTATAGTTTTATAGATCCGGGGCGAAATTAAAAAAAGGTCCCTAATAAATTGATAATATACTTAAGTTTACATATTTGTATGAAACATAAATAACTTAATTTATAAGTTTACATAATCAACTAAATATTAAATGATCATAACACTAACAATTATACATAGGATCATGATTTATGAAAAACAATTTCTCCATGCATTTCTAGATGCAAAATCATTAATAATATTATCAAGATCAATATTGTCCAACATATCTTTCTCAATACATAACATAACTAAACCATTCAACTTTTCTTGTGACATTGATGACCTCAAGTAGGTTTTCAATAATTTTAACTTTGAAAAACTTCTCTCAGCTGATACTACAGTAACGGGTATAGTCAATAGAATTTGATAATAAATAGCAAAATTTAATATCTAATATTAAAAATAGAAAACAAAGAGTAAAAATATATTAAAAAATCGGAAACTTTATTTTTAAATTATACTCAGAACTCAGAAGATAGAATCGTAAAATTTTTTGCTGTTAATTTTTGAGTTAAAGTACTTTAAATATATATATTGATGAAAATAAAGAAATTAGAAGGTAAAAATATACTTAAATATTTCAAGACTATTTATAAGTATGAGGACCATAAAGTTATCTTTACTTCCAAAAAAAGCGTCAACTTATAACGTTAAAATCATTTAAAGCCAACATGTATAAATTAACATTAACTTATAACGTTAAAATTTTTTGGAAGGGAGGAAATTGTTACGTGTTGCCTGCGTCTGTTACTGTTGGTTAAAAAGGAGGCTATTGTCTATTGAAAATGCACAGTTAAACTTTGTTTGACTATACGTTAAAATTTGCCAATAATAAAAAAGTATCAAAAGAGGGGGCTCTTGAAGAGGGGCCGCTCTCATCACGGGCACTGAGGCCGGCACTGATTCTATCTTTATTTTGAGATGAAAATCGGACACATGTTCGTCATTTTCCATTGCTTTGGTTATGTCCACGTCCTTACCTTTATAGCTTATATTTTCCTTTTCCTCCTTGTCTTTTAAAGTAAGGTTTGAGTGTAAAACATGGACTCTTCTTCCTCCCTATTGACCTTTTGTTCACGAGCTTGTAAGGTAAGTTTTGATTGTAAAACATGATCCACTTAGTTCTTCAATTATCATGTCTTCCAAGTCCTTTAGTTCTTCAATAACAGTCATCAAATGATCAAATTTCTCACTAACTGATCTAGGGATTTTTTTCCAATTACCCTTAAAGTCAGTTACTTCATCAAACTTTCTCAATTGGTTTAGAACGACCATGACTTCATAAAATTCCATGACACCTTTTCATATTCTTTCATTTGAATAGTTTCAAATTCACCTTATCGACTCTGAAGGTGAATTTTCTTTGGCTTCTCCTTTGCTTTGTAGGTTACTTAAAGTATGTAACATAATTGCATCCATATAGTAGCACTAAATACCTTCAGAAAGGTGGTCTCATCGAATACTTCTGAATAAGAGAAATGGTCTTTCGATCCTTCTTTTTGGTATTTTATATAACATCCTTTTAGACTTGTGTTAGAGCAATTATATCTTCAAGAACCATGTAACTGTTTTTTACAATGTTTTATATATGTATAATGTGCACCAAATAGTATCTTCGTACTAATGTATGTAGCTATTCTCAAGCTTGTGTCTTTTAAGATTTAAGATTTTGAAAGGAATCATGTTACCATTAGCCATTATATCTAGTATATTAAAGTTCTGATAGAACTTTGTTAGTTACAAAAGACGAGAAAAGAATAGTTTTCAAAAAGAGATTACAAGAGGATTTTAACAAAACATTTTATTTTTGTTAAAGTCATGTTTATTTTCAAATATTAATTTCATATGTATCTTGTTACTTTTACATCTGTATTAATCTCTGGGAAATAAAAGCTACATA
The DNA here is from genome assembly GCA_029891385.1 of Erythroxylum novogranatense. Classification (NCBI taxonomy): domain Eukaryota; kingdom Viridiplantae; phylum Streptophyta; class Magnoliopsida; order Malpighiales; family Erythroxylaceae; genus Erythroxylum; species Erythroxylum novogranatense. Next base: position 65,916,410 of record CM057235.1, on the reverse strand, counting down.
AAAAACCAGAAAGCAATTACTAATGAGATTGATGCAAGTATATTACATTCTTTCGTTCTTCACGTATATGTGGATTTTTATTTATTTTTTTTGATTTGAAAGAAAAGTACATTAACCGGCAGTAACTAACCGAGAAAATGATACTCTCGAAATATCTTCCAGGAGAGTAGTTAAGCTTCTGCCTACGGTTTAATTTCAGATTTGTGGTGTTGTCGCGATCAACAGTTCAACCGCTCCGGTAAAATAGCGTTCCAAGTAATTACGAATAGATAATTCAATCCTAAAGTCAATCCCTGACTTGTCTTAATTGTGGATAAAAGTAAAACAGTTGGCAATCACTTGGTCCCTGACAATTTTTAAATTTATTTTGAACAATTCCACGCATGTTCTAAGTTTCAGTGACTTGTCCACGGAATGTAAAGTCTAACATAACCAGTGATAAATGTCTATCGCAATCAGTCCAGTGCGTAAGGTTTATCTGCTTACACAAGTTATTTAGAGAAGTTTATCAATGTAAGCCATCTTTTCTTTGTAATTAAAAAAAAAAACTCTTTATGCGATTCGTGTAACACAAAACATGAGCTTTATTATGTGTCTAATTAGACGTCAAAGAGAAATAAATAAAAAATGTAAAAAATTATCGTATTTCAATTTCATAACTTCAAATTAACTTTTTGAAGCTGAAACAAATATGAATCCACCGCCATCTTCATATGATCTGCTTGAAAGAAAATTATACACGAAATACAAGATTAATTTCATGATTAATCTACACAAATAATTAACCCTAGAATTGTAACATACTATATTTAATAATTAGATTGATAAATACCTGAAAATTGAGGAAACATTGAATCCATTGTTGTTTTCCGTGAAGTGAAGCGAAAGCGAAAGCGACAGAGATGCAGAGGATTTACTACTACTATTTCGAATCCTTAATCAGCAAAAGACGCATACAGTTTCAATGGGGCAACTGTATTTAAAGGTGGGCTACCAGTAGGGCCTCCTGTGCTTTATAATACATGGGCCAAGCCTAACCATCATAGCAAGCCCATGAACACAGGCCCAATGACACGTTAAAAAAAAGAATTACAATTGACATCTAATTAATCGAGATTTGTACAAATTAATTTCAATTATGCTAGTCCACAATAATGATAAAATTCTATCATTCTCCCACTTGGACAGCATAACAAAAATCATTAAACAACATAAACAGATCCCAGATAATATAACAATATGTGGCCACAATAAGATGTCAAAGTAGAGTCAACAATCTCTCAATCATAAGTCCAAAATAAGGTTACAAGTATCTCAACAATATAGAAATCAGACCTGATAGGAGTACTGATAACATATATGCAAGATACCCATACCTCGATGACCTAAACAAAATGTGTCATAAGGAAATGCACACAAAATGGTAATCCGTTTGTGCAATTCCAAACAAAATGGCCTAAGCATCTACTCAAGATGCCAATTGAGATTTAACCAAATATCTCAGAACAACAAGATGATACTTGGTACAAAATGTCTCCAACAAAATGTCATATATATACAAACATTTAAATATATCTGCGCAGTATCTCAACAAAGTATATGGCAACAACAATAATAGCAACAATTATAGGCAAAAGTCTTTATACTGAATGACAAAATAGTTAAATACAATGTTGCTATCAAAAATAACATAAAACTCTCACTAATCCAAGGCATCAAAAAATCTAAATAGACCCATACGGGTTACATGATTCATAAAATCCTTAACAGTCAAGCCTTTGGTTAGAGGATCTGCCACCATAAGGTCGGTGGGTATATGCTCTATATGAGTCTGAAACTCCTTAACCTTCTCTCTAACAAACATATACTTTGTATCAAAATGTTTCGAACGCTTGGAGTTCTTGCATATTTGAGAGAAGCTCACCATAGCAGAGTTATCACAATATATGGTTAGAGGTCTAGAAACACTCTCCACAAGATGAAGCTCAGAAATGAAATTCTTCAACCATATTGCCTGTCGAGTAGCTTCATAACAAGCCACATACTCTGCCTCCATAGTTGAAGTTGCTGTAAGTGTTTGTTTAACACTTTTCCAAGATACAGCTCCTCCAGCAAGCATGAAGATATATCCTGATGTGGATTTGTGATCATCAAGGCAGCCACCATAATCAGAATCAGAATAACCTGTCACCTCAAGGTGATCAGACATCCTGTAAGTGAGCATGTAATCTTTAGTACCTTGTAGGTACCTCAGAACTCGTTTCACAGCTTGCCAATGACCCACACCAGGATTGCTCAAGTATCTCTCAAGTACACCAACAATAAAAGCAATATCAGGATGTGAACAAACTTGAGCATACATAAGACTGCCAACAGCAGAAGCATATGAGACCTTTTCCATCTCTGACTTATCTTTATCATTTTGAGGACACAGGCTATTCGAGAGTTTGTCACCCTTTTGAATGGGTGCACTGCAAGGATTACAAGTCTTCATGTTGAATCTATTCAAAATCCTTTCTATATATCTTTTCTGAGACAAACCCAGAACACCACGAGATCTATCACGATGAATTTCAATGCCCAACAAAAAAGAAGCATCACCAAGATCTTTCACATCAAAATGAGTTGTCAACATTTGTTTAGTCTCAGAAAGAAAATTCACATCATTACTGGCCAAAAGAATGTCATCAACATATAAGACAAGAATAATGAATTTTCTCCCACTATTCTTCAAGTAAATGCATTGATCAACAACATTTTTCTTAAAGCCAAGAGAGCAAACAATTTGATCAAACTTCAAATACCATTGTCTGGAGGCTTGTTTCAGCCCATAAATGGATTTTCTCAATTTGCATACCATATGTTCTTTACCTTTCTCAACAAAACCAGCAGGCTGATTCATGAACACATCTTCATACAAATCACCATTCAGGAAAGCAGTTTTCACATCCATTTGATGGAGCTCCAAATCAAAATGAGCAACTAAAGCCATCACAATACGTAATGAATCTTTAGTAGAGACCGGGGAAAAAGTCTCTTTATAGTCTATACCTTCCCTCTGGTTATATCCCTTTGCAACAAGTCTAGCTTTGTACCTTTCTATCTCGCCTCTAGCATCACGTTTAGTCTTAAAGACCCATTTACACCCAACAGTCTTACAACCACTGGGTAATTCCACCAATTCCCAAACGCCATTCATACTCATAGAAGCCAACTCATCTTCCATGGCTGCCAACCATTGTGAACTACGAGAACAAGAAATGGCATCCTGAAAAGAAATAGGATCTGAGTCTTCAACTAAATTGAATTCATGCTCCTCCAAGTAAATATAATAGTCTCGAAATTTAGAAGACTCAGTAGGTTTAGGAATCCTTTCGGATCTCCTAGGTGGAATTACAACTACATCTGGGACTTCAGAATCAGTGCCAACCTGTTGAGGAATATCAACATCATTTCCTGAATCAACAATATCATCAAGAATCAGAGGAGTCTGAATCTCCTCATGATGAAAAACAATAGGTGTAGGAACAATAACACGATTCTCCCTAAAATCAACAACACGAGACTCATGCCTTTCATTATATTCCATGTCCCCTTCAAAATAGACAACCCGATCTGATTCAATGACTCTAGTAGTGTGATTGGGACAATAAAATCTTGAACCTCTTGAGCCAGTACAATAACCAATAAAATAACCTGAAACAGTTCTAGGATCAAGTTTCTTCAATTGAGGATTATAAATCCTCACCTCAGCCTTACAGCCCCAAACACGAAAATGCTTTAAACTAGGCTTCTTTCCTGATATCAGCTTAAAAGGAGTCTTTGGTACAAATTTACTAGGCACATGATCAGTGACGTAGCTAGATGGGGCCCAGGGGGGTCCCTGGGCCCCCCAAAATTTAAAAAATAAATAAATATTATATATATATATATATAAATGAAGTTATTTGGGAGTTGGGCCCCCCTAAAATTTAAAAAAATTAAACATTGGGCCCTCCTACTTTACATGTCCGCTCCGCCCCTCGCACATGATTGAACATAAACAATGATCTTCAAAGCATCTCTCCCACAAAACTCGGTAAGGTGGAGTGACTAGCATGCACCTAACCATCTCCATAAGAGTACGATTTCGCCTCTCTGCAATCCCATTTTGTTGAGGAGTGCCAGGCATGGTATATTGTACCTCAATTCTACAATCCTGCAAATATCTAGCAAAAGGGCCAGGGTTTCTTCCAGTTTCATCATACCGACCCTAATACTCACCACCTCTATCAGATCTTACACATTTGATCTGCTTCCCAAGTTGTAATTCAACAATATTTTTCAGTGACTTAAAAGCATCCAAGGATTCAGATTTCTCACGCAACAATTCAATCCATCCATACCGCGAAAAATCATCAATGAAGGTGATAAAGTACCTATAGCCTCCCATGGCAATAGGAGTAATGGGTCCACAGATTTCTGTGTGAATTATCTGTAATGGTTCTTCCTTCCTGATCATTTTCTCCTTTCGCACTCTAGCTGTAAACTTCCCCTTTAAGCAATCAACACAAGTGTCAAAATCAGAGAAGTCCAAATCATGCAAAATAGTTTCCTTAATCAACCTCTCCATTCTCTCCTTAGAGATATGTCCTAATCGTTTATGTCACAACATAGAAGATTTTTCAGCAACTCTCCCACGTTTCTCTCCAACAATAGCATTAATATTATCATGCAGTCGATCAAAACGAGAAGAATTAGCAATCAGCCTAAACAATCCATCACGCATAATTGCAGAACCAACAACAGTAGAATCATAGTACAAAACAATTCCATTATTGATTATATGGAAATTGTATCCACAACTGTGTAAAATAGAAACTGAAATCAAATTCCTTCTCATAGAAGGCACATAAACAGCATCTTTCAAAAGCAAATCATGTCCACTACTCAACTTCAAGGAAACTACTCCTATGTGCTCAACATTAACACTAGATCCATCTCCGAGTTGCACCATCACTTCCCCTTTATTTGGTTTCCGCCTACTTTTGAACTCCTGCAATGAGTTCGTTACATGAATAGTGGCACCAGTGTCTAACCACCATGAATTAGGAGGAACATCAACCAGATTTGATTCAAAACAGACAAAGATTTGAGGAACACCACCCACACCATCATACTTGGTCTTAGACAATAAAGACAAGTAATTAGACTTTTCAGTCTTATCAAACTTCTGAAATTTTTCACCAACAACCTTAAGATAATCTTTGGCATTATCAGTTTCTGTGATGCTCTCTTTAATAGTCTTCTCCATTGTGTACTTGATGGTCATCAAACAAACCTTATTAGCACGAACCCATTTATCATATTTAGCCCTATCTGCAGCGGAAGACTCAACAGTGGGTTATGTAGGCTCATCCTCAGTGAGAGCAACATCAACATTAGAAACCGCCAAAAAAAGATTTCAAGATTCAAGTCAGTCCTCATAATTGGTCCCATTCAGCTTAATCAAAGAATTCAAAGCTGGAAATTGATACAAAGCAAGGAGATTTAGCAAATGTATCAAAAACTAGCATAATTGGGCAAACAACACAGCTAGGTTCTCATGCAATTGCAATCCTGCCTAAGGGTCTCGAATTATAACATAGATCACCCAGAACATTAAACTATGCCCTAAAGCTAATATCGATAGGATATTGAAAACTTTAAAGACATAATTCAATGAATTAAACAAACATTAGAAACCATATTGATAAAGACAAACCGATATGGTAAGTGCATCATTAACATAGCATCTAATGTATGCCCAATAATAACATCACAACAACAATTTGTAATAATTGGTCTCACGATAGGCGAGCTCACAATTACACAAAATTAATGACAATAGTCTAATAACATTCCCCAAGATCGTTCCCATATATTCAATTAGCACCATAATTGCAAAAATAACCATAATTAATCATATAATATAACATTATATGCATAAACGACATCAAAATTAATTTTGGTGCACAACTATATAACTCTGAGAGTACACAAGACTCCACAAGCCCAAATAATACTAGGAATAAGTACAAAAAATTTCAAGGAAAAATTCGGAGAGTACAATATATTTTAATTAATTTTAAAATTCGGAAAAAATAAAAATAAAAATTCTAGCGTTCCAAAAATTTCAGAAAAATTACCATAAAATAGTACTGGGCAAGTGGAGCATGTAGGAAAAAATTTGGGGAAAAACGACCACCGGACGACTCTACACGCGCCCACACGCGCCACCAGTGCGCGTGGGCGAGTGTCTGGCGGGTCGGACTTCATCTTCTCCACCCGCCAGACTGGTATCCGGGTCGCGCGACCCGGTTCGCGACCCGGTTTGGATAAACGTCCATATCTTCCTTATTTTTGATCCGTTTTCAACGAAATTTACGTCATTAGATTCAGAATTTCAAGATCTATCAAACCCCTCAATAAATTTCATGAAAAACGCTACTATATATGGGTCGAAAAAATCGAAGAGAACGTTAATGGGTTCGGTGCTTTCGTTCTTGAGGTTTAAGATAGACAACAGCAAATCGAACTACTACACGCTATGACGTCAAACCAAAACCAATCGAAAAACAAAAACGAAATTATCCAAACAGATTGCACTGAAAAATTTATACAACACCGAAAACGAAAATACATGAACAAATATGAACCCAAAAATAGCAGTCACAATTAGGGCTAATCAGCTCTGATACAATTTGAAAGAAAATTATACACGAAATACAAGATTAATTTCATGATTAATCTACACAAATAATTAACCCTAGAATTGTAACATACTATATTCAATAATTAGATTGATAAATACCTGGAAATTGAGGAAACATTGAATCCATTGTTATTTTCCGTGAAGTGAAGCGAAAGCGAAAGCGACAAATATGCAGAGGATTTACTACTGCTATTCCGAATCCTTAATCAGCAAAAGACGCATACAGTTTCAATGGGGCAACTGTATTTAAAGGTGGGCTAGCAGTAGGGTCTCCTGTGCTTTATAATAGATGGGTCAAGCCTACCCATCATAGCAAGCCCATGAACACAGGCCCAATGACACGTTAAAAAAAAAAGAATTACAATTGACATCTAATTAATCGGGATTTGTACAAATTAATTTCAATTATGCTAGTCCACAATAATGATAAAATTCTATCACTGCTCAGGGGACCTGATAAAGTCTTTTTATAACTTTTTGTATATGTAAACCTTTGAATGAGCTAAAGCATCCTTATGTTCATAATTTGCTATAATAATTATATAAAACCTTAACCTTCTATATACAATATCTTTAACGGGTCTCTCCAATACAAGCTTAATATAGATTTAATTTATCTTGATCGAGATTCTTTTTTATTGAACTTTGGCTCGTTAATTTATATTATTTATTGAGCCATTTTTAATCTTTATTCATATCAAATTACGTAACTTAATCAATAAGTTATTGAAATCATTAAAATACAATTAATTATTATCTACTAAATAAGGAAATTTTAACAATTCGAACATGTTATCTTATTATCAGAAAGGCTCTTTCTCATGTACGAGAAGTATTATATAAAAGATGACCTAAAATGAATTATAAGAAAAGATTCAAGATGTAAATTGTCTAAATCTAAATAATGGGTTATCATAAAACTCGAAACATATATATAGTATTAGGAGAAAATATGTACCCAGAAATAACCAAAAAACTGGACTATAAGAAACGATTCAAGACATGGTCTGCTTTATTTTAAATTATGCATGGACTGTCGTGAAAACCATAACCACTTTAAGAGATGGAACGGAACGGAGACCAGTTTTTGTCCCCCTTTATTATGTGGGAAAGCTGCAATAGCCTTTGAAAAGAACAGGGAGCGTTGAAACAAAAACATGGACAGCAGCAATAATGCAGAGGAAGAACAGTTTACGTGGGTCTGTCTATGTGATATGACTCTGATCACTCCAGCTCGTCTACTCGGAAAATGTCGAGTTTAAGTGCAGAACAGACTAGTCAATTATTCTACAGGTATGTATATCTCTGTCTGTTATTTGAAGTATAAGTAAGAAAAGTTATCATAATTTTCCAACAATTTTTACGTTGCCGACACAAGAAAATTGGATAGTTCGTCGTCAGTAACGTTGGCAATTTAATTCTGCGTGATTCCTGGGATATGCTGAATTGCCAGCTACATCAGGAATATGAAAGAAGCTGGCTACTTCACCAACTGTACCGAAAATGAAGTTTGTAATAGGAGATGAACTTGGAAAGATCCAACTTGGACCTTATAATTATTAATACATCCTTATCCATTTAGTCATCTTTACGTTTAATTACAATGCTGCAGGAAGTTCCTTTTGCTTTATGGCAAGTTTTGATTGAGCAGTTTTTATGATAAGCATCATTTTCGTGTGATCATACATCACAGTTATTTTTTCTTTGTAATAAATGACATAAGAGAGACTAATTTCTTCAAGAATACACATTACTTCAGTCATTGAATTTAATGTTACTTTTTATTTCAGTGTTCTGATCTCTAAAATTTTTAATTCAATTCTTAAGTTTTACTTACGATTACTTCCACTAATGTTTGTTTAAGACATTAAATGGAAAATAGTTATCATTTTCATTATATCATGTCAATTTAACAAATGTTTCCACCATAGAATAGTTGGTAAAACTTAAGAAATTAATTAGAAATTTTAATATTTAAAATATTAAAATAATAATAATAATTAGGGTGAAAGTGTTGGACCAATGGTGGTTGACAAATTAATTCCACTTATGTTTTGATAATAATAAAATGTATAGAATTGGTTAAGAAATTGTTTCAGGTATTTTGGGATTGATATTCAATGAAAGAATTGTACAAATCAAGATGAGTAAGTATTTAATCATTGAAGAATCAAGATGGAAGTTTCCTATAAGTGAAAGAGGCTTAAATAATGAAGATTATAGAAGATTTGAGTGGATATTACCGTTGAAGCTTACATAAGTCAACTAGAACATCATATGTCAACTAATATATGAAGATATGTCAACACAAGTCACTAACAAAGATACAAGTCGACTTATCGTGGACCACAAGTCGACTTACACATCACAAGTCGACTTATAGAAGAGCGGAGATGCAAGTTTACGTAAAATGTTGTCACAAGTCGACTTATACAATTCGACAAGTCGACTTATGGTCACAAGTCGACTTATACAACTCGACAAGTCAACTTATGGGTACAACACATTAATTCCAACGGTCCAATTAGCCAAAAATAGAATGGAGATTATTAAGGAACGGTCATTTCAATCTAGCAACGGCTAGAATAAGTCCCAACAGCTATATTTCTTCTTATATAAAGGGTGGATGATTGATGAAGAGTATACACAAGTTCTACAAGCCAAAATACTCTTATCTTGCTCCAAATTGCTCATCATTATTCTTACTTTGTTTACATTTGTATTGAGCACTTGTTCTTAGATCTTTATCCTATTTCTTTTACAAATTGAGTGACTAGTGAAAGGTCACATGTGAGGTAGCAGTAGGAAATCAAGTATTGTTGGTAGGATTTGTCTTGGAAGACAAATCATCTGTAAAGGTTGTTTGAGCTTTAAATCAAGCGGTATTGGTAAGATTTGTGCCGGAAGACAAATCAAGTGTAAAGGTAGCTTGAGCCGGAAATCAAGCGGGATTGTAAGAGTTCACACTGAATTACAAAGTGTGTAATAAAGTGGTTTGCAAAATCCTAAGTGGGAGATTAGGTAGAGGACGTAGGTCTTAAAGACCGAACCTCTATAAAACAGTGTTTGATCTTCTTCCTACTCTTTGTATTTAAATTTGTTTAAATTACTATTGTGTGAATTAACTTCTGATTTTATTATAGAAATTTTCAAAGAATTTTAAAGATCTATTCAACCCCCTTCTAGATCGCTTACAATTGGTATCGAGCGTATATCCGGGATGGCACACAATAACTTAGCGGAAGAAGGTAATACTAATAATCGCCTCCTTTATTTAATGGTACTAATTATTCCTCTTGGAAAAATCCTATGAAGTACCACATCATTAGCGAGGAGTAGAATATTGGAAGATAATTATCTTCGTCCACAACCACCGTTAAAAGAAAATGGTGAGTTAAAACGAATTTGGAATACAATGACAAATACGGAGGCAAGCTACATCAACGCTTAAAGCGATGAAGCTAATCTATTGCGCCTCACAGATGAGGAAAGAAACCGAGTTAACTCGTGTACCAATACTAAAGAAATGTGGGAAAGACTACGATCACCCATGAAGGAACCAACTAAGTCCGGAAACAAAGATTAACATGCTTCTATGACTATGAAATGTTTGTCATGAAAGAAGGTGAGTCTATTTCAATATGCTTGATCGTTTTGCAGAAATTATCAATGAATTAGGAAATCTTGAAAGCACATGACGGATAGCGAGAAGGTGAAGAAGATTCTTCGCCTCTACCGAAAGAATGAGATTCACAAGTCACCATTATTATGGAATCCAAGGATCTTAATCACTGGAATTCAACGCCTTGGTGGGATCACTCATCAACTATGAGATCATTCTCAAATCAAGAGGAGGTAGAGGTAAGTCACAAAATCAATTGCTTTTAAAGCTAACACTTCTTTTGTTGATGAAAATGATGAGGAAATAGATGAAGACGAGGAAGACGAAGAAATAGCTATGTACGCTAGAAATTTAAGGAAGTTCAAGGGACTTCTCAAAAATCGAAGAAAAGAATTAAGTGGCGAAGAAATGGAGAAACGAAGAAGTATCTTTGTAGAAAGAAGGTCTAAAGGCTATCAAGAAAAGAAAATTCAAATCTCCAGAAAAATGACAAAGGGAAAAAGAAAGCTAACCTTATAGCCACGTGGAGTGATGATGAGGAAGCATATCAAAGCAATGATGAAAACAACCTAGCGCTTATGGCCAATAGCTCCTCAACAAGTGATGATGAAGATGAGGTAACTTTCTTTGATCAAGATCTTATAGAGTCTTTTAATGCTTTGCAAATTGATTTTGAAGAAGCTATTAAAATCAACAAGAAATTGAGAAAGAAAATAAGAGAATTGGTTGCTGAAAATAGTACCTTACATGAGACTATTGATGATTTAGATAGTCCTAAGGAAGATCATTCTGCATGTCTTGTTGAAAAGGAAAATCTTATTTGTGAGCTTGATAGACTTAGAAAGGAGTTTTCTTATGTGGTTGGAAAATTTGCTGGTGAAAATGCAAAGTTTGAAGAGATGTTGTCTTTACAAAGATATTCTATTTCTAAACATGGTTTGGGATATGATCCTTATAATAGAGATTGTTCTTTAATTTCTAAATTTACCAAGGATGGAAAAGTTGCTCAATGTGCTAGATGCTTGAAAGATGGTCATATAGAAATTGCATATAAAACTATTAGGAGATGTATCAAAGTTAAGAAAATTTAGGTGATTAAAGGTACAACACCACCTAATGTGGTTTATATGACTAACCAAAATGGACCCAAGATGGCTTGGGTACCAATGAAAAGAAAGGATGTTGCAGTTGTAGGTACAAGCAAGGAATGAAGATCCACCAAGCACATGGTACACTGATAGTGGAAGTTCAAGGCATATGAGTAGAGACAACAACAAAGTCGACTTATGTGGGTCAATAAGTCGACCTATGATATACACAACCTTTGGGAATGAAGAAATTTCAGGATAAGTCGACTTATTGAGGTAAACAAGTCGACTTATGTCTACACGGATTCTTATGCTATTTCAAGTGTGTGGTGCTTCTTATGACTTTCCGATATTTGTATTAATTATTGGATTGTTATGTTATGACTTTGCATTTTCTTTGTGTTTGCTTATGAACTGCCAGTTGAATATAAGTTATCTGGGTCTTCTTCAAAAATGCTCTTTTTCCTAAAATCTCCGAAAACATATTCTCTTCTACTTTTAAGATTTATTCATGATGATGTTTCTCCACCATGATGATTTTTGTATCTAGCCAAGACCAACATTTCATATCATTTGTTTTTGCTTGCTACTTGAGACTATTTGTATTTGATGACTTGTTTCTCTATTTAATGTGATTGCGATATTTCATCTTTTGTTGGTTTGTATTAGTTGTTTTGATTATGACAAAAAGGGGGAGAAAAATGAAAAATTGGATATTCATTAGTTATTTGATTAAGGGGAGTTTGTTAAAATTTTAATTGATTTTCAAGGTTATTAAAATTCAATGATTTATATGATTGAGGGGAGACTTTAACCAAAATGACAAGGTATAAAACCTTGATCAATGTTTCTTTGTTTTCATTTCTTAAACAATTTCTAAGTATTTTGTCATTATAAAAAAGGGGGAGATTGTTGGAACAATGGTGGTTGACAAATTAATTCCACTTATGTTTTGATAATAATAAAATGTATAGAATTGGTTAAGAAATTGTTTCAGGTATTTTGGGATTGATATTCAATGAAAGAATTGTACAAATCAAGATGGGCAAGTGTTTAATCATTGAAGAATCAAGATAGAAGTTTCCTATAAGTGAAAGAGGCTTAAATAATGAAGATTATAGAAGATTTGAGTGGATATTACCGTTGAAGCTTACATAAGTCGACTAGAACATCATATGTCAACTAATATATGAAGATATGTCAACACAAGTCGACTAACAGCATACAAGTCGACTTATCGTGAACCACAAGTCGACTTACACATCACAAGTCGACTTATAGAAGAGCGGAGATGCAAGTTTACGTAAAATGTTGTCACAAGTTGACTTATACAACTCGACAAGTTGACTTATGGGTACAGCACATTAATTCCAACGGTCCAATTAGCCAAAAATAGAAGGGAGATTATTAAGGAACGGTCATTTCAATCTAGCAACGGCTAGAATAAGTCCCAACAGCTATATTTCTTCTTATATAAAGGGTGGATGATTGATGAAGAGTATACACAAGTTCTACAAGCCAAAATACTCTTATCTTGCTCCAAATTGCTCATCATTATTCTTACTTTGTTTACATTTGTATTGAGCACTTGTTCTTAGATCTTTATCCTATTTCTTTTACAAATTGAGTGACTAGTGAAAGGTCACGTGTGAGGTAACAGTAGGAAATCAAGTATTGTTGGTAGGATTTGTCTTGGAAGACAAATCATCTGTAAATGTTGCTTGAGCCAAAAATCAAGCGGTATTGGTAAGGTTTGTGCCGGAAGACAAATCAAGTGTAAAGGTAGCTTGAGCCGAAAATCAAGCGGGATTGTAAGAGTTCACACTGAACTACAAAGTGTGTAATAAAGTGGTTTGCAAAATCCTAAGTGGGAGCTTAGGTAGAGGACGTAGGTCTTAGCACCGAACCTCTATAAAAATAGTGTTTGATCTTCTTCCCTACTCTTTGTATTTAAATTTGTTTAAATTACTATTGTGTGAATTAACTTTTGATTTTATTATAAAAATTTTCAAAGAATTTTAAAGATCTATTCAACCCCCCCTTCTAGATCGCTTACAGAAAGGTTATTAAAATTATGTTTGTAACTATTTAACAAATTATATTCTATTTTAAATTAACATTTTTATTCGATTTGATTCGACTCAAAATTAATAAAACTAATCTAAATTGATTAGATCAATTACTCAAATTGATAAAACAACATTATTTTAATATAACTTACAAATTAAAATGACGTTATTTTAGTTAATTATACTAAATAATATTTGTTTTTGTACTAATAAACTCGAGTTACATGTAAAATATTAATTATATCCATAAACTTAGTCTCATGTAAGATATTGATGAGGTTAACTCATCCATTATTAACCTGACTTAATTATGGATTAAAAAAATAGTCACGCTTAAAAGGTGAAATGTCTAATAGAAATGAACACATGACATATAATTCATCATCTTCTTCCTCCTTCAGTCTGCCTTACCATTGCCGGGATTCATTCTCTTTCACTTCATCTTGGTAAGGATAAAATTGTGTGGGGTCATGAACGTAATGGCAAATTCTCTTCCTCCTCGGCTTACCGGAGGTTGCATATGTCTAGATCATCTTCAAATCAAGATACGTTGTGGTCTATGGTGTGGCATTGGGATGGTCCTCAAAAGATTAGTGCTTTTATGTGGCTAGTAGTTCATGATGCTTTGCTTACCAATTGGAAACGTTATTCTCGTCACCTTGCTAGTGACCCTAATTGTGCTAAATGTGGTGCTAGTATTGAATCAACATTGCACGTTCTCAGAGATTGCTCACATGCTCGTTAGATATGGGAGAAATGCCATACATCCAGATTTATACCAGATTTTTATCATCTTAACCTTTTGGATTGGCTTAAACAGAATCTATGTTGTGATTTGGAATTTTTTCGAATATCTTCATGGCCTCTTTGGTTTGGCACGACCTGTTAGCTTTTATGGCAGTGGCGTAATAAATTCATTTTTGATCCAGACTCTTTGCCTTTTGAAGATCCTTTCTTTATTGTTTTACGGCGGGTGAGGGAGTTTCAGCATGCACTTCTGAGTACTCAAGCTCTTCAGGGTAGTCCAGCAAGAAAGGAACGATTAGTGGCTTGGCTACCCCCACCATTAGGCTAGATAAAAGTCAACTCGGATGGCGCTTATCGTTCTTCACTTCATCGAGCTACAACAAGCGGAGTGGTTAGAGACTTGGTGGGCAATTGGATCAATGGATTTGCTTACAATATTGGGATCTGTTCGGTCATTTTCGCTGAGCTTTGGGGTATTCTTCAAGGACTCCAACTTGTTTGGAATGATGGATATCGTAACATGGTGGTGGAGTCTGACTCAAACTTAGCAGTACTTAATGCTCTCATAGGAAAGTCTTCTGGGGATGGCATGAATCAGCAATTTTTGTCTGTCATTCAGTTACTTTTGGACAGACCTTGAGTTGTGTGCTTCGTTCACACTTATAGGGAGGGAAACTGTTGTGTTGATTGACTGGCCAATCACGCTAGATTTATTATTTCTCAACGCCTCCTTGGAGTTGTTTTACCATTTGTATGGAAGATATTTGTGGGGTCTCTTTTTCACGAATGTGTCTTATTTAATTGTTTTTAGGGCTTTGCCCTCCTTTTTCATCCAAAAAAAAAAAAACCTGAAACTCTTCCATTCTAAATGGGTCACCATTCACCATTGCAAAACATTAGTAAACGGTTCAGGTTTAGGACCAAACAAGACAGTGTTCTCCAAATGTTGGATCGATGACTTGTGTTCTTCTGAAACAGTCACATCAATAACGTAATTTATTTCCTTTAAAACTCTGAAATGCATCAGACCTACCATATCACCCAGACAAGGTCCTTTTCTTCTTTGTCCACTCACACGCAAATACGTAACATAACCATTTTCTTTGTATGCACTTAAGACACAAAACACATGACAAATCGAATAAATGATGTATATATTATTGCACCTAAGTGGTCCTCAAACCCCAAGAAATATCATAATTAGCAACTTGGGGACGATACAACTATCTATCCACGCCGAAATCGGATTGAAAAGGACGAGTTTAAACTAGTCGATAGACACTCATCTCAGTTTTAAGCTACCATGTTCCTTATCCAAAACCTAAGTAGTAGACCATCTGAGATTTTGTTTCTAGTGTTTAGATTTCATGAGCAGTCACAATGTATGTCTTAACGATGGAGGGGCAATTCTCGGTGAGGGAGGCTGCGAACAGTAGAAACTGAGTTAATGGAACTGGTGGCAAGTCATTATCAGTTTCATTAAGAGAAGGGATTGAATTGTTAATTGGATCATTGTCGTTAACGTTGGCTCCATATGGTCCTCTCGATAGTTCTCATTGTATGTGCCGAATGCACCACAACAACCTACGACCTCCTTCTACACGTGCCATTTTGTGGTCCGTTTTTTCATACTTCACTGAAAGAGCACTGTAGCTGGTATAGTTATTGGAATTCTATTAAGAAGTGCAGTACGAGCCAACTCTTCTTTTTTCATATTAAATAAAATTTTAAGTATTTATAATAATTTACAATGTAAAAGAGATATACTTTTTGTGGTTTAAGAAATTTTAGAATAAAATCTTAAAATTTAGAATTCTTGAAAATTTTTCATTTTTTATAATAAATTAAGTTTGATTGTAATGTAAATAGCATTTGGTTGATCAACATGTGATATTCATAATATATGTGTTTTATAGCTGTTTTAATTTGAATTTAAAATTAAAATAATATTTTTAAAGCCATAAAAGAGATACGTATCTTTTACCTTAATTTATAAATTAATATTTTAATAAACTATTTTATAAACTAATGATTGATATAAATTTACAATTTAAAAATTAATGGATATAATAACTACTTTCAAGTAATTTAGCGTGGGATGCAACAAAAAGTCAATATCCATACCGATCAAACTGGCATAATTGTTATATTCTTTTTCCTTTTGTCCATGTTAAACCATACTAATTCCAAGTGCATAGACAGGGACTATCCCGTAGTAAATTTGGGGATTAGGTCAGTAGGACGTCAGAATGATGTAATTCTTTCCATGAATTTAGGTCAACCAATAGTAAGTGGTTTATTTTATTTAGGTGGTGTTTAAATATTTAACACTCTACATCCTGATGCCATGCACCAGAATATCTTCTTTTTATGCCGATGTTTAAAACATCTTTCGCCACAATTTATACTTCATCTGATACTGATAGGCTATGGCTATGGCTAAAATCGATGACAGGACAGGACACAACATTAATCAATCTGAACATCATTGACACGTATACCTGAGTCCGATGCTTTTAACTAGTTGATGTAATGAAAATATGGCTAGTGAATAGCGATACGATTTTGAATGAAGTTGTCATTAATCTGATATCACAATTTATCACTGTTAGGTTTGTGGAACTTTACACCAAGTTTACAATTTTTTTAGTGAATTTATGTTGAATATAATTTACAGTGAAATAAAACTTTAGTCGTTTGTAAACATAACTAAATCTTGATAAATTACGTAAATTTGTGTGTGTTTGTAATTTTCGTGTTTATTATTTGATTGTTCGTTGTTGTTAGAGGTTTATAGAGGCATATCGAAAAAATGAAATGAAAATATTAAAACTTATAATACATTTTTTTTTTACATATTATGATTTAGATAAGGATACTTGTGAATATACTTCTTAGTCAAAAGCCAGAAATAAAAGGATAATAAGCCGTAACTAGAAAAATATATATTCTTACCGTATTTACACCAGTAACACTCGCCATACAAAATAAGAGATTTGAAGACAGCCCCAACAAGCGAATTAAAAACTTGGAAATTACAGTAACAGACAAAAGACAACTTCATTATATCTGTTGGATCATCAGCAAAGTACTCTTCTTTTCTTTCCTTCTCTCTATTTTATGCCCTTCCCTGTTCTTATTATTAGTGATATGGTTATTAAGAGCGCCTACTCCGTACCTTAACGGTCAAAGGACTTGCCATCTCACAAGAGAGCTTTAGAACTTCTGACAGGTCAACGGTATTTCCATCGGACGGTAGCCATTCATATTCATGCAGTAACGACGCCACCCAGAAAGTGACCGTTGTTAAGCCCAAGACCTTACCGGGGCAGATCCGTCTACCCGAGCCGAACGGTGCGAGCCTTAGATCCGACCCCAGCACAGAAAACTCCGTCCCACACGCGTTAGCTGTCAAGAATCTCTCGGGGTTGAATCGGAGCGGGTCAGCCCAGAAGTCCGAGTCTCGAGATATGGCCCACATGTTCACCATTGCAGTGGTCCCCACAGGCACGTGGTACCCATCAATGAGTGTATCAGTGATGGCTAGTCTGGCCCACGAGAGAAGTGGGCCTGGTGGGTGTAGCCTCAACACTTCTTTTACTACCGCCTGTAGATACACCAAGCCTTGTGTGTCTGACTCAACGACGGCCCTTGACTTGCCAACAACTTTGTCAAGTTCATCATGAACCCCTGACTGAACATCGGGATAACGTACCATCCTTGCTAAAATCCACTCCATCAAGACCGCAACTGTATCGGTGCCTCTGAATATCATTTCCTACGCAAAGAGAAACCGTCAAATCCTACAGTTAGTACAACTTGGTACAAATTTAAATTAAAAAACAGTACACTGAACATGGTACGGCTTGGGATACTCACCCAAAGGACGGCGATCATGTCGGCGTCTGATAACTTTTCGGAGCCCTTAAGAGACAGTAAAACATCAACGAAATCTCGCGTTTCCTTGCAAGTTGAAGCTCTGTGGTCGGAAATAATTCGGCTGACAAAGCGGTTCACTTGTGGCACGAGGTTTGAGCATCTGAACCGGATTTTTTGAGGATCAAAATCTGATAGCCAAGGAAGGTGATCACTCCAGTTTAGTGTACCCAATATATCGTATCCTTGGTCAACCAGTTCTCTTAGTTCTTCAACTTCATTGTTGACTGAGTCCAATCTATATTCCCGGCCAAAAACCGAACACATCATGTTGTTAAGTGAAGCTCGTTTCAGTATTCCACGAACTGTGAAACTTTGTTCTTCTTCCTTAAACATATCAAGCATCTGAGAAGCAATTGCCCGTCTCTGAGCCTCGGCAGCTTTGATTTGTTTCGGGCAAAAAAGATGTGCAGACGCGATTCTTCTGAGAGTCCGCCAGTATACCCCATAAGGAGCGAACCCAATTGCTCTATTGAACAATAGGATATGAGCAGACTCCTTCGCGGGACGGTCTGCAAATACTGAACTGTTCAATATTTCCTTAGCAACGTCAGGATTACACGTGACGATAACGCGGGTCTGGCCGAGGCTAAAAGCCATAAGCCTCTTAGCCTTGCATGTCTCGGCTGCAGAAGCGATTCGGTGATGAGCAAGAGACATCATGAGGTTCATGCTGCCAATTAAGGGCAAGCCTCTAGGACCTGGAATGGTCTTACCAGAAGAGCAAGAAACTCTTCTGAAGTAGTATCTCCCCCAGGCTGAACCACCAGGGTAAGCCCAGTAAATAAGGGTAATGACTAGCCAAGCTAAGGTGATGATCAGAACGGACCATGCAACGTTTTCTCGTGTAAAGGCTGAGCATTTGGAGACCAAGGCAAAGACCCAGAAGCTATCTATGTCGGTTCTCATTGTTGGATTACAACTAGAGACACTGGGGCTGAGACAAGATATATACGGATGGCTAGAACAAGTGTGATTGATTTATGGTTTTCTTGGTGCTACTTGCTAGAAGGACGTAAGTTGGCAGGTGTATATATAGGGTAGGGAAGAGAGAAGCCTTTTGAAGAGAAAATTAAAAAAGCGTTTTTATAGTAGGACCGTATGTAAAAATTATGACTGAGAGTCTGAGAAGTAAATATGGTTAGTAAATAGTATGGTTAGGAAATAGAATGCATCTACCGTACTTCTTTTTATCTAAAATAAGTGTCATGTTAGAAAGATATATATTTATTAAGAAAGTTAGTGAAATATTTGATATATCTTTATTAATTATATGTTGAATTGTCTTGAAAATATAATCTGTATAATTAAAATATGAGAGATATTAAAGGTAATTTTAAAAATAAAATTATAAATATACATAAAAAAATTATAAATAATATTTATTTTAAATAATTAAAATCATAAAATGACACTATCTTAAATAAGAAGTAAGAAGAGGGAGTATAGATTATAGAGAAGCGCCGCAACGAGTGCGCGACTGAACGTGGATAGGTAAGTAAATCTTTGGTATTCGGACTGTTGCAGTACGCGCTGGAGGGTGGGATCGTGTGTTTTCCATTGATGACGTCGTAGTTGTCGGAGAGGGAACTGCGCCGTTTTCGTACGCCAATGAGAACGCGAGCCCTTACCCAACTTTGCATGCTCCACTTAAATCCAATTGTTTCGCAAAATTAATAGAAACGATTTTGCATTTTGTTTTCTCTCCCGATGATTCATGTAACTTATTAACTAATTTAGAATTTTTAATATATTCAGTCATTTTCATTAATCAATGTAGTTCAGTATGATTCAACCACATTAATGGGAACTATCCAGGTATTTTGACGTGTCTCTAAAATTAACAATTTGGAGTCTGCATCCAAGATTAGTTATTTATTCAAATGTTCTCAATAATTTGTTTGATATATATTTCTAAAATTGTAATTGTGAGTTCTCTCATTATATAAAACGATTCAACAATTTTGTTAGAAAAATAGTCTCTATTAATTAAAGATAAAATTACTTACATTTAAATCTTTCTAAATCTCACATGTTAACAAAATTTTATTGGATGTTATTGATGATGACAAAACTAAATTTAGATTTGAAATTATAATTAATATGTAACTAAATGTATAATTATTTACGCATGACATACAACTCTTTCGTCATAATATAATCATAAGAAAAGATAACATTAATCAATCATCACTTGATATTTACCTGTGAAGTTCATACATTTTTATTGTCCCACGTGTTCATCACTCGGAGGAAGTTGACTATTATGGTATCAAAACAAAATTCTATTATGGTTACAAGTTATGTATACGTATTGTATTGATGTTGTTAGTTTGTACTTTTTGTTAGTTAATTTGTACTTATTTCAGTTGAACAGATGTTCCTTCGAGGATGAAAAGGACATGAACATATAAGTAAATGAGGTGATTCGGACTTGTGTTTGGCAGACAAGTCATCGTTCTTATGACTTGTTTAACTAATTACTTTTGAGCTCCTTTCAACTTGAATATAGACTATGTCAGGATCAACAGTTATCAAGTTTAACGTCCTTTCCAGCGACGTTTATTTTGAATTTCACTTTTTTTTTTACAATATTAATGATAAAAAAGGGACAAACTCGAGATAGTTTTGTCTTTTGGATTGATTTCTAAAGGAATGGTAAGAGGAAGAAACAATACTGATTGAAACGGACTAACTAACTTTGCATATTAATGGAATAATTTTAGGTCCTGTTTAGTTGGCGGGAAAGTAAAATAAATTGGGAATAAATTTTTCAGAAGATAAATTTATGAAAAGTAAAGATATTCACATGTTTGGATACTAATAAAAATTCTAAAAAGAAAATTAGGTGAATTCTTATTATAATGTTTGGTATGCTACGGTATTTTATGGAATGTAACTTAATTTTGACTTTTGTTTTCAATTATATCCCTACAAACTGAATAAAAATTGAAATCGTTAAATAAAGAAAAATATGAACTTGAAGATTGTCGATTGAAACTTCTAACAAAAAATATTCAAAATCCTATTAACGGGATAACAATAAGAATAGTTGAAGATAGTATTATAAATACCGGTACGTACCAGTCAATACGTATCGTATCGAATCAAAACTAGTATGAAATAAAGGGTAGGTCATACCAAGTTTAAACACTACAAGAAAAATAAACTTTAATGACGAATTTATGCGTATTAGTCATAAGTTTTATTAATGACGGAATTTATTCAGGGAAAAAGGATTTGGAGATATGGCCGTCGCTAAATTTAACGACGGATATTTTCCGTTGGTAAAGTTACCGACGGAATTACCGACGGTAAAAATTTTCGTCGGTAAATTTACCGACAATTGTTTTATTCAGTCGGTAAATTTTTCTGTCAGAAAATTAGCAACGAAATTGTAATTCCGTCGGTAATTAGGGACGGAAAAAATTCCGTCGGTAAAATCCGATATATTTACCAACGGAATTTTTTAAATCGGTAAATTCTTTGAAAATTATTTTAAAATTTATCTATAACTGTTTAGTTTCTAGAAGCCACCATGGAAGCACTTCATTATTTCAAGTAAAAGAATTAAAATATTAAAATTCATACTAAAAAACATAAAATAAAGAACTGAAATTATTTTTGCAAATAACAAACATTTCATCAAACACCTTACATGCATCAAAAATTTATGAACATATCACAACTAAAATCACGTCTTGTCCCTTCTATCACTAACATTTATACCTTAAAGTTGTTTTCCAATAATAGAATACAAAATAAGCGAAAGTAATAAATACTCAAATTAACTTTCATCTAATATATGAAAAACACATGACGATGGTTGCAAAATCGTCTCTAGAAGAACACGATGACAATAGCGGAAGAAGACAACATCGTCGAAGCGAGAAAAGAAGTCCACATGAGAGAAATGGACTCAAGAAAACCAAGAAGAAGATGTAGGAAGAAGGAAGAAGAAGAAAAGAAAAAGAAGATAGAAGTGGGAGGGAGATGTCGGGTGTGTTTATATTTAAAAAGAATTTACCGACGAAATTTTCCGTTGGTAAATTTAAAAAATTTTATACCGTCAATAATTCTCGCCTTTTTACTGACGGAAAGAAAATGTCCATCGCTAAATTAATTTACCAACGAAATTTTCCATAGGTAAATTCAAAATTTCTGATTCCGCCAAAAATTTCCTCCATTTTTAGCGACGGAACGTATACCGTCGCTAAATTACGTCGCTAATTTTGCCGCCATAAATTTCTTCCAAATTTAGCGACGAATATTAGTACCGTCGCTAAATTACTCAATTTTAGCCACGAAAATATGCTTTCCGTCGCTAATTTTCAACGGTATATTTTCCGTCAGTAATTAATTACCGACGGCTATATTTTTCGTCGCTAATTTTGCCGCGATAAATTCCCTCCAAATTTAGCGACGAATATTAGTTCCATCGGTAAATCACTCAATTTTAGCGACGGAAAGCATATTTCCGTCACTAATTACTTACGAAATGATTCCGTTGTTAAATTTTCGTCGCTAATTTGCATTTTTCTTGTAGTGAAATACCAATCGATATCAGCCGGTATCGAAAATTTTAAAAATAGGGAGACGTTTTTGCAAAATTTTCAAAAAAATTTCCCTCCCCCAAAGTATTAATACAAAATTTTTCGAAAATAAATAATTTAAAAATTATTATTTATAAACTAATATTTATTTTATATATTTTTAATTATTAAATCAAAATTTATTTGAAATATATGGATTTTAAAATATATGTTAAATTTAATTATATTTATTAATAATTATTAAATTGAAAATTAAATTAAAATTGTGATTATTATTTATTATTATGATCTTTGGAAACATTGTTAAAAATATATAGTGCAACTATATAATATGATAATAGATTATTTTGTAATTTTAAAAAAATTAAGAACTATTTCATAAATTTAAAAATTAACAAAACAATATTCGGTATTAGCAAATCTTGATGCGATGATCATATCGTAACCCAATTCGGTACTAAGTTCGATATGATATTCGTAACATTGGTTGAAGAAGAGGTAAGATTTTATAAAAGAGTTATCGTAGAGTTGAGAGAGAAGGAAGAGTTAAATTGGCTATTACATTTTTATATTAAATTTCTGAAGAAAGTAATCTGAATATTAAGGGAGTGTTGGAATTTAGAATCCAAATAAAGTGTTACTATTTTCTCTAGATTGAAAAAGTTTTTACTTTCTTAACTACTCAAAAAAATGAATCAAACGCGATAATATAAATTTAAAAAAAATTACTTTTTAAAATAAGAATCCATGTCAACAAAACATGGCCTTAGATACACTATAGAGTGAGAATCAAAATCTGTACATAGGGGAAAGATACAAGTATCCAATAAACAATTGAAAACGTAGGGAATTGGAACCAGACATCCACAACTGTATCTAAACGCATATGGACAAAAAGATGCGCGCGTGCAGTCGGACAGATTAACGTGGGGACGAGTAAATTTCAGGAGGCGTTTAGCGTTAGGGGGTCGGAACTCGGAAGATTAAGATATCGGGTCCCCAAGTTCGAGGGTTGCACGTGAGACCCATGCACTCGTGCCCTCTCCCAGTTACTCTATGCAAAATCCAAAAACGTTAGTCGGATTGAGATAGAAGATAATAACAGAAGAGAAACAAAACATAGCGACGAATGAGTTATGGCCAATTCATGACACAGACCAACTCGGTTACATGAACCGCTCGTTGTTGAACGGCCACGTACCATTTTCATGCAATGTCTATGTTCATGATAGCGACAACTCTCAACTTTAGTTGTTTAAATCGGAAACTCGTGTTCGGGTTAATTATACTAAATTTTTATAATTTAATATTTCAAGAAGTTGGACTTATCCGGTAATTCCCTATTCTACCCCTGTGGCTTTGCCACAAGGACATAACGGAGATTGCCTCAGACACATTCTTTGGTACACCATGTCTATGAGGAACCTGAATGGAAGAAGTAGACGAGTGGGGATCCTGTGCTGTCGAGATTGGTTCAACGGCTTGTCGTTTCGACGTAACATAAGGATTAAGGAGTGATCCCCGACCGTTGATTCTATTGCTTTTGGACCAACCGACTCGTCAAAGTGGAAGTAAGTCTCCTAAAGATTAACACAAATTAACTTATTCTTTTCTCTTATTTTTTTGATAAAATAGAAAATAAACTAACATTACATCTATGGGAAAGACAGGTTTCCGATAAATCCTTTAAAAGGAGCATATAGCATTCAATGAGTACAGTAACAAAATAAGTAATGCCGATAACAAAATGCTCCACATAATAGACCAATTAGTCGACACATCTGTTGTTCTCCTGACAGAAATATCGATGCAAATTAACTTATTCTTTTAGACCTTATATTCTGTACTTACTTATTTACAGATTTCTTTGGGAGGTTTCTCGTTTCTGATTTGAATATCAAAATCTGGTTACATTTCATTGGTCTAGTCTTCGATAGCTTACAAGTTGGTGCCCTTATTAAAATATAAATAAAGTATAGAACTTATTCTTCTATATCATAAACAAGATTGAAATTTTTATATCAAATTGAAACAAAATTTACGAGTTTAGGTTGAATGAACCGAACTCAGACTCAGTTGTCATATAATTATATTCACTACAAGAAAAATGTGAATTAGCGACGGAAATTTAACGACAGAAAAATTACCGTTAAACATTAGCGACGGAAAGCATATTTCCGTCGCTAAAATTGAGTGATTTAGCGACGATACTAGTATTTGTCGCTAAATTTGGAGAGGATTATTCGCCGCAAAATTAACGACGGAAGTTAGCGACGGAAAATATGGCCGTCCGTAATCACTACAATTTAACAACAAAAAATTAGCGACGAAAAATTGAGTGATTTAGCGACGGTACTAATATTTGTCGCTAAATTTGGAGAGAATTCATCGAGGCAAAATAAACGACGGAAGTTAGCGACAAAAAATATGGCCGTCGGTAATCACTACAATTTAACAACAAAAAATTAGCGACGGAAAATATACCGTTGGTAATTAGCGACGGAAATATGCGTTCCATCGCTAAAATTGAGTGATTTAGCGACGGTACTATTATTTGTCGCTAAATTTGGAGGGAATTCGTCGCGACAAAATTAGCAACGGAATTTAGCGACGGAAAAATTCCGTTGCTAAATATGGAGGAAATTTTTGGCGGAATAAAAAATTTTGAATTTACCTACGGAAATTTTCGTTCCGTCGGTAAAAAGGCAGGAATTTTTTGCGGAATAAAAAATTTTGAGTTTACTTACGGAAAATTATGTCGGTAAATTCTTTTTAAATTCAGACATCTCCCTCCCACTTGTGTCTTCTTCTTCCTTCCTTCTTCTTCCTGTGTCTCCTTTTTGGTTTTCTTGGAACCCCTTTCTCTGTTGTGGGCTCCTTTTCTACTCGTTGGCATTGCCTTCTCTAGCCATTATCATCATGTCCCTCGGTAGAGGTATTTTTGCAACTACTGTTGTGTTTTTTCGTATATTAGTTGAAAGTTAATTTGAGTATTTATTACTTTCGTTTATTTGTATATTTTGTGATTGGAAAATAACTTTAAGGTATAAATATTAGTGATAGAAGGGATAAGACGTAATTTTAGTTGTGATATTGGGATAAATTTCTGATACATGTAAGGTGTTTGATGAAATGTTTGTTCTTTAAAAAAATAATTTCAGTTCTTTATTTTCGAATCTTTTTTAGTATGAATTTCATTATTTGAATTCTTTTACTTGAAATAATGAAGTTATCCTCAAGGTAGCTTTTACAAAAACTAAACACTTTGCAGGTAAAATTTAAAAAATAGTTTTCAGCAAATTTACTGACAGAAAAAAATTTCCGTTGGTAAAATATTGAATTTAGCGACGGAATTATTTTTCCGTCGCTAATTACCGACGGAAAGTCAATTCCGTTGGTAATTTTCTGACAGAAATTTTTTTATTTTATACCGTCGGTAATTCCGTAGGTAAATGTATCGACGGAATAATTTCCGTCGGTAAATTTAATTACGGCTGTATCTCCGACGACTTTTTTGGTTAATAAATTTCGTTGCTAAATAAGGTTACCGACGGAATATGTCCAAATTTTGTCGGTAATTTTCGTCACTAAACTTCATTTTTCTTGTAGTTATATTCAAACTGTGTATAATAGAGCTTTTAATCTTCTAAGTATAATTGACAACCTCAGATAAGTCAACGAACATGTCTAAAACGTATGGCATTTTGGAATTTTGTTACAAAAGTTAACGAGCGGTTGAACTTTGCAGTGAGTAGCTCCACTTAATTCGTTAAGCAAAGAAGCTTTATGATTAGTGTGACTTTAAGTGTTGGGTACAATGGGTATATTTTGAAAAAGAAATAAAATAAAATAAGCAAAATGAACACAAAATATTTAACGTAGTTTACTCTTAATTTTGGATTACGTCTACGAACAAAACTCATAATTTCTTCCACTATTATAAATAGTAAGTATACAGAGATAAAATCAAAATAGTAGTTCACAAGGTATTTTTCAACCTAAAAATATTAACCTCACTACTTTATCATTCACCAACTCTTTAAAAAAATATTTCCTAACTTCAGAGCATTGTTTTGCTCATTTTGTTTTTCATTTTCAAAAAATACACTCACTGCAATCGAACAAGTGGTTAGGGACCTCATTTTTTCAATTTCGGTGTCACATTAGTTGAAAAAGAAAAGAAGACAATTGTCTTTGCAGCTCTCTCATGCGGTGGAGTTCCTATATAAGGCACTTCCTGCTTCACACATACTCACAACAAAAATATAGAAAAAACGAAAGCAAAGTCACGCTCTAATGTTAGAAAATATTTTTTTTAAAGAATTGGTGAGTGACAAAATAGTAAGATAAGTATTTTTAGGTCGAGAAATATCTTGTGACTTACTATTTTGATTTTATCTTCGTATATCGATTATTTGTAATAGTGAAAGAATTATTCTGAGTATTATCTATTGATATAACTCAAAATTAAGAGTAAATCACGTTAAATATTTTGTGTCTACTTTGTTCATTTTATTTTCTTTAAAAAAAAAATCCATTGCACCAAACAAGTAATATCATAGCTGTAGAACTTTGCAGTGAGTAGCTCCACTTCGTTAAGCAAAGAAGCTTTGTGATTAGTGTGGCTTTAAGCAACTTGCTTAGAACTTAAAAAACAAACTCATGCAACAACCTAAGCCTGAAAACAGTAGTAGAGTGAGAAAGCATAATGCAATGGGCAAGAATCGAGTGGGATGTTTCATTGGGCAACTGGTGGAAGGATTGGATTCGATTCCTTCCATAGTCTAACCAAGTCCCAATTGAATAGCGTTGGTGGGGTGGACAAAGATTCTTGACTATTGATTATTCTCCTTTTCTCAAAGTTTGAATTTTTGAACGAAAGAGCATATAATTACATATACGTGCCTTTGTAAAAAGTTGTATGTTTCTAGGGTTCTTTAAAGCACGCACAAAAATGGCTCATGTATCATACGCTTTCGAGAGTCACTCACCTGCTTTTGACTCGTAAAAGCTTAGGCTACGCTTCGCCAAATGTAGTTGGGTCCAACATGTAGATTCCCGGCTGTGAATATTTCTAATATAAATTTATGTACTTTAATTATATAATCTCAAATGTATTATAAATAAAAATATGGAAATAGTTAATATGAAAGAAATGATTGTAAATTTTGAAATTTATTCAATTACTAATAACAAATATTTGAAATTAAGGATATTAATTTTAATTTAATAAATCAATTCAATTAAAACAAGCTAATCGAGCTGCGGATTGACTAGCTAATTAGGTCAAGTCTTTCGAACTAGACGTCTATTGGTATCAACATCTACTTGTGGGTTGTGCTACTATCCTTTTACAGGATATATCTGAGGTTTCCTTTCCCCGTTTAGTAACTTAGTATGTTTGTTATTCTCTTATTACCACAAAAAAATTATTTAAACTTAAAAAGATAAAGCAATTTCATTTTCAAGGGTTTTAATTAAAATAAAACTTTAATTCTCACACTTTGGAAGAAGTTGAAATGTAATATTTTAAAACGTTCATAAACAGACTGTTAATAGATAATAAATAAAAATTGTAAATTTTCGTAAGATAAATATCATATCATCATTGACATAGCACTTTTAAAAATATTTGTAAAGTCTCACATCAACACTAAGGTAGCGCTTAATCAGTTAATTGACGAAAAATTAAAAATTAACTTGTTAAATTTTTTTATTTAAGGTTTATTTTATACATTTTAAAATAAATCATGCCTTCACCAAAAAAGTATGGAGTGTAGCCAACTTGATTAACTTTTCCTAACTTGAATTCTTTTCTCATGAGAAGATCTGATTCTTATATAAATAAATAATACAAATCTAACTTAATCTTAACTATACAATTAAAGTTAGCCTAGCTAGTTTAGCTATAAAGCTTTCCCCACTTGCATCGCACCATACACAAGATCTTGATATTCTCTATTCAATTTCTATTCGTTCCCAAATGATATTTCCTTTTTAGATATCAATAGTAAAATAGTAGTGATTGGTGACGAACAAGTCTCCTTTGGGGCATCATAGAACTGTCGAAACATAGCATATGCCCGAATGGGTCATATGATATGTTAAAGCTAGATGAAAACTAGTCAAAGATACTCTCTCACGACTCAGAAGAAGACTTGTCAAAAAGCTAATGCTAAGAAACAACGTAATAAAGAGGTGTTAGGAGGTTCGTTTCCAGCATGTTGTCCGCGAAGGAAATCAGAGTGCCGACCGCTTGGCGACGTTTGCACGAGTCTTAAGCCTCGGCCCGCATATCCTCTAAGAGCCACCTTTAGGCGTCCAAGAGCTGATCTCTTGAGATGCCCACGAGATGTTGTTTGCTCGAGTTTTGAGTTAATTTCGTTTTTTTCGCCCTTTGTATTTAAAAATAATAAAAAAAAGAGGTGTTAGGAGGCTAAACTGATAGCTTTTATTTTTTTCATTATTCACCTACATTTACTGCATTAAGAAGCTGCTCTTCTATAGAGCTAATTACAATTGTACAACCAAAAATAAACGAACTGCTTTCTTAAAAATCTGCTTACAGGTTAATTAAAACAAACAATATTTGACTTGGTCTTTTGACTCACGTAACACTATAAGCATACATATATATTCTGCTGCTGCAATATTAATCTAATCTTGGATGCATTATGATTTAATTAATATAATTGTACTGTTGAATTAAGGTTATCTTTAGGAGGGAAAGAATATGCATACGACAGAAAGTGTTATTTGAGATCATTAAAGAAGGTATGTAAGATTACATTACTCAATTCAAATCAGAAGAATCTAACTATTATCTATAAATTTCTAGCTAAATAAAATAATTTATAATAAGAATAAATATTAGAAATTATGTTAATTATAATTAATTAAAATATAATTAGTTTTATTCACTTATAAATACATATCCATCTTCTTAGTTCTATATTAAAGATAAATTTAACTATCTAAGAATTGAAATCTAGAAGATACTAATTTTATAAGTTCTAAGTTACAAACTAATATTTGAAACTTGTTTATATTATATCTCTTTTTACTCATATTAAAATTTTATGAGTCATTTATTCCAATCTTGATTGAGTTGTGATCCTAGTTTTTCCTTCTAATAATTCTAACACATAATATTTAAGTCATTTCAGGGTGTACATATTTACTTATCATATTTTGTGGTTGTTACTATAAGTAGATCTTTGCATAAAAAATAAGTTTGATATTATTCACTCTTTAACAATAATGGATACTATTCATATGTATAATTAATGATAACTTGAAATAATGAGAGTTATTTCTTTTATCTCAAAGTAGTTCAAAATAGAAGTAATGACAATTAAAATCAATATTGAAAAATTCAATGAGAATAATTTATAGTTGTGAAAATTGAAAATGAAAGATATTTATAGAATATAGTTTCATGAATGTGCCTAACTTCTACTTCAAAGTTTAATTGAATGACATATCAATTCATTATCAACTTAATCAATAATTTTCTTACAAACTACTAGTCTTTTATAGTGTTATAGTTACAGTTATGGAAGAAGACTTGAAAATGTTATAAGTGTGTCAAGAAAGCTCACTTGAAAAGGATTCTTGAAATTTAAATAAGAAAAATTCTATTTTCAAGGAAACTTTACACATACTTTAGATGAGCATTGTTCCATATTGTGAAGCAACAATGACAATTAAAACTAGAAAGTCACTAATTGATGTATGGACCTTTGATTGAATAATTACTTTTCAGACTACCTATAGAATAAAATGGTTCCATCAT
Source organism: Erythroxylum novogranatense (assembly GCA_029891385.1). Taxonomy (NCBI): domain Eukaryota; kingdom Viridiplantae; phylum Streptophyta; class Magnoliopsida; order Malpighiales; family Erythroxylaceae; genus Erythroxylum; species Erythroxylum novogranatense. The sequence continues at coordinate 65,885,867 of CM057235.1, read as the reverse complement.
TATGGGCATGTTTTAGGAGGAATTGTGTATAATTATGATGATTATCATCTAAAGGTTATTGGTATTAGAACCATCAAATTGAATATGTATGATGTTATAATTTGCACTATTTAGGAGATACGATATTTAAACGGCTTGAAAAAAAATTTGTTGTCTTAATAACGACTAAATGACCTTAGGTGTAAAATAAAAAATACCAACAAGATTTTAAAGATAAATTGAGGAGGGTTTGTAGTTATAAAAGGAGAAAAGATAGTGCAAACTTATACAAGTTAAAAGGAGAAATATTACTAAACAGAAAGCATTAGTTATTTTAAGTAGCTCAAGCAAAATATCTTTAATGTTATGACATCAAGAACTTCTAAACAATGAATGGAGATCCTTGTAAAACAAAAGTTATTCATAATACTCACAATGATGTCGCTATCTTTTTGTGATCATCGTGTTATTAGTAAGTAACACCATATAAAATTTAGCACATCAAACTCAAGAATTATGTGCATTATTGAATCAGTTTACTCCAATGCATGGTAAGCATCAAATCTATCCTTGAGAGGAGTAAAGTAATTTGTCTCTTTCATTGATAATTATTCTATGAGTTATTGAATATATCATATAAAAGTAGATGTATTCTCATCTTCAAAGTTTTTAAAGAGCATCTTGAAATTAATTGTGGTAAAAAAGATCAAATTCTTAAGAATGGATAAAGGAGGAGAATATAATGACAATAAATTTGATACATTATGTAAGCACGAAGGTGTTAGAAGATAATTCATTGTTGCATAAATTCCACAAGAAACAAAGTAACAATGTGGATGAATAGACAATAACATGAAGAATAAGAGCATTTTTTAAAGACCTACAAGCCTAGAAAAAGGCTTTCTAGAAAAAAGCAGTCAATACTATTTGTTATAAGGGGAATTACATTTTATCAAATGCAATTGATTTGAAGAAGTTGATAGAGAGTGAATTAGGAAGCCAATGGATTATTCTAATCTTTTATTTATTTGGGAGTATTGCATATGCGATGTATAACGCCAAAAAATCACAAATTTGAATCCAAAATCCATATATGGTTATTCTTAAGTACACTAATAAAGTGAAAGAGTATCTTATATAGGATCACAATGCCCGCAAAATTATTGTCAGCACATATGTGACCTTTATAGAAGATGAATTACATTCAAACTTTTTCTGAAGTAACACCAGAGATGTTCAAAATTTTGTTAAGTACGAAGCTTCGTAAATTTATTAATCAAATTACATAAAAGGCCACCAGACTGGCACTCAGATTATATAATAAAAGGTGGTATGATATATTGGCTTTTAACAAAGGATAGAGAGCCATTAACTCTTTAAAAAACATTTAGTAATCTAAATGCCTCCCGGTAGATGTAACAACGTAAGAATAAATTGAAACTCTTTATAAACATAAACCTCATATACTTGTACTATTATCATAAGAAATTCAATTTTATAAACATAAACCTCATATATTTGTACTATTATCATAAGAAAGTCAATTGGTAATAAATAAGTCTTCAAGATCAAGCAAAATGATGATGATCAAGTTAAGCATTATCATACATAATTAATGATAAAGGGATATGGTTAAAGCGAATGAATTGAATTTAATAAAATATTTTCATGTGGCTTGTGTTTTACTTATATCTAGAATAGTTAGATATGAACATTGTTTTTCTTTATGGAAGTCTTAAAGAAGAATCTTATATGCTCTGACCAAAAATTTGAAGAAAAGAAAAGAAAATTCAGTTTGTAGGTAAGAATAAATCTCATTATAAATTTATACAGGTGCCAAGGTATTTGTACATAAGAGATAAAATAGACTTGATAAAATATTAAAATAATTAAATTTTAATATGAAGGTGTTTTCAAATTATGAGTAATTGAAAAATTAAACCATAAGTAGAATATAGTTAACCCATTTACATATTTTATCAAGTTTTGATTCCAAACACAGCAAACGGTCAGTAGTTAGCCAGTGTCAATACGCATAGGGTGAGAAGGGACTCATAATAAGTCATACCTTTACAAAAAACTATGGAGTGTAGCCAACTTGGAGATAGTAATTTTCCAACTTGAATTCTTTTCTCGTAAGAAGATTTGATTCTGATATAAATAAATAATAAAATCTAACAAACCGATTGTGTATGTTAATTATACAATTAAAATTAGCCTAGCTAGTATAGCTGGAAAGCTTTCCCAACCTGCATCGCACCATACACAAGATCTAGATATTCTCCATCCAATTTCTATTCGTTCTCCAATGATATTTCCTTTTTAGATATCAACAGTAAAATCGTAGTGACGGGTGACGAACAGCTCTCCTTTGGGGCATCATAGAACTATCGAATCATGTATATGCCTAAAATCTTTATCTGTTTTTGTGTGGGTCTTACGATTTATAAGCATACGTATATATTCTGCTGCTGCAAGATTAATCTAATCTTGGATGCATTATGATTTAATTAATCTAATTGTACTGTTGATTTAATGTTATCGTTAGGACTAGGAGGGGAAAGAATATGGATATGAAAGAAAGTGTAATTTGAGATCATTAAAAAAGGGATATGAGATTATATTACTCGATTAACATTAGAAGAATCTAACTATTATTTATAAATTTTAGATAAATAGAAATTATTTATAATGAAAGTAAATATTAGAAACTATTGTAATTATAATGAATTAAAATATAAATGGTTTGATTAATTTATAAATATCTATCCATCTTCTTGGTTTATATATAAAAATAAATATAAGTATCTAAGAACTGGACTTGTGAGGATATTAATTTATAAGGTTTAAATAACAAATTGATATTATGATTTAATTAATCTAATTGTACTATTGAATTAAGGTTATCTGTAGGAGTGTAAACGAATATGCATACAACAGAATAGGGATGGCAACGGGGCGGGTATGGGGCGGGTATGCCATCCCCCCCGCCCCCGCCCCATGAACTCACCCCCACCCCTATCCCCGTCGGGGATTTTGTTGGTACCCCCATACCCGTACCCGTTGGGGGTTTGACCCCATCAGCACTGGTTTACCGCTTTTTTTTAAAAAAATTATTTAATATGAATTGACTATTTGTTTTTTTTTTAGATTTTCATGCTACATTCATACATACATACTGAATTTAACATAAAAGAAACAAGTAAATGAGATTATAAATGATAGTACAAATCGAGAGTGAATTTTAAAAAAAGACAACAAATTAAAATAACATACATTAGTTTTAATGGAAATTCCAAAGCATAAAAGCAATAGAACTTGATGAGATCCTTGCACTATTTCTTGAACCTTAGGCATTTGTTGGACCACTTGCCTATCATTAAACAATAACAATTATTAGTCATTCACACTAAAAATAAAAATCATTATTTAAATTAATAGATTATGAATTGCTAAAATATCTCACTAACATCCTCATCATACTCAATAGTGCGACAATATGCATTCGTCTCATCAGAACATGTTACTATAAAAACAACCACAAAATAAAGGATTCAATAAATATATATAATAATAACTTAATTATTTCATTGAATTTCATTCAAATAAAGATAAGAATCACCTTTTATTTCACTCCACAACCAACTTTGTGCACACATCAACGCTTCTAAAGTCTTGGGATGAAGCTGACTACGGTGTGGACTCACCAACCTTCCGCTTGTGCTAAAAGCAGACTCTGAAGCTACAGTTGAAACTGGTATAGCTAACACACCTCTTGCCAACTTCATTAAGAGTGGATACTTTACCCCATTAGTTTTCCACCAACTTAAAATATCAAAATTTTCTGTTCTTGGTAACACTTTTTCCTCTAAATAATGATTCAATTCTGTTTTTGCAAACAAACTACTCTCTCTTTCAAGAGCAACTTCCTCATCAAAACTTTGGAGAAATCCTTCATTAGCATCTCTATCATACCCAAAGTAGATGAAACTTCACCATTATAAGAAGGTGAATCCTCATTCTATACTCTTCAAACAAATCATAGCAAACTTTCAAAGTTTTTTTGACTTCATCAACATATAAGTACTCTACATAAATTCTTTTAAAACAATATTCTAATAGTTTGGTCTTGTACCTTGGATCCAATATGACTGCCACTCCCATGATTCCATGAATGTCAGACCAATACTTTTTATACTTGGCCAACATATTTCTTGCCATGCCTTGAATCACCTCAATTGGAGACTCACACTATTTTTCCAATGAGCTTCTGATTTCACAAATTTTAGGGAAAACAATATTTGCCGTTGGATACTTTGTACCTGAGAACATCTCGGTCACAGAATAGAACAATCCTAACTTCTCACAAACCATTTTTGCAAGTCTCCAATCCTCTTCAGTTGGCAAATCTTTGTATAATGGTTCACGCTGACTCAAACGATTAAAGAAATCCTTGTATATCAAAGCAGCATTAAGCATTGAATATGTGGAATTCCACCGGGTCTTGCAATCAAGAACCAATTTTTTGGTACTTGCAATGCGTAATTGTCGCACCGCTTCTTCAAACTTTTGCTCCCTTTTTGGAGATGCTGTCCAAAACACCACACTATCTCTAATCCTTTCTATACCCTTGCCAATGACAAGCAAACCATCTTGAACGATCAAATTTAAAATGTGGGCACAACAACGCATGTGAAACAAAGACCCATTCAACATAAGTGAATCAAGAGAAAACTTCTTTGTGATATCACTAATGATAGCTTCATTAGTCGTACAATTATCAACCGTCAAAGTTGATAACTTTCGATCAATGTTCCAATCCAAAATGGTATTAAATAAAACATTGGTAAGAACTTCAGCAGTGTATGGACAAGGTATATAAATGAAGCTATATTATATAAGTAAATAAACAAGAATTAGATAATTAATATTGTCAATCAATGATTATTAAATGATAAAAAACATAGACAAATGTGATTCAAAAAAAGAGGAAAGCAAATTAATATCTCATGATACGACTTTGTAATGTCCACTTATCATTGACGAAATGAGCGGTGATAGCCATAAAACCCTTTTTTTGATTACTAGAAGTCCACATATCCGTAGTTAAGGCAATCCTACTACAATTTGCCTCCAACAAACTCAAAGTCTTCACCCTTTCGTAGTCATATATCCTTAAGATATCGCTTTTCACGGTATTTCGTGAGGGAACCTTAAACAAGGGTTGCAAACCAGCAGAATATTGGCGAAATCCGTGATGTTCGACCATAACCAAAGGATACTCATGTATTATAATCATCTTGGCAAGATCATCCCTTGATTTTTGTTGATCAAAAAGATAATTTGCCACCTCATTTTTTTGTTGCACCAAAACTTGTTGTCGAACATCTTGAAATTTTTTTCGAGGACAACTCCTTATGTGATCATGCAAGTGTTTAGTTCCACTTGAGCTTTTGCCAGAAAGTTTTTTCCGACAATAATTACAAATGGCCTTCTCATCTTCCCTTCAATTTTCACCTTTTGAAATGATTCCAAACAACCGATGTTAATCTTCTTTACGTGTATCTTCAACATCTTGTACAACCTCTGAAGTTGGAGTGGGTTCCTGACTCATACTATTTGGTGAGCTGACCGCAGGAGAGAGGTCAGTAGGAATGAGAGGACTATCCATAGATATAGGATTTTGAGAAATACTCTCACTCGAGTTCATTGTAATCCAACAAAAATTAACCCAAATTACTGCACAAGTATCCAATCAAATTATCATCCAAAGGTATTGATAATACTTTATCTAATGAAGGAAATTTAAAATAATTAAATCCCACAACATACTTGTGCGGGATCAAAGCAATTATTTTATAAATGTTTTGATCATCATGTAAGTAGCATAACTAGTATTCATATTAAATCGTTAATTGATATTAATAATTGATATTAAAATTATATTAAAATTATTTAATAATTTATATTAAAATTATTTTATAAAAGTTGGGTTTGTTAATTATTACGAAGCAAAGATTTGATTGTTAAGGAAACAAACTTTCCTTTTCACCTTATTATGATCATCAATTCATCATGTAAAGTTGGGTTTGTTAAGCAAAGATTTGATTGTTACGGAAGTTGGGTTTGTTAATTGTTAAGGAAACAAACTTTCCTTTTCACCTTATTATGAAACTTCCAATAACTAATTCAGCTAAGTAAGATAACTAAAATATATATTTTCGTGAATCTTCTTCTCTGGAAAATGGATTAGTAAATAACCTGACCCTAAACTAATTCCTATCCTCTATAGTCCATTGCTGGCGATTATTCCAAAGAACTAATTGTTCAGAAAGCTTGTTCTAGGCATTAAACTAAAGGAAACAACATTGAACAAGGAAACAACGTTGTTGTATGAAGAACCAAGCATGTGTGGTCTCAAACTAAAGGAGCAGCACCACAAGATTATTGATTATTGATTAACGAACCTAGTATGAAGATTGAAGACAACGTTGTATGAAGACCAACGCTGACGTGACGTGAAGGAGCAGCTGACGTGAACTGAAGGAAGGTTGTTTGACGTGAACTGAAGGAAGGTCGCTTGACGTGAAGTAGGTTGTTTGTTGGCTGTTGCACCAAAAACAACGAAAACGTGAACTGAAGGAAGGAGCTAGTGTCATTGCGTTCTGCGTCAGTACGAAGAAAACAGATGGAACCAACCACGAAGAGCTTGAGAAAACAAGGAGGCGAGGCGACAGGCGAGAGTGAAGAGTCGGCTGGAAGCCTGGAAAACTACGAGGAATTTGGAAAGTTTTAACAATTATACGACCTTTCGTATCAATTAAATAATTTTTTAAATAACTTATAAAAATATTATGAGCCATATTATATTAGCTGTGTCCACTGTTCAAGCCAAAAAAAATAATTTTTTTGTAATTACTATATAACGGGTAAACGGGTATGGGGGGTGGTATCCCCATACCCGCCTCGATACCCGACGGGTATTTTACTAACCCCCCATACCCGCCCTACGGGTAAAAATTTGCTCCCCGTATCTGCCCCGTTCGGGTAATTTTATCGGGTACCCATCGGGTTCGGGTACAATTGCCATCCCTACAACAGAAAGTGTAATTTGAGATCATTAAAAAAGGGACCTAAGATTACATTACTCAATTCACATTAGAAGAATCTAACTATTATCTATAAATTTCTATATAAATATAAATAATTTATAATAAAATAGTATTAGAAAGTATTTAAATTATAATAAATTAAAATATAACTATTTTGATTATATATCAAAATAAATATAAGTATCTAAGAATTGGACTTGTAAGGATATTACATTATAAGTTTTAAACTACAAATTAATATTTGAAACTTGTTTCTATATAAATCTTTTTACTCGTAATGATATTTTAGAAGTCATTTATTGAATCTTAATTGAGTTGTGATCTTATTTTATCCACCTAATAATTCTAACAAGTGATATTAGAGTCATATTGGTGTGTACCTATTTATTTATCATATTTTGTGGTTGTTATTATAAGTAGATCTTCTATATCATAAAATAAGTTTGATATTATTCACTATTTAACGATAATGGATACTATTGACATATAGAGTTATTGTTTACGTGAAATAATGAGTTATTTCTCTTATCTCAAAGTAATGCAAAATAAAAGTAATAACAACCAAATTTAATATTAAAAATCTAATGAAAATAATTTACCATTGTGAAAGTTAAAGATGAAAGATACATCAATAAAAAATAATTTTTTACGTTATTAGTAAAGGTTGACAAACTTCACATATGACGTGAAATGTAATGAAATGAATAGGAATATTATTAAAAATCTTCATATTCCTTTAGCTGATGAAATTTTGTCAAGCGTAGAGGAAAAGAAAACAACAAAAGAGATATGATATCATTTCACAAAGTTCTACGAAGTCAAGTCACTTCATAATAATTTTTTTTAAAGAAAAAAATTCACTTCAGTAATTAAGGGCAGATTAATAATTTGACTACTCTATTCTCTTAGCTCACATGGATCTTCTATATCAAAACATAAGTTTGATATTATTCACTTTTAATGATAATGGATACTATTATGTATATAATTATTGGTCACATGAAATAATGGTAGTTATTTCTTTGATCTCAAAGTAGTTCAAAATAGAAGTAATGACCACCAAATTGAAGATGAAAGATATTTATGGAATACAGATTCATGAATGTGCCTAAATTCTACTTGAAAATCTACTTGATTGATATGATTAACCCATTATTAACTTAACCAATAATTTTCTTATAGACTAGTTAGTCTTTTATGATGTTACAATTACAGTTATAGAAGAAGAAAATTGGTGTAAGAATAAGGAAGACATGCACTCTAGTTCACAAAAAGTCAAAACCTTAAAGATGACACAAGGGAGATCAATGAAACATGATCTAAGAAAAAAATCAAAATCATGGTAGATCAAAATCAATAAATAAAATGAACTGAAAATGTTATAACTACGTCAAGAAAGCTCACTTGAAAAAGGATATTTTAAATTTAAACAAGAAAAATTATATTCTTCAATGAAATTTTACAGGTACTTCAAATGAAAGTATTATTCTGTATTGTGAAGTAGCAATGACAATTAAAATTAGAAAGTTACTAATTGCTGATGGCCCTTTGATTCAAAAATTACTTTTTGCATGATCTATAGAATAAAATGATTCCATAATTATGAAGATAATTTAGGAGGATTTGCGTATAATTATGATGATTTTCATCTAAAGGTTATTAGTATTGGATCCACCAAATTGAATTTGTATGATGATATAATTTGTACTTTTTAGGAGATATGATATGTGGAGGGCTCAAAATTTTCTGTTGTTCTTGTAACAACTAAATAATCTTAAGTGCAAAATAAAAATTACCAACAAGATTTCAAAGATAATTTGAGGTGCGTTTGCACTTAAAAATGGAGAAAAGATAAATGCAAAGTTATTCAAATTAAATGGAGAAATATTATTATAAGCAGAAGCATTGATCATTTTGAGTAGTCCAAGCAAAAGATCTTTAATTTTATGACATTAAGAAATATCACATATATCTAAACAAGGAATGGAGATCTTTGCAAAACAAAAGTTATTCCTAATACTCATAGAGATATCGTTATGTTTTTATGATCATCATGTTACTAGTAAGTATCATTAGAGATGGTGGCATAAGTGCCAATAAAGGTTTCAAAGTAAAGAAGAGCTCTTTCCTAAGATCATCTTAAATGGACATTGTTAAACCCTCTTGATTAGTAAGAGAGACAATCTTATTAGTGTTCTTCCTGTCCAGGATCGAATTGAAGAAGAATTTAGTGTTATTGTCCCCCTTTTATAGCTACTAAACTCTAGACCTTTGTTGGATTAGGGAGTTATGATGAGATAGAGATTTGACATATATGTCAAGAGTTAATCTTTCTTTTATAAGAAGATTATCCACACCAGGTTAAATTCTGTGCTACATTTGCACCTTGTCTTGTGAGTCTTTAGCCTTTCTCATTGTTTCTAATATGTTGTTTCCCTCAGTTTTGGGCTTCAACAGTTTGAGTTCTTCCTTAATAGCCTTCAATTTCTTGACACAAAGGAATTGTTTCCTACCTACTAAGGTCTAGGAGAGGCCCTTTTTAGTGACCTCCTTATATCCTTCCACTTATACTAGGTAATTGTTAAAATGGATCAGGAACTATTTTTTGCAAGGTTGAAATAGATTATGAACCAATAGGGGGCATAATCAGAATTTTTTTTAGGTCTAGGACTCCTTCTTTACTCTTTAGGAAGAGATTAAGTTATTCTCCATTTATCGATGCTCTACCTGGCCTTTTCCTGATATGTCATGATTTATTCTATTTATTGCTCTATATATAGATTAGCGCTTCTAACTTTAGATCGGTGACCTTTAAGCTTTTCACACATTCTTGAAAATAAGTGGAGAAGTTCCTTAAGCTAACATTCCCATCTGTCTCAAAAAATAGAGTGTTCTATTAAAATCACCTATTATTAGCCAGGGTCTTTGGAATAGAGGCTTACACTCCTTCAATTTACTCAAAAGTGCTCTTCTTTGGAAACTTAAGTTGACTCCATACACAAAAGTGACTATAATATTGGTGTTTTAGATGTAGTATACATCTAAGTGCATCAATTGGTCAGTTGTTTGGAGTTGCTGAACTCTGACTAATCTAATTTCAAAAGCAACTATTATCCTTTCGTAATGATGGTGTTAGTGGTTATAGATAATTTGTCATCACTCTCCCAAAACACTACCTTTAGTGAACCTATTAAGGCTTAGCTTGGTTTCTAGAATACCAAACAAAGTTGGTTTATTTCTCCAAGAAAAAGCTTTTCACATTTGCTATTAAGAGGTGTTAGTTATCCCTATAATATTCCAGGATACTATTAATATGTTTAATAGGAGTATCTTAGGTCCCTGAGCCTATTCTTCCTTCTAGATTTTCTTCCATTGACTAGCTTGAAATCATCTTGTTAGTGTAGGGGATACTCTGAGGTGTTTGAAGGGTTACTTACGTTTGTTTCCACCTCATTATTTCCTATAGTTAACACAACTTCAACTTCATTTTTTGTTTCTTTGTTGTCTTTTCTAGAGCTTTCCAAAGTTAGCTCATTAATATTTGCATCTTGTAGCTCCTTATTATTAAGAATACTATTCTCTCTTCCCCCAAAGCCCTCATCTTCTTCCATATTCTAATAGTTACCTCTAGTAGGGCCAAATGAGGGAGTTTTATTGGTCGGGTTGTCGAATTCTCCAAAATAATACCGATTCTCCAAACTTTTGTAGTAGTTATGGAACCAGGTCGAATCCCTCGAGAATTGAACACTAATTTCTTAAATTCATGAAATAAAATTAAATGGGAGGGGGGGTGTTGATTAAATAATTGAATAACTAAAAATAAGATGAAAACAAATTAAATCAATTGAATTTAAAATTGAGAAAATCAAGATTACCAAACTCCAATTCAAAAGAAAGATCTCATCTAATTATACCATTGATCATTGGTTTTAAAAGAATATTTTAACGATTTAAGCAATTTGTCCAAAACATATTAGGATAGATGTAATAACTTTCAAAATTTTCTAAATTAATTGATTCAAACCTAGCATCCAAACCAAAACTTATCATCTGTTGATAAGGTGTAATAGCATTCTATATCGGATAAATGATAGCAATAAGCTCTGTGAAAAAGACTAAACCCTAAATTAAATAATCGAAATAACTGCAACTATTCGATTTAGTTTTCTTGTCTATCATAAGTTAAATGTGAAAATTCATAAATAACTTATTTGCTACTTGTACCATTCCTTCATGACAATTACGGATCATTGAATTCATAGATAGCGATAGAATAGTCAATATTAAATTAAATTGTCAGATTAACCGAATATAAATCATTAATGAAATATGAGAATTCAAAACAAAAAATACTTGAATCAAAATGTGAATAAAAGTTGAGAACACAAAACCTCACAAGTTTACAATTAGAGTATTGAATCCTCTTGAATCAGAATGATGAGTTTAGCCATATATGGTTGTCGCTGCAATAACAAAAATAAAAGAAAGACTAAGAATTGCTAAAAACGTATGTTATGAGAAACGTCCTTTTAATAGGTTTTCTAATCTAATCCTAATCTAACTCTAACTTGTAAAGATGTCTATCTAAAATGAATTCAAAATCAAACTCCTTCATGATAAGGATAAGACAAAGTCTTCCAATCAAATTCTAACTCTTCAAGTGATCAACCTTATCCACTACATCAATCTTGTCACTTTATCCGAAATTTGTTATTGTCATCAATAGAGTCTCAATTTGATGCAATCTCTACTTTTCATCTCCTAAAATAAATAAATTAATATTTAAGCACAAAAATAAATCTAAAAAAAGTAGATAATATCAAATAATTAGTCAATATGAGATTTTATCAAATTCTTCCACACCTGACTCATGCTTGTCTTCAAGCATACATCAATTCAATATATTAATCATCTTCACAACAACCTCTCATCTCCTTTCGTGTCATCCAAAACTATCCAAAAAATAATTCACATTTAAGAGTTAAGATAAAATAGCAATCGAGAGAACAAGCACTCATAGGACACATTGTTAAAATATAACACCTTATCAATTTCATCAAAATCAAATGAACAAGAATTGACACCCTCACAAGGATTTCACCTTATATGTTCAAAGTGTTTAGGGTTCATTAAGCTCTCAAATCAAAACATAGCGAGTTATTTCCATAAGCTTGTTCAAGATTCATATATCTGCCACTAAATAAAATAAACCTAATGTATGAATCAAAGGGGCTTTATAAAGGTTGTAATGTGGCTTAGGTAAGGTATGACAAAAGAACTTTTTGGCTAAATAAATTGAAGGGAATCATACAAACTTATCCATACAAGTATTAACTTAAATCAAAACTCACTTGATTCAAATAACATCTCTTTCAATAATTTTTTTCTTTTTTTCTTTTCTTTTTTCTAAAATAAAGTATCAAAGAGGAGATTTTGTTTTTGTTTTGTTTGTTTTACTTTTCCTCCATTCTATAAAAATCAAAACAATATAACTTGAATCATCTAATTAACTTTTGTGAAAATAGTCAAAATCCTACGCAAATAAGTTTAATACAATTCTTTCAATTTAAAGGTTCAAAATTATTAGGGATATTAATAACAAAAAGATAAATTAGGCTTGTAACAAGGTTATTATGCAAGAAAGAAAGGTTAAGGCCTAAATTGTTTTTCTAGGTATAAAAATTAAGGTGGGCTTATTTAGGTCAAAAAATGGTTATCTAAATGCCCTCATCATCTTTATACACAAATTCATCAAAAATGTGTTTCAACACGTATTCAAAAACAAGTTCTAGCATAGACAAGCTATGTTTGATAACACACAACAAAAGATATATATGAGCACATGTGTGATGAATGCTCTTAGGCTCAAAGCTCACATAGGTGTCAAAAATTGCATCAAGTCTTGCACACTTTCATTCAATTAAACCAATGAGATACTTGAAAATTTTAATGAAAACCCTAATCATGCTTGTCTCTCTGATGCATTATATCTTAAACCAAAACTGTATCCTAACTTAAGAATTATTCATGAACACTCAGAAAATTATAAAGCTATCGTGAGGAGTTATTAATATGAATCAACATATCATGAGTCCAAATAAAATCACAAAGTTCAACATAATATAAACATTCGCTCCCCTACACCTAAATCATACATTATCCTTAATGTATGCATATGATACTCACAACTTAATAAAGATAATCAGAAAAATAAAGCACAAAATAGAAGCCTCACCTGAATTGTGAATATTCGAAAATTATCCACATGTGCTTCCCTTTGTTACCAACTTTAGAGCTTTCAACAGATTCAACATTCATCGGTGAATTGCCTTTTGTTGTAGTATTGGTAGTAACTGTTGGAACCCCTCCCCGGTGAGTCGCGTGTCCGACGTCCTACGTGACATCTGGACGTACTTCTCACGAGGGAGGAATTCCTTACCACGAAAGAAACCTCAAATTGAACTTGATTTTAATGTCATCCAAACAAATCTTGGTAATTTTACCCTAATTTTCCCCCAATAAAATTTGATCTGCTTAGGGACCACAATTAAATCCAATTCCTAAGCTAAAATGAAATTCCATATCTCTAGGTTACATAGAATCAGAAATTGCCTCAATCGGATCTCTATAGATCACAAAATCGCCCAAAGACGGATTTATATCCAAATCCGTCACATAATTGACTCGCTTTAATCCTATCCGTAATTTCCGACTAAAACCCGAAACTCTCATGTTACCAAAAAAAAGTATAAAAGTTTTTTAGAAATCCAACGCTTCGAAAATTATGAAAATCGGAGGTCAAACGGAGGAGAAATGAATAAAATAGGAAACGGGGTTTAATTTCTCCAAATTGAAAATTCAACTTTTAAAACTAAAGAAAACTTCTCTAACTTTAAACTTTAATAACTTTTCACCCCGAAATCGAAATTTTGTAAATTTAGTGTCAAAAAAAAGATAAAAGGAAACTCTACAACTTCCTATAAGGATTTAAAAACTAATTTAGCCATTAAGAGGGTCACAAATTGCTTTAAAGTTGCTACCACTAAAATTAAATTTCCCTACACAATGTCAAGAATTTGAACATTTATATCTTTTAGCACACAGGTCGAAAAATGACACATTTTACCTCATTGGAAAGATAAAGAGATAATTTACAACTTTCATGAAGAGTGCAAAAGTCAGTTTAGTCATTTAAAGAGGTAAAAATACCCTCAAAGTTTCTGCCTATAAAAATACCAATGGAACTGTAAATTGACCAAATGAATAGTACCTGCAATCTTTCTAACCTTATAACTTTTTATTCTTAACTCCAATAATTGCAAATGATACCTCGTTGGAAAGGGGAAAAGATAATCTACATGTTCTATGAAGGATGGAAAAACCAAAACAAGTTCTAAAGGGGTGAAAAAACCTCCCAAAGGTTCTGCCTAAAATTGCCAAATGAACAGTAACTGAACTAGGTCAAAACCCCATAACTTTTTACTCCTAACTCGAAATAAGGCATAGAATACCTCATTAGAAAGAAGAAAGGATTATCTACAAGTTTCATGAAGGGAGAAAAAGTTAATTCAATCATTTATAGAGATAAAAATACTCTCAAAGTTACTGCCTGCAAAAATTCAATAAAACAGTAACTCAATTCAAATGAATAGTAACTGTCATCTTCTCAATCTCATAACTTCTTCATCCTAAGTCTAAATTTGACCAATTATACCTCATTGGAAAGATGATAAGACAATCTACATTTTCTATAAAGAAAGAAAAAATCAAATCTGTCTCCAAGAGGGTCATAAACCCCTCCAAAGATTCTGCAAAATTTAGTGGATAACAACAGTAGCTGAAACATTTCAGCTCTCATAACTTTTTCATTTGAAGTCCAATTGTGACGAATTACATATCATTAGAAAGCTCTTAATATGTACTACAGTCTTCAAGAAGGCATCTCACTGAAAATCTCGCTCTAAACTACTCTAAAATCCAAAATAAGTGGCTGTCCAATTTGGGAAAAATTGGACAACACTTCCCCTAAAAATGCTCTAGCCAAAACTTCAAGTTGCTCTTCTAAACTCCATTACCTGCATAAGGCCAACTCAATATCCAAACTTCTACAACACATCTCAAACCAAATATCCCAATTCCAATGGCAGTAACACACTCTTAGGCATCTATCTATTTCAAAACCTAAAGAAAATACAAGCTCATCTTTACTTTTATCAAATTCAACCATACATCCATACATTCTTAGAAAACATATACAAGATACATTTAACCTTTGAAACCGTTATATTTACATGAAAACAAATCATTACAAAGCTTCAAAGGGCATTTAGTCCGATTACATCCCAAAATAACAAAAGTAAAAGTACAAAGAACAAGCTAACGCTTTGATTTCTCAAAACATGACTTCAAAATCAAAATGCATCGGAGTTGCCTCAATCCCGATGCGGTGACTCGGTTTCTCACTCGACACCTGTGGAGGGAAAAATGGGGGGAGGGTGAGCTCGACGGCTCCGTGGGTAGTAACTTAATAAACGAGAATATAAGCCAAAAACCGTTATTCATCCTTTCATGTTCAAAGCAATATCACATTAATAAAAGCAAGTTCACTTTGCAAATCTTTTCATAGAATTTAGCACTTCGAACAATTTATAAACTTAACATATCACAAAAATAACCTAGCAAATCACAAATTCACAAACACAGTGGTTCGGGTGGATCCGAAACGGAACGTACTACACATTTTCGCGAAGCGGTTATGTGTAGCCGTGACTGATGGAAATCCTTGAAAAGAATTCCAGTGCCACTTGCGGGCAGGCGGGAGAAGCCTATGGTTAGACAGGTGCACCTGACTCGGACGAGATCACCCTAAACCCAAAGAAAGCACATAATTCACATAATTCGAAATTATTAGCCGTAACTGGCCATTTCAAAAATCACTTTCGCATGATTGGACCGAACTAGCAAATCATTTCCGAAATCACACATTCAAGTCTTTTTCACATAACGAAACATTATACAAATGATTTCTAACATGATTTACAATCAAAGGAACATCTCATACAAATGAAAAACATAACAAAGAGTAATCTATACAAAGATTCAAAGTCATTGGAAAGCATTATTTTACATTTATTCTAAAACTTAAGTAGGCCTATTATCTCAAGTATTAAGAAATCACCCACCTTAAATTCCCTTAGCTTGTAGGATGGTCAATTTGCTTTGGCTCTTCCTCTAAATGCCTCACTTCACCTTCATTAAGCATAATTATCCCATAAGAACATAGGATATCAAAATCGAACATTTCTAAGGAAATGATAACTTGAATTAACACCTACCTAACTTAACCCATACCTAAACTAAGCTATTTAACCCAAAACCTACCTAAAATACCCAAGAATTTCGAAATTTTCTTACCTTAGAAGATGACTCACGAAATTCTCTTTTTGTTTCTATTGGAAGATTAAACCTTCCTCTCCACTTTCTTCTTGAATAAAACTCTTAAAACCTTCCTTTCTAAAGCATAAACACCTAAGCTCTTACTTCTTTTCCTCTTCCTCTTCTTCTTCTTCTTCTTCTTCTTCTTCTTCTTCCTTAACCGAAAGTCACCATTCTTTTTCTCCTTTATCTTGTAACGTGTGTTTTCTAGAATAACCTAAGGAACTTTGTTTCTTAAACTTTAAAAACCTAAGCCCTTGCATCAAAACTACGTCATTTCACTAACTCTTTCATTTTCCTTGCAAATTTTGTAAGTTCCTCCTCTCCATACGGCAATCTCCCTTGTTTCCCATTTAATTCATCACTTAATTCCTTCTTTCTTCATTTAATAACATGTAAAATGGGCTAAAAGCCCATCTTGATAAACCTTAATCCTTAAAACCTAAGCAAACTTCCTAATTTACCCTAACTCTATCTTATTCTTTTTAATTCTACCAACTTATTAAAATTCTAATTTTAACTAAATCCTTTCAATTTTTTTATTCGTTAAATTTTTTTAATCATTAACGAAGCACTAAAATTTCAAATTATTCTAACTAAAAGAAATTATCAATCTAAACCTCAAAATAAATCAAATATGCTTAATGCGAATCGGGGCCCAACAGTAACCTTAGAACGCCCCATTACACTAAACAAGATAAACAAAAATTACTTGAAAAAATTTAACAATAACTGAAAAATAATTAAACTAAAAAAAAGAAAAACTAAAAGTAATTAATAATAATAAAATAATTAAAACACGGTAAAAATAAAACTTACAAAATTTTAAAAAATATAAATAAATAAATGTGGCGTGGGTGGGTGAGTGGTAGAGAAGAGCTACTGTTGTGTGGTGTTATGGCATTGCTGTTTGAAGCTCAAGTAGTAATTAGTTGGACTACGAAGTTGCTGTGGCATAGGTGGGAGAAGATGTCTGCGTGAGGGCCTGCGGAGTTCTCTGGTATGCGTGCTTCATGGGTGGAAGGAGAGCTTATTGGTGCGTTGGGGAGGAGTCTTGTGTGGGAGACTGCTGCGTGAATGCCATACAGTGGAGAGGGCTGCGTGTGTGCTAGTGGCGTGGGAGTGTGAGTGGAAGAGAGTTGCGTTGGTTGGAGGTTGCGTTTGGTGTGTGTGGTGTTACTGCTGGCGAAGAGCTGCATGAGTGAGACTGCGGCAATGGGGGGACGTGCTGAATATGTGTTGGTAGGTTTATTGCTAGCTTTGGGAGGGGTGGATTGCGTGCTTGTGTGGCAGAGAGGTGGTGAGGCTGGGTGCTTTTGAGGGATGCTGTGTTGGTATGCTGTCTTGCAAGGAAGAAAGAAAAGATTAGATTTTTTTGTTTTGTTTTCATAATAATATTGATTAAGTAAAGAGGGAAACAATAAATGAAAAGTTACGTTTTTTAAAAATAAAGAAAAAATAAAGTTTAAAATGGAAATAATAAAAAAATTATGATTTTTTTTTTTTTTTTTTATTATTTTTGAATAATAAAGTATCAATCCAAAATATTAAATCGCATAAGATTAGATCTCATTTTATGAGATTTAGTAATCTGGAATTCCCGGTCAATAAATCGCATAAGGCTAGGTCTTGCCTTATGAGATTTGATAGCCTAGAATTTTAAGATCTTCATTCCAGAGCACTAAATCACATAAGGCGAGATCTCGCCTTATGAGATTTAGTAGTTTGGAATTTTTTAGCCAATAATCTATGTTTCAAAAACAAACATGAGCAGCATAAAAAGAACTAAAACAAAATAAATTAAAATTATCATAGTTTGGGTTACCTCCCAAAAAATGCAATTGTTTAACGTCGTTATGCTTGACATGGCTAGTTCTTCCCAAACTTCTATGTAATTGTAGTTTTGTACTCTTTAAGTAGTGTCATTAGCCCTTTCTCTTACTCTTTAGTCAACATTTTTTAAATGATTGTAAGTAATGATTTTTCATCACCTAAATAGACATACTTTTGGTGATCAGGTAACACCTTTAATTCTTTCTTTAGAGCATGCAAAACAGAAGGTAAGATTTTCTTGCGAGTTATAGTAAATTCATCATTTAAAATTTTCGAATCTATTAGCATTGTTGACAATGACTCTACAACTTTACAAGTTTCTTCAATTTGCTCGTTCACTTCCGATTTACCATTACACTCCAACTTATCTTCAACACTCTCTTCTTCAAACATATCTTGCACAAATGAATCCTCAATATTCATATAATAAACGGATTGAAAATCATTCGGGTACTTCATTGCTTTAGAGATGTTGAACTTTACTATTTCTCCATCAAACTCTATGGAAAGAGTACCCTCATGCAAATAATTGTTTTAGCCGTCTTCATAAATGACCTACCCAATAAAATTGAAGTCGAATTAATGTTCCACACTATCTCCATCCATTTCAAGATGTAAAAATTAACTAGAAATTCCAAACCATTAAATTGGGCTAAAACATCATCAATAACTCCAATAGGGCGGACATACGAATGATCACCTAGTTGGATAATCACATTAATTTTTTAGAAAGAATTCATATTTAAAGCTTGATAAGATTGAGTGTGGCATAGCATTAATAGATGCACCTAAGTCTATCATAACACACTTAAGTTTTCTATTACCAATAATACACGGAAGTGTATACATTCCTGGATCTTTGCATTTTTTACTAATTTCCTATTTATCACAGCTGATACATTCTTACCTAAAATTATTCTCTCCCTATCGTTCAGCTTCCTTTTATTTATGCAAAACTCCTATATCAAGTTTTGATTCCAAACACCCTAAACGATGTAAATACGTATAAGGTGATAAGGGACTCATAAGTCATACATTTACAAAAAAACTATGGAGTGTAGCCAACTTGGAGAAAGTAATTTTCCAACTTGAATTCTTTTCTCATAAGAAGATTTGATTCTGATATAAAATAATAATAAAATCTAACAGCCGATTGTGCATGTTAATTATACAATTAAAATTAACCTAGCTATTATAGCTGGAAAGCTTTCCCAACTTGCATCGCACCATACACAATATCTAGATATTCTCCATTCAATTTCTATTCGTTCTCCAATGATATTTCCTTTTTAGATATCAATAGTAAAATCGTAGTGACTGGTGGCGAACAACTCTCCTTTGGGGCATCATAGAACTATCGAATCATGCATATGCCTAAAATCTTTATCTGTTTTTGTGTGGGCCATACGATTTGTAAGCATACCTATATATTCTGCTGCTGCAAGATTAATCTAATCTTGGATGCATTATGATTTAATTAATCTAATTGTACTGTTCATTTAAGGTTATCGTTAGGAGGGGAAAGAATATGGATATGAAAGAAAGTGTAATTTGAGATCATTAAAAAGGGATATGAGATTACATTACTCGATTAACATTAGAAGAATCTAACTATTATTTATAAATTTTAGATAAATATAAATAATTTATAATGAAAGTAAATATTAGAAAGTATTTTAATTATAATGAATTAAAATATAAATGGTTTGATTAATTTATAAATATCTATCCATCTTCTTGGTTTATATATCAAAAATAAATATAAGTATCTATGAACTGGACTTGTGAGGATATTAATTTTATAAGTTTTAAATAACAAATTGATATTATGATTTAATTAATCTAATTGTACTGTTAAATTAAGGTTATCTATAGGAGTGTAACGAATATGCATACAACAGAAAGTGCAATTTGAGATCATTAAAAAGGGACCTAAGATTACGTTACTCAATTCACATTAGAAGAATCTAACTATTATCTATAAATTTCTATATAAATATAAATAATTTATAATAAAATAGTATTAGAAAGTATTTAAATTATAATAAATTAAAATATAACTATTTTGATTATATATAAAAATAAATATAAGTATCTAAGAATTGGACTTGTAAGGATATTACATTATAAGTTTTAAACTACAAATTAATATTTGAAACTTGTTTCTATATAAATCTTTTTACTCATAATGATATTTTAGAAGTCATTTAAAATCTGAATTGAGTTGTGATCTTATTTTATCCACCTAATAATTCTAATAAGTGATATTAGAGTCATATCGGGATGTACGTATTTATTTATCGTATTTTGTGGTTGTTATTATAAGTGGATCTTCTATATCATAAAATAAGTTTGATATTATTCACTATTTAACGGTAATGGATACTATTGACATATAGAGTTGTTGTTTACGTGAAATCATGAGTTATTTCTCTTATCTCAAAGTAATTCAAAATAAAAGTAATAACAACCAAATTTAATATTAAAATTTAACGAGAATAATTTATCATTGTCAAAGTTAAAGATGAAAGATATCTCTAAAAAATAAATTTTAATAGTTATTAGTAAAGGTTGACAAACTTCACATATGACGTCAAATGTAATGAAATGAATAGGAATATTATTACAAATCTTCATATTACTTTAGCTGATGAAGTTTTGTCAAGCGTAGAGGAGAAGAAAACAACAAAAGAGATATGACATCATTTCACAAAGTTCTACGAAGTCAAGTCACTTCATAATAAAATTTTTCTTAAGAAGAAAAATTCACTTCAGTAACTAAGGGCAGATTAATAGCTTGACTACTCTATTCTCTTAGCTCACCTGATTCTTCTACATCAAAAAATAAGTTTGATATTATTCACTCTTTCATGATAATGGATACTATTTTGTACATAATTATTGGTTACATGAAATAGTGGGAGTTATTTCTTTTATCTCAAAGTAGTTCGAAATAGAAGTAATGACATCCAAATTGAAGATGAAAGATATTTATAAAATACAGTTTCATGAATGTGCCTAAATTCTACTTCAAAGTTTACTTGATTGATATGATTAATTCATTATTAACTTAACCAACAATTTTCTTATAAAATACTTAGTCGTTTATGGTGTTACAATTACAGTTATGGAAGAAGAAATTTGACATAAGAATAAGGAAGACATGCACTCCGATTTGCAAAAAATCAAAACCTTAAAGATGATACAAGGGAGATTAATGAAACATGATCTAAGAAAAAATCAAAATCATGGTAGATCAAAATCAATAACTAAAATGAATTGAAAATGTTATAACTGTGTCAAGAAGGCTCACTTGAAAAAGGATATTTGAAATTTAAAATTATATTCTTCAATGAAATTTTACAAGTACTTCAAATGAAAGTATTATTCTGTATTGTGAAGTAACAATGACAATTAAAATTAAAAAGTTACCAGTTGATGATGGCCCTTTGAATCAAGAATTACTTTTTTCATGATCTATAGAATAAAATGATCCCTTGATTATGAACATATATTAGGAGGATTTATGTATAATTATGATGATTATCATCTCAAGGTTATTAGTATTGGAACCATCAAATTTAATTTGTGTGATGGTATAATTTGTACTTTTAGGAGATATGATATATGGAGGGCTTAAAATTTTTGTTATTCTTATAATAACTAAATAATCTTTGGTGCAAAATAAAATTACCAACAAGATTTCAAAGATAATTTGATGTGCGTTTGTACTTAAAATGGAGAAAAGATAGATGCAAAGTTATTAAGGTTATATGGAGAAATATTATTATAAGAAGAAGCATTGATCATTTTGAGTAGTCCAAGCAAAAGATCTTTAATTTTATGACTTCAAGAAATTTCAAATATATCTAAACAAGGAATGGAGATCTTTGCAAAACAAAAGTTATTCCTAATACTTACAGAGATATCATTATCTTTTTATGGTCATCGTGTTACTAGTAAGTATAATTAAAGATGGTG
Organism: Erythroxylum novogranatense; assembly: GCA_029891385.1. Taxonomy (NCBI): domain Eukaryota; kingdom Viridiplantae; phylum Streptophyta; class Magnoliopsida; order Malpighiales; family Erythroxylaceae; genus Erythroxylum; species Erythroxylum novogranatense. The sequence continues at coordinate 65,863,527 of CM057235.1, read as the reverse complement.
GCATGAGTGTTAATAAATTTTGCAAAGTAAAGTACAGCTCCTTTTTGAGATCATCTTGAGTGGACATTGCTAAACCCTCCTTATTAGTAGAGAGACAATCTTATTAATGTTCTTCCTGTCTAGGATCTAATTGAAGAAGAATTTAGTGTTATTGTCCCCCTCTTATAGCTACTAAACTCTAGACCTTTGTTGGATTAGGGAGTTATGACAAGATAGAGATTTGAAATATATGTCTTTAGCCTAGAAATTATAAGAAGATTTTCCACATCAGGTTAAATTATGCGCTACATTTGCACCTTGCCTTGTGAGTCTTTAATCTTTCTCACAGCTTCTAATATGTTGTTTCCCCCAGTTTTAGGCTTCAATAGTTTGAGTTCCTCCTTAACAGCCTTCAATTTCTTGACACAAAGGAATTGTTTACTACCTACTAAGGTCTAGGGGAGGCCCTTTTTGGTGACCTCCTCATATCCTTCCACTTATACCAAGTAATTGTTAAAATGGAACGGAAACTATTTCTTACAAGATTGAAATAGATTATAAACCAATAGAGGGTATAATCAAAATTTTTTTTAGGTCTAGGACTCTTTCTTTGCTCTTTAGGAAGAGATTAAGCTATTCTCCATTTACGGACGCTCAATCTAACCTTTTCCTGATATGCTATGATTTACTCTATTTATTACTCTATATATAGATTAGTAATTCTAACTTTAGATTTGTAACCTTTAAGCTTTTTACACATTCTTAAAAATCAGTGGAGAAGTTCCTCAAGCTAACATTCCCATCTACCTTAAAAAATAGAGTGTGCTATTAAAATCACCTATTATTAGCTAGGGTCCTTCGACTAGAGGTTTACACTTCTTCAATTTACTCCAAAGTGCTATTCTTTGGAAACTTAAGTTTACTCCATACATAAAAGTGACTGTAATATTGGTGTTTTGGATGTAGTATACCTCTAAGTGCATCAATTGGTCAGTTATTTGGAGTTGTTAAACTATGACTAATCTACTTTCAAAAGCAATTATTATCCTTCCATAATGATGGTGTTAGTGGTTAGAGATAATTTGCCATTACTCTCCCAAAACACCACCTTTAGTGAACCTATTAATGCTTAGCTTGGTTTCTAGAATAACAAACAAAGTTGGTTTTTTTCTCCGAGAAAAGCTTTTAGCATTTGCTATTAAGAGGGCTTATTTATCCAAATAATGTTCCAGGATACTATTAATATGCTTGATGGGAGTATCTTGGGCCCTTGGGCCTATTTTTCCTTCTAGTTTTTCTTCCATTAACTAGCTTGAAATCATCTTGTTAGTGTAGGGGACACTCTGAGGTGTTTGAAGGGTTACCTACATTTGTTTCCACCTTATTATTTCCCCTAGTTAACACAACTTCAACTTCATTTTTTGTTTCTATGTTGTCTTTTCTAAAGCTTTCCAAAGTTAGCTCATTAGTACTTGCTTCTTGTAGCTCCTTATTATAAAGAATACTATTCTCTCTTGCCTCAGGGTCCTCATCTTCTTCCATATTTTAGTAGTTACCTCTAGTAGAGCCAAATGAGGGAACTTTATTGATTGGGTTGTCGAAGCCCCCAAAATAAAATCGATTCTCTAAACTTTTGTAGTAGTCATGGAACCAGGTGAATCCCTAGAGAACTAAACATTAGTTTCTTAATTTCAAGCAATAAAATTAAGGGTTTGGTGGGGGTTGGGGGTGGGGTTTGATTAAATAATTGCTTAACTAAAAAAAAGATGAAAATAAATTAAATCAACTGAATTTAAAATTGAGAAAATCAAATTACCAAACTCCGATTCAAGGGAAAGATTTCATCTAATTATAAGATTGATCATTAAAAATAATATTTTCACAATTTAAGCAGTTAGTCCAAAACATAATAGGATAACCGTAATAAGTCTCAAATTTTTCTAAATTGATCGGTTCAAACCCAGCATCCAAACTAATACTTATCATTTATTGACCGGGTGTGATAGTATTCCATTTCAGATAAATGATAGCAATAAGTTCCATGTAAAAGGCTAAGCCCTATATTAAATAATCGAAATAGCTACAACTATTCAATTTAGTTTTTTTGTCTATCATAAGTTAAATATGAAAATTCATAAATAACCTATTTGCTACTTGTACCATTTTTTCATGACAATTATGGATCATTGAATTCCTAGATAGTGATAGAATAATCAATATTAATTAAATTGTTAGATTAATTGAATATCAATCGTTCATGAAATATGAGAACTCAAAACAAAAAATACTTGAATTAAAACATAAATAAAAGTTTAGAACACAAAACCTCACAAGTTTACAATTAGAGTATTGAATCCCTTTGAATCAGAACGACGAGTTTAGCCACACATGGTTATCGCTCCAATAACAAAAATAGAAGAATGACTAAGAATTGTTAAAAACGTGAAAAGGGAGAATCCCTTTTTCTGTTGTGAGACACGTCCTTTTTATAGGGTTTTCTAATCTAATCCTAATCTAACTCTAACTTGTAAAGATTTCTATCTAAAGCGAATGCAAAGTCAAACTCCTTCATGATAAGGATAAGGCGAAGTCTTTCGGTCGAATTCTAACTTTTCAAGTGATCAACCTTATCCACTACATCAATCATTTCACTTTATCCAAAATTTGTCATTATCATCAATAGAGTCCCAATTTGATGCAATCTCTACTTTTCATCTCCTAAAACAAAACAAACATTAATTTTAATATTTAAGCACAAAAATAAATCTAAAACAAAGGAGATAATAACAAATAATTATTCAAGATGAGATCTTATCAAATTCCCCTACACCTGACTAATACTTGTCCTCAAGCATACATCAATTCAATATATTAATCATCTTCATAACAACCTCTCATCTCCTTTCATGTCATCCAAAAATATCCAAAAGCTAATTCACATTTAAGAGTTAAGCTAAAATAACAATCAAGATAATGAGCACTCATAGGACACATTGTTAAAATAGAGCATCTCATCAATTCCATCAAAATCAAATGAACAAGACTTGACACCCTCACAAGGATTTCACTCTATATGCTTATAGTATTTAGGGTTTATTAAGCTCTCAAATCAAAACATAGTGAGTTATTTTCATAAGCTTGTTCAAGAATCATATCTTTACCACTAAACAAAATGAAACTAATATATAAATCAAAGTGGCTTTATAAGGGTTGTAACATGACTTAGGTAAGGTGTGACAAAAGGAACTTTTTAGCTAAATAAATTGAAGAGAATCATACAAAATTATCCACATAAGTATCAATTTAAATCAAAACTCACTTGATTCAAATAATATCTCTTTCAATCACTTTTTCTTTTCTTTTTTGTCTTTTGTCTTTTTTTCTTAAACAAAAACATCGAAGAGGAGATTTTGTTTTTTGTTTTTTGTTTTTTTTCTTCTCCTCCATTCTATAAAAAATCAAAACAATGCAACTTGAATAGTTTAATTAACTTTTCATGGAAATAATCAAAATTCTATACAAATAAGCTCAATACAATTCCTTCAACTTAAGGATTCAAAATTATTAAGGATATTAACAACAAAAAGGGTTGATTCGGCTTGTAACAAGGTTATTTGCAAGAAAGAAAGGTTAAGGCTTAAATTGTTTTTTTAGGGATAAAAATTAAGATAGGCTTATTTAAGTAAAAAAAAATGGTTGTCATAAATGCCCTCATCATCTTTATACATAAATTCATCAAAAAATGTGGCCTCAACACTTATTCAAAAGTAAGTTCTAGCATAGACAAGCTATATTTGATAACACACATCAAAAGATATATATAAGCATATGTATGATGAATGCTCTTATTCTCAAAACTCACGTAGATGTCAAAAATTGCATAAAGTCTTACACACTTTCATTCGACAAAACCAATGAGATACTTGAAAATTTTAATGAAAACCCTAATCATGCTTGTCTCTCTCATGCATTAGATCTTAAACAACAAATGTATCCTAACTTAAGAATTATTCATGAACAACAATCAGAAAATTATGAAGCTATCATGAGGAATAATTAACATATGAATCGGCATATCATGAGTCCAAACAAAATAAAAAAGTTCAACATAATATAAACATTCGCTCCCCCACACCTAAATCATACATTGTCTCTAATGTATCTATAAGATACTCACAACTCAATAAAGATAATCAGAAAAATAAGGCATAAAATAGAGGACTCCCCTGAATTGTGAGTATGTGAAAATTATCCACACATGCTTCCTTTTGTTACTGACTTCAGAGCTTTCAACAGATTTAGCATTCATTGGTAAATTGCCTTTCGTTGCATTCTTGGTAGTAGCCTTAGAACACCCCATTACATTAAATAAGATAAACAAAAATTACTTGAAAAATTAATAAAAATTGAATAATAATTAAACTAAAAGAAAGATAAACTAAAAGTAATTAATAAGAATAAAATAATTAAATCACAGTAAAATAAAAATTAAAAAACATAAATAAATAAATGGGGCGTGGGTGGGTGAGTGGCAGAGAAGAGCTGATGTTGTGTGGTGTTGCAGCATTGTTGTTTGAAGCTTAAGCAGTATTGAGTTGGACTGCGATGTTGTTGTGGTGTGGGTGGGAGAAGATGTCTGCGTGAAGGCCTATGGAGTTCTCTGGTGTGTGCGCTTCGTGGGTGGAAGGAGAGCTTATTGGTGCGTTGGGGAGGAGGCTTGTTGCATGTGTTGGATGCTTGTGTGGCAGATTGTTGTGTGAGTGTTGTATAGTGGAGAGGGCTGCGTGTGTGTTAGTGACGTGGGAGTGTAAGTGGAAGAGAGCTGTGTGGGTTGGAGGGTTGCATTTGGTGTATGTGGTATTACTACTAACGACGAGCTATGTGAGTGAGACTACAATGATGGGGGACGTGCTGCGTATGTGCTGGTGGGTTTATTGTTGGCGTTGGGAAGGGGTGGATTGCGTGTGTGTGTGGCCGAGAGGTGGTGAGGTTGGGTGCTATTGAGGGATGTTGGGTTGGTATGTTGTCCTACAAGGAAGAAAGAAAAGATTAGGTTTTTTTGTTTTGTTTTGTTTTTTAAAATAAATATTGATAAAGTAAAAAGGGAAATAATAAAGAAAAAATTACATTATTTTTGTATTTTTTTATTTTTGAATATTAGAGTATCAATTCAGAATACTAAATCTCATAAGGCGAGATCAGGAGTTTTGTACTCCTTTAGTAGTGCCATCAGCCCTTCCTTTTGCTCTTTAGTAAACCTTTTTAAAATGATTATAGATAATGACTTTTCAACACCTAAATAGACATACTTTAGGTGATCAGGTAACGCCTTTAATTCTTTCTTCGAAGCTTGCAAAGCAGAAGGTAATGTTTTTCTTGTGAGTTATAGTAAGTTCATCATTTAAAGTTTCTGAATCTATTAGCATTGTTGACAATGATTCTACAACTTCACAAGTTTCACCAATTTGCTAGTTCACTTCCGATTTAACGTTACACTCCAACTTATCTTCAACACTCTATTCTTTAAACATATCCTGCACAAATGAATCTACAATATCCATATGATAAATGGATTGAAAATCATTTGGGTACTTCATTGCTTCAGAAATGTTGAACTTTACTATTTCTCCATCAAACTCTACGGAAAGAGTACCCTTGTGCACATCGATTATCGTTTTAGTCATCTTCATAAACGGCTACCTAATAAAATTGAAGCTAAATGTTCCACACTATCTCCATCCATTTTCAAGATGTAAAAATTCATTGGAAATACCAAACCATCAAATTGGACTAAAGCATCCTCAATAACTCCAATAAGGTGGGCATACAAATGATCAGCTAGTTGGATAATCACATTAGTTTCTTGCAAAGAATTCATATTTAAAGCTTGATAAATTGAGTATGGAATGACATTAATAGATATACCTAAGACTAGCATGGCACACTCAACTTTTCTATTATCAATAACACATGGAAGTGTAAACATATCAAGATCTTTGCATTCTTCTGGCAATTTCCTATTTATCATAGCTGATACATTCTTACCTAAAATTTTTCTCTCCTTGTCCTTCAAACTTCCTTTTATTTGTGCACAACTCCTTTAAGAATTTTGCATATTTTGAAACTTACTTGATGGCTTCCAAAAGTGGCATATTGATTTCCACCTTTTTTTAAGGTTTCTATGATCTCTCTTTCATATCCTTCATCTTTTGGTTAACCAACCTATTACAAAAAAGAGGTAAACATGCATTAATTGATATTGATGGATATGAATTTTAAAAAAAAACTTTATTGATTCTTGAGTTGGAAGTTTTTCCTTCTTTTCTCTATCATCATGTTTTTCTTCCTCCATTGGTGAAGAAGTTTCAGATTAAATTTCCTTACCACTTCTCAAAGTTATTGCACTTACATTCTCTTTAGGATTCACCACCGTTTGGGAAGGTAATTTCCCTAATGCTTGCACTTCTAATTTACTTATTAAGGTGGCTAATTGAGTTATTTGATTTCCTAAGTTTTGAAGACTTGCCTTTGTTTCCTGTTAAAATTGATTAGTATTATTAACAAGTGCCTTAACAATTTCATCTAAAGACATACCTAAATTTGAAGATTGAGGCTGAGGATATGTAGGAGCTTGAGGTTGTTTATTAAAATTGTGAGGTTGATATCATTGTTGGCCTCCTTGATTTCCATAGCTGAAGTTTGGATGATCCCTCCATCCTAGATTGTAGTAATTGGAATAGGGGTCATACTTTTTTTGAGGTTGACTAGAAAATCTCCCTATTGTGTTAGTTTTTTGAAATGAGACTTGCTGCAATGTAGGGCACGTATCTATAGGATGTCTAGAGAATGAGGATATTTCGCACACTCTTGTCGATTGTAATTGACCTACGACCATTTGACGAACAAGAGTAGTTAAATCAGAAATTTTATCCTCAAGGTGTGTGTTACTTACCTCATTCACACGCTTAACAGCTCCATCCATCATTATCCTAAATTGTTAAGAATTTTCAGCCATAATTGATATCAATTGTCTGACTACCTCAGGTGTTTTGTTTACTAAAGCTCCTCCACTAGCTGCATCGACCATACTTCGATCCATTAGCAATAGTCCTTCATAAAAGTACTGAATCAGAAGGTGATCGAGAATTTGATGATGTGGACAGCTGGCATATAGCTCATTAAACCTTTCCCAATATTCATTTAAAGTTTTTCCTATAATTTGTCTTATCCTCATATCTCCTTTCTAATATGCGAAAAAGACTTCTCCAGAAACATTCTTTTCATCACATTCCACGTTGTCACTGAGCCAGGGGAAGATAGCTTAGTTGATCTTTTCCCTTATCTTTCATTGAGAATGGAAAGGCCCTAAGATTTTTTTTTTCTGTCACCCCTTGTGGCTTTATTTCATAACAGACAACATAAAATTTTTTCAGGTGTTTATGCAGATATTCACTTGTAAGACAACGAAACATGGGTAGTAAGTGAATTAAACCAGATTTCAATTTTAAATCTACCTCAACATCTGGAAATTGAATGCATAAATGTTGTTGATTCAAATTTGGTGTGGCTAACTACCTCAACCTTATTGGGTTGAGATTTTCCATCTTTTCATCCGTTTCTTGAAAATTAGAGTCTTCACCAATTGTTAGATCTACTTCAACTTTCACATACAAAGGTGAATGACCGCTTCCTTACTTAGTCTTCGTTCTCAAATGATGTGCTGTCTTCTCAATTTTTGGATTATATTGCAATTTACCTATAGAGAAGTACGAGTCATACAAGAAAAGAGGCTAGTAGTAACTGTAAAAAATAAAAACACAAAGAAATTAAGAAATTTGAAATATTTTCCCAACAACAGCGCCAAATTTTGGTCAGGTTATCGAAGCCACCAAAATAATACCGAATCTCCAAAATTTTGTAGTAGTCATGAAACCAGGTCGAATCCCTAGAGAACTAAACACTAGTTTCTTAATTTCAAGCAATATAATTAAATGGGGGGCGTTTTGATTAAATAACTGATTAATTGAAAATAAAATGAAAACAAATTAAATCAACTGAATTTAAAATTGAGAAAATCAAAATTACCAAACTCCGATTCAAAGGAAAGATCTTATCTAGTTGTAACATTGATCATTGGTTTAAAAAGAATATTTTCATGATTCAAGCAATTAATCCGAAATATATTAGGATAGTTGTAATAAGTTTCAAAATTTTCTAAAATAATTAGTTCAAACCTGGCATCCTAACGAAAACTTTTCATCCATTGATCGGGTGTGATAGCATTTCATATTGGATAAATTATAACAATAAGCTTCTAAACTCCAAATTAAATAATTGAAATAGCTGCAATTATTCAATTTAGTTTTCTTGTCTATCATAAGTTAAATATGAAAATTTATAAATAACCTATGTGCTACTTGTACAATTCCTTCATGACAATTACAAATCATTGAATTCCTAGATAGCGATAAAATAATCAATATTAAATTAAATTGTTAGATTAATCGAATATCAATCATTCATGAAATATGATAACTCAAAATAAGAAATACTTGAATTAAAACGTGAATAAAAGTTAAGAACATAAAACCTCACAAGTTTACAATTAAAGTATTGAATCCCCTTGAATCAGAATGATGAGGTTAGCCACACATGGTTGTCACTCCAATAACAAAAATAGAAGAAAGACTAAGAATTGCTAAAAAAGTAAAAAGAGAGAATCCTTTTTTCTGTTGTGAGATATGTCCTTTTTATAGGTTTTCTAATATAATCATAATCTAACTCTAACTTGTAAAGATGTTTATCTAAAAGAAATTCAAAATCAAACTCCTTTATGATAAGGATAAGGCGAATTCTTCCAGTCAAATTCCAACTCCTCAAGTGATCAGCCTTATCTATTATATCAATCTCTTCACTTTATTCAAAATTTGTCATTATCATGAATAGAGTCCCAATTTGATGCAATCTTTACTTTTCATCTCATAAAACAAAACAAACATCATTTTTAACATTTAAGCACAAAAATAAATCTAAAAAAAGGAGATAGTATCAAATAATTAATTGGTTCCCTCATAAAGCTGGCTCACATGTTAAGTCCCTTAGTTGATCAATATTTTAAGGGGACTCTATTCAAACTAATCCAAATAGGTACATTAGAGAACTTGATGTTTTCTAAACATACTCCTTGGGACCAAAACTATAAGAAAAGGGGGTTAGCCTAGACATCCCAAGAGCCTATCCCTGAAATTTTTTTAGCTTAATTGACCTTTTCAAATTTGAAGAGTATCATATTTTCCTCTGTGGTTATAACTTCTCTTAATCCCCTATTTTTTTCATTGTTTTTGATCCCAACTTTTATGGAAGTAAAGGAGGCCCAAGAGTATATTTCTAGCACCTAACACCTTCTTTCATAATTTGAAGGTCAGGGGTTACCATTGCCCTTCTATTGATGTTTAGGGGTCAGAGGAATTCCAAAGTGCTTCTATCACTCTCTTACTACTTGGCACTAACTTAGAAGAGGATTGGTGGCATTAGTGAGAGCTGAACTTGGTCGGGAGATGGGTTTTTAGGGTTTGAGGCTTACTTTTATGATGAGGGTAATGGTGGAAAGTCTTCCACATAATCTGTTGGACCCCGAATTTTTCTTGAAAATTTTGAATTATAAAGTGGCATTAAATGAGGAAACTTATGGTGACTTATTTGTGTGCAAAGAAAAAGAAAAGTCAAGAATATGAATTGTTATATGAGATTAAGATAGGTTATTAATGATTATGATTAATTATGGTCTAAAGTTTTGTTTTGAGTTTAAATAAAATTGATAGTGAATACATTGTTTTAAATGGAAGTTGAAAAGTATGAAATAAATAGTGAAAGTGTGAGAATTTGAAGAATTAAAAAAGTTAACTTTTTGGTCATAGAGAGTTGACTTTTTGATTTAGGCAGAATTTGAGAAATTGATCTTCATGAAACTTGTAGAATATTTTGAAAGCTTTCTGTCGCTATAAAGTTTGATATTTTTCGATACAGGGATTGAAAGTTATGATTTTCTGAAGTTAAGGCTATGTTACTTTGTTTTTAAAAGTGTTAGTTAAGGGTAATTTTGTGTGTACTGTTTTGAGGCCAATTTCTGTACTGATGTGTTTGAATTGGGTTAAGTGGCCTACATGAAAGTCATAGAAGATTTTGCTAGTTTTTCAATGATGTATTATATGTTATTTGTGGATGTGAGAATTGGAAGATATGAAATTTTAAAGTTTGGATGTGGTATGGGTTGACCAATATTCTGGGAGAATCTTTGACTGAAACATTGACCTAGTTAGAGGTTGAATTTGTGATTAAGTTCTTCATGAAAGTGTTAGATTATGTTTTAATCTTTCCATTGATGTATAGTATGCAATTTTTGGACCATGGAATGTGAAGTTATGATTTTTGGAAGTTTCTATTATTGTTTAGCATGATTATTAGTGGACAGAATTTTTGATTGAAAATTTGACTTCCTTATAGGCCAAATTGATTTTTTTTTCTGTCCTTCATGAAAGTTATAGGTGGCTTTCTGATCTTTGCGTTGATATAAAATATGACATGTTTGGACTTTGGAGTTGAAAGATAGAAATTTTTAAAGTTGAGTCTTTGTTTAGGGATTGATTATTTGGACAGAATGTTTGATTAGGTTTTTGACCCCTTTAGAGACGGAATTATTTTCGAGTTTTTCATGGAAGTTGTAGAGCTTCCTTGGAGCTTTCTATTGATACTAAATTTGTCAAATTTGGAGTTCTGGACCAAGAGTTATGAATTTTGAAAAATTCGGTTATATATATATATCTATCTATATGAAAAATCCTTTTGTTTTTGCTATTCTCCTCCCCTAATCCGACCCTTGTTCAATCTTTTGTTTGTAACTTTTCCGTCTGACATCTGATTGATTTATTTTTTGAAGCGTTGGATTCCTAAGACAATTATCTTCATCAGAATGGGAAATTTATATTTTTTGAGATTAAATTGAAAGAGATTGATTTAATCAAGTGCGTGGGAAAATTTTCTGAACATGGTTCAGTATTTTGAGAAATTCTTGATCTGTGGAGATCCAATTGAATTGATTTTTAAGGAAAAATAAAATAGAGACATGGGGCTACAAGTCATAAGAAGGAATTGAATTTCAATTTAGCCCCTAAGACTTTCAATTTCTGAATTAAAGTTCAGATTAGTGTTCAGTCTTGGATTAGAGAAATCTGAAAGTATTTTGGCCATAACTTTTGCTTTAGTCATCCAAATGAGGTGATTCTCAATTTGTATTAAACTAGAGAAATAGGGCTACAATTTGTCTTAAGAAAGTGAATTTTAATTCAGCCTCTAAGATTATCAATTTTTGGATGGAATTAAAATGCTGGAAAATATTTTAGCATAATGATAGTCCGAAATGTTTGGACTATAACTTTTGGAGTAGTGCACCAAATTAAATGATTTTGGTGGCGTTATGAAATTGAGACAATAAGGAACATTTCTCTAGAAGGAAGTTTTGGTAAATCCCTTCAATTTAATGGTGAGAAAAATGTCCTAAAGTAAGCATGAATTGAAATAAAGTTCAAGGGCAATTTTGGAAATTTACTTAAGGAATTAAGTTAGAAGGCTTACATGGAGGGGCATTATGGTCATTTACCAATCATTAAAGACAAGATAAAGGTGGCTGTCGTTTAAGCCAAAGTGAAGCACGATACCTTAGAAGGAAAAGAAGAAAAGAAAAAGAGAAATAAGAAGAGAGGAGAAGAGAGCAAGCTTCGGATGGGAGGAAGGAAGAAAGAAAGAGGAGAAAGCTTAGGGTTTCGATTTTTCATGGGTTTCAAGCATGATTTTAAGTAGATTCAAGGGGAAAAGTGTGGAAGAAGATGAAAGCTTCCTATAGGAACCAAGGAAACCCGAAAATGGTGAAAGATAAGGTAAGAGAAAATTTTGATTTGTTAAATTGTGATGAGATTTAGGTTTATTTGGCTTAAGATTAGTATGGGTTTGTGAATTCTTAAGTTAATTTTGAGGATTATGTCTATTGTGATGTTGAATTTAGGTGAATTTGGCTTAGGGAATTTTAACTTGGATGAGGGAAAGAAGTAATGGAGAAATTGATGCGTAGGACAAAGTTCTAGCATGGAAATGAGGTGGGTAATATGTTTATATTTTGAATTATAAGCTAATTATATGATTTTGAAAAATCAAGAAGCAAATGTTTTCAAATTATTGTTTATGTTAATGTTTGAAAATTATGATTTTCGAATGATTAAATTCAATACTTTTGGAATGATTTTAAGAAATTGAAATAATTATGGAATTCATTACTATTCGAATGTTTTGAATAATTTGAGAAATTAATGATTTCATTGCTTGAATGAATGAGAATTTATTTGACTTATGATTTTGATAAATTGCAAAATTGTTGCATTTCTTGTATATATTGCTTTGAAATGTGTTGGTTTATAGTTTGAAAATGATTAGATGTTTAGGAGTGTGTGTTGCTTCCATTTGAGTTAGATTATAGGTTTATATGGATTGGTTAGTGATTTGGGAGATGGAAGATTGTGTATATTGAGGTTTTTGTGCAGGTGTTTGAGTTTGGGTTGAAAATTTGAAGATTTTGGTTAGTTAATTTTTAGGGGAAGTGCTGTCAAATTTTTGTAAAAATGGGCAAAAAATTTGTTTGTATTTTTGTCCCTATTAGAGCTTGAATTGGATTGGGAGGTCTTCTTGAAGATTTTAGTACATGTTTAGAGCTTTCCAATGGAATATAACTTGTCACTTTTGGAATTAGGATGAAGAAGTTATAAGGTTTGGAAGATTTTAGTTACTGTTTGAAGTGTCATCTTATAGGCAGTATCTTTGGAAGGGTTTTTCATATTTTTAGAGCCTTCATTGATTTTTTCATCCTTCATAAAAGATGTAGATTGTCTTTTACCCTTTCTATTGAGGTATGATATGAAATTTTTGGAGTTAAGAATAAGAAGTTATAAGGTTTGGAAGATTTTAGTTACTGTTTGAAGTGTCATCTTATAGGCAGTATCTTTGGAAGGTTTTTTCATATTTTTAGAGCCTTCATTGATTTTTGCATCATTCATAAAAGATGTAGATTGTCTTTTACCCTTTCCATTGAGGTATGATATGAAATTTTTGGAGTTAAAAGTAAGAAGTTATAAGGTTTGGAAGATTGCAGTTAATGTTTGAAGTGTCATCTTATAGGAAGTATCTTTGGAAGGGTTTTTCATCTTTTTGGAGCCTTCATTGATTTTTTTATCCTTCATAAAAGATGTAGATTGTCTTTTACCCTTTCCATTTAGGTATGATATGCAATTTTTGGAGTTAAGAATAAGAAGTTATAAGGTTTGGAAGATTTCAGTTACTATTTGAAGTATCATCTTATAGGAAGTATCTTTGGAAGGGTTTTTCACCTTTTTAGAGCATTCATTGATTTTTGCATCCTTCATAAAAGATGTAGACTGTCTTTTTCCCTTTCCATTGAGGTATGATATGCAATTTTTGGAGTTAGGAATAAGAAGTTATGAGGTTGGGAAGAATTCAATTACTGTTCATATGGTTATTTTTACTGTTTCATTGGTCATTATATAGGCAGTACATTTGAGTGAGTTTTTACCTCTTTTAATGACTGAATTGATTTTTGCATCCTTCATGAAATTTGTAAATCATCTTTATATCTTTCCATTGAGGTAAAATGTGACATTTATAGGTTTTTGTGTTAAAAGATATGATTTTTCAAACTTCTGGCTTTGAGTAGGACATTTTCAAATTTTAGCAGAAACTTTGAAATAACTTTTGACTCCCTTAAATGTTAAATTAGTTTTTGAATCCTTCATGGAAGTTGTAGAGCTTCCTTTGAGCTTTCTTTTGATACCAAATTTGTCAATTTTACAGTTCGGGAGTAAAAGTTATGATTTTTGAAGAAATCAGGTATTATATAAGGATTTATGAAAAAGCAAAATTGTTGCATTCCTTGTGATTGATTAATTGAAAAGTGGTTATATAAATTATGATTTTAAGAAATTGCTATGATTTGTGCATTCTTTGTGTTTGGATGAATTAAGATTTTGATATGTGAAATATGTGTCACATTATGCTTGATTATGACATGATATGAAAATTTGAGATTTTCGAAATGTGCTTTCGGGCAATCTGATTTTCAAGCATGAAAATGTGTTATGAGGGTTTGGTTAGGTCCCATATGTAACATCCCATCACCGATGGGAAGGGTATATTGGTAAATTGGGACAGGCTAGTAGGTCTCATTGCATATTTTGATTTGTTCATTCATTTGACCTCTCGATATAGAGAGGAATGAGACATTTTGCACATGCATATATATGTATATGCATTTCTAACATTCCCGGCATTTATTTGTGAATTCTGAGATAATTATGTTTGAAAATGTGATTTGGGATGTCTTGGGAGTGATTTTCAGTTGTTAGAGTGTTTCTTAAAAATTTTCTGGCAATTTGGGAGAAAATATCCGGACCGGAGAATTTTCTAGGTGACGGACCGATTGACTTAATGATATTAGAATAATGTGTCCAATGGCAATGGGAAAATTTTGATATGATTTTAGGAATTTTAATATGCCGAACCATTGGAATTTGGAGATAACCTAGACTAGAAATGAATTTGAAAAGAAGACTAGTGGCTAGTCCTAAGTTTGATAGTTGTTGATCAACCCTTTTAAATGCCTTAGGTTTTTAATTTGGCAGAAAAGCTATCTCCTCCATCCTAGGGCATGATTCTTCTCCCTTCGATTGTTTTCGCTTTCCTCCTCCTTGTGTGATTTTTCGTTGTTCTCTTGCTTGCTCCTTCTTTGTGTTCAAGATCAACCCTAAAGATGATAAAGATTTGTGAGGTTTCGAGTGGGAACCGTAGGGGTTGAAGAGTTAGGGAAGATTTCGGAAGTTTTAAAAGTGAGAGCTTGATTTGGTAAGTGATCTCTTTATATGTTGTTTATTTGTTAGTTGAAATGTATTTATGGTATTTATTGTGAAAGATTGGGGTAGTTGTGTTGAGTTATAGCTGATTTTAGAGAGAAGATGTGGGAAAATGGTCGGAGAAGACGATCGGAAGCCCGCACGTCGCGACGTGTGTGAGGGCCTCGTCGCGACGAGCAGTTAATTAGGCGTCGCGACGAACGGCTATATCCTCGTCGCGACGAGCGTGTTAGACGTCACGGCGAGCGACCTCGTGTCATCGCGACGAGTGATTTTCTGAACTAGTGTGATTTAGTTCTTGGGTCATTACTAATGATGTAGACCTCCAATTGAAGTGATTTTTGATTCGTTTTGAACTAGAGAAAAAGGTCTACAATTAAGGCGAAGTAAGAAAGTTTGAATTCAGGTTTTTAAGATCTCAAATCTTGAAAGAAATTGAGTATAGAATCTAATTCGGCCTAATAATTGTTTCTTGATCATTGGAGTATAATTGTGAGATTCCGAAATAGATTCAATGCCTTTGAGGTTTTGGAAATAGAGTATAATGGATGATATTGATCTAGTAAATAGTAATTTGGCTTTGGGGACTTTCTTGAGAATTTAAGAGTATTGTCTAAATGTGATAGTGTATATAGAATGAAAAGTTGATTTCGAGGTAAACGATAGTGAGATTGGGATTTAGCGCCGAGAATGTCACGAATATGCATTGTACATTTTTGCATTTCAACATGTGCATTTGTGAACCTTTCTGAGTGTACTTTTGGTAACATGGGATTACTTTGACTGTTATAGAGGCACCGTTGGAACGACATTCCACGGATATTGCTGGGACTTCCAGGCAGTAGCTTGGAAGTTACAGGTGAGTAACCTAGTTGGTTCCTCAATCTTTGATTGTTAAATGTTCTATACTTATAATTTGGTAGAGAATAATTATGAGTATATGTGAATTGTTAGGTTTGAAATCTCGAACCGAAGGTCCGAGGGATTGAGTGCTTTGACATTGAAGTGTAGACTGTTTGTGAATGTGAAATGTTCATGCTTCAATGTAATAAATTGTGAATGTATGGTAATGTGTGATTGAGAACGATATGACTGTTTTCGATAAATTGGATCTGATTGCATTGTGATAAATGAATTCCATGAACGATTGATTAATAACGGTTGTGACTGGAGCTGCCACCGTGAGCTATAAGCTCGAATACTGGAAAAGAGCCTCGTGCTTGAAAGGAAATAGTGCATACCCAGAGGGTTCTTCTATCCCTGAGATGCGTGGAAAGTAGTGCATACCTTGAGGGCTCTCCTACCCCTAAGACGCGCTTAATGTTAATGAGCCCGAAAAGGGACAGTTCAGAGCTATATGCTCAATGCTTAACGAGCCCGAAAAGGGACAGTTCAGAGCTATATGCTCAACGTTTAATGAGCCCAGAAAGGGACAGTTTAGAGCTACAAGCTCAACGTTTAATGCGCCCATTTGGGACAGTTTAAAGCCTTAGCCTCACTGATTAATGTGCTCAGATTGGGACAGCACAGGCGCTTAGTCACAACACTACAATAAAATGGAAAATGTCTTGTATTCATGTATTTGTGCATTGAATTGATTTCTGGATTGGGAAAGAGGCAACATGCCTTGCGTCTATGTGATATTACTCTGTATTTTCTTTGAATATGCTATTGTGAAAATCTGTACATTGCTATATGATATTCTGAACGTGCTATTGAGATAATCTATACGCTATTTGCGTAATGCATGAATTGAGTGAACCATTGATGATGGTTTCTCATTGAGTTCGCAAACTCACCCAAAGTTGCAATCTATTTTTCAGGATCGAGAGAGTAGACTCCTAGCTCCAGAGAGAGACTTTTCCTACAGTGTGATCGTGTTGGCAAGGGAAGTCATGACACACAGGTCGGTCAGCTGGGATTATTTTTGGGGATGACCTAAATAGATTTTTGTATTAGTTTTCCCTTTTGGTGTATTGTATATAGACTGTGGAAAACTGATAGTCTGTAAATTTCTATTTTGATGAAATGATACGAGAAAGTAATTTGGTTTCAAAAGTTTGGTAATTTTTATATTACGGTTTTATAAATATGATGTCATGGGAGTATTGTAGTGACTGATTGCACGTAGCCCTCCCTTATTGTAGGATATGTATCGGGATGGCCCACGGGCGTTCCGGTGTGTATCCTACGGTAAGGGGGCGCTACACTATAAGTTAGAGTCCAGTGCACTTGTCTCGTTTTTATAGGATTCGCCCGTCTGCCCGCTAGTGGAACTGGAGTTCTGATTGCGGACTCCTATAAGTTCACGGCTACATTGGACCGCTATGCGGGAAAGTGTAGTACATTCTGTTCACGGGTGCACAGGACCGCTATGCGGGAATGTGCAATACGTTCCGTTTTGGACCAACCCAAACCGTTTTGATATGTTATGTGTTTTGATTTGTGTTTATATGTGATGCATTCATGTTTCAATTTTATTTATGAATTGTGAAAAGTTTTGGAATTTCGAGGAATGAGAAAGAGAGGTTTTCAACCGTGAAAGTTTTGGAAACTGTTTATGAATGATTTGAAAAGTTTGAATAATAAGCTTTCCATAAATTTCCTACTGTGAGATTTTTTATTAAATGGAAAATGTTTAGAAAATAATTTTTTTTATGTTTCAATTTATAAACATGTTATCCATGAGCTATAAGCTCACCCCCCTTTCATCCCCATCTGCAGGTATTGAACAGGAGATCGGACGAAAGAAAGTCAAGACTTTTTGTTCGATTTTGCATGACTTGCATCTTATGTAAAATTTGGATTTTTTTATAGGTTTGATATATGGCTTGGAAAGCCATTAAAGTTTTGTAAACATTTAATTCATGATGGTATTAAACTATGAAATTGTACATGGATTTTAGTATATCAATTTGTATATTGAAATGTGAAAGAATGTGAATTGGATTGACTGATGAAATGGTATATTGAATTAAGATATGATTGTGACTTGGATATGGATGATTCTGATTATCATTGAGAATTATTGAAGTGCTAGGTATAGATTTGTGTTTGTTTATGCTGAGATTCCGGACAGGAGGTCCGATGAATGGTGTGGATTTGGTTTGGTATATATATAGAAGTGAGTTTTAAAACCCTTTGCAGGTTTGAGTTTGTTAAAATACAGCCGTTATGCTGCCCAAATTTTTTAGAAGTCCTATTTGTGTATGATTTGTTTTTGTATAAGACATGTGTTATTGTTTTTGTGGCAAAAGGAAAAATAAGAATAAGAATAGGAATAAGTTTTGTTATAGATGAGATTGAGTTATGCATGATTAAGAGAAATCAAGTAATTTGAGTTTGATTGAGAATGAATTTTTTTTCCAAATGGGAAATTAGATTGCTTTGTATGATATTGAATAAAATCAAAAAGAAAAAAAACTTTCATACCGATTTCGGATTGGTTAGTCTAAGGTTTCCAACGTGACCCCTTTTGTATTGTTTAAAAAGGTTAGAGATCTCAGATGTCGGAAATTTGAAATTCAGTTCGAATCCACCGTTTGTATGCTTTGATTCTGAGTTTGCTTTCGATTCGTAATTTATTTGCTTCGATCCGTTCGCTTTCGCCTTTCGCTTTGATCCGACTTTCGGTTTTGTTTTTGATCGTTTATTTGTTTTGTTTTCGGATTTCTTCACGTTATGATCTGTCCGTTCGTTCCGCCACTTTGTTTTTGTCTCCGTTTTCTATTTTCCAGTTGGGGTCCGGTTCCGAGATCGGGTCCCAACATAATCTAAACAAGGGAACACGCGAGTTATAAGTTTTTGACATAGGAGTGTTTGTAAAAAAAGAGGTAGATTGGAAAGTAGGAAAATGAATAATTAGTAGAGGGTTTAAAAAGCCCTTAAGTAATGACCAGAAGGGTAAGGGAGAAAGGAAGGTTGGAGAAAGAGCAAGAAGAAGAAGAAGAAATTGGTTATTGATTTTAGTAGCTAATAGGTAAAAGTACGGCTTATCAGTGTTCTAATGGTTTGATATATTATCACTATTGCAAAAGGGAATGAGAAATCAACGGCCACTGAATAATAAATACTACAACTTGGAAGATTCCTTTTGTCTAATGTTAGAGCAGTTATAGTCAAGTCTTTATAGGCAATTAAATGCATGGAAGTGCCTCTTCCTTTTTTTATTAAAAGGAATGAACAACGATACAAATTACATGATTTGTCTAGGGAAACAGACCCCCAACATATCCTCTAAAAGGATAGAGTGGCACCCAATGGGTGTAGTATCAAAAATAGTGATTCCTAAATCAAAATGCTCTACAAAGTTTGTGAGCCAGTCTGCATATCTATTTCTCTTTTGATAGATATGTCGATGTATAATAGTCCAGTTTCGAGTAAACAATTCATTAAGGGCCATGACTAGAGGATTGAGAGCCCTGGATTGGGTAACCGAGGAAGATAGGATATTCAGTACCGTTGTGGAGTCCACTTATTGGACCCCGATTCTGGAGCCCAATATCGAAGTCGTGAGACATGATCCTAATACCCTGTAGTTTCCGGAGCCCAACAATCCAGAATCATAAAGCATGAGTGGGCTTCCTTGTGGGGTTATTTCAATGACTCCTCATTAGCCATCATCCCAATAAGGGTGATGTTCTCACACTAGTTAAACACCAAATTACAATTTTACTTCTTCAAAATAATTGTAACTCTCAATCTCTTGTTTATTTTGAAACAAGAATCACCTCATTCGGAGCTTTATAGCTCAAAATATGCCTAAAAATCTAAGTACGTTCATAACCCGGTTATGCTCTTCCAACCAATCCCTCATATTATTTACATCAATTTTTTTCAAATTCACATCAAAAGTTACCAATTTTTAAGAGGAGGTAGAAAAATGTATTAGGATTCTATTCCTTCAAGAATCACTTCATTTGGAGGTTGAGTGACGAAGTTATGGCCAAAAGAATCAAGTATGTTTATGTCCTCAATCATATTGTACCAAAAGAATCAAGTATGTTTATGTCCCATTCCAAATTACCATTTTATCCTTCCCATCGATGATGGGATGTTACAATTCTCCCCTCCTAATAAAAATTTCGTCCTCGAAATTCATTTTTGATACTGAATAAGGTAGGGGTACTGTTACTTCCTACACTCAATCGTTTTCTATCAATTCTTTGTTCAGATATTATATTTCCTCAATTATGTCCTTGATGAGTTTCAAAATATTAAACTCTTTACTTCCAGTTTCAATGCCACATATATCGGATTATAACAATACTAAACATTAAATCACTCATCATGCCCTAGTCCCATTTTTGCCATCATTTTATCCCTTATTACCTTTGTATCTCATCTAACTACACCTTGGCACAGGTGATTCACTCAAAATCTGTCCCCATATAGTCACAACTTTGATGTAATCCACCAAAATCTATTCGTCTATCAAAACCACTTTATTCCGATTTTCAATTCATTTCATTCACTAAATGTATTCCAAATTTGTTTTGACTTTTACTCAGGCTGATCGACTCTTTTTGTCGTCTCACCAAAATAATGACGATCTTGCCCGTAGTTACTTGGCACTATACATAAATTTTAATCTTATACTTTGAAGCATTCCAGATATATAAGCTTTATAACTGTCTCCTATGGTCAAGACTACAAGAAACTTGAACATAAAATCACTCAGTCTGATATTCGTAGCCGCCAATTGTTCTTTTGAGGTACTCTTACGAGAACATCACTTTATCAAGCAGTACACATTATCAGGTAGTACTCATACTTTATTCCTCAAATCCTCAATTTGGGATTTTCTAATCCCTTTTTGCAAAACTGTTGTTACTTTTCCGTAACTAATGAGATTTCCTTTTTGCACCATTTTAGCTCATCATTATACTCTCTTTATTTCACTAGATTGAGTAACCTAGTATCCACATATGTGATACTTTGTTATGAAATATTCTATTCGATACCGTTGCTTGGCACATTAGCTTTATTAGGACCGGTCTCTCTCTGCACAATCCTTTCAATCCTCTCTAATTCTAGTCTTTCCTTAATCTCTACTAATCTGTCTAGTCAATGGATATCTAATATGTTTCTATTCACATCATGATTCCATGCTTTCAAACCAACTACTATTTTAGAAGTTTTCAAGTCATGAATCTAATGTTAGTTCATGCAGCTATATTTACCTCTAGGTACACAAAATCAACCTATACAGTGCAACCACTTCGCTCTTGATCTCGATTGGGAAACTTTATTGTACATATCACAAACTCTCCAAATCCGAATGGTATACTTAACACTATCGTTCTTTTTGTTTCAGTCATCACTAACGCGGCTTACATACTTTTCTCTCAAGTATCTAAAATATGTTCTGTACTTCTATGGCCATAGTCATCAACTGATTTCATTTTGCTTGGATCACATTAACTTTCAATAGATATAACCTCAAACTCAGTGTGTTTATGTTCAGTTCTCATAATTCCTTAAGTAACTAATTCCTCAGTGCAGTAGTATTATCACTTGCTATCCTCAATTTTTTTCTTTGAACTTCCTTTTTCTCGACGGATTTCAGCAGTTCTATCACTTTCCTAATGATTACACTTTGACTTATGCTAATGTCTGTTCATTTATATCTGTGGCTCCACAAATTTCAATCTATCTACAACCATAATTTCCTATGTTGAAAGCCCCTTCATTAAAGATAATTTATGCTTCCCAAATAGATTTAAAAACACAGCCTATGATGTGAAACAAATTTCACCTCACATGAACAAGAATGTCTCCTCGAATTGTTGGATATTTTACATCAACAAAAATATATATATACTCCCGATAGCCTTTTCTAACCCTCATGCTTGAATCTTTGCTATGGAAATAACTCCAATATTCTCATTTTCATTTTTTTTTCATTTCATTTTTTTAAAGAAAGACAGCACATCACAACTTTTCCGGGAGACCTGTCATCTTATTTCAAAATTCTCTCCATTGTGTCTGTCAATTCCTTTCTGAAGCAAACCCGATTGACTCAAGCGAGGGGCCTTGGTCCACTATAGAGGAATTACTCGATTCCATTGTTGAATCGAGAGAAGAGTTTATGATCCCAACTACTGGTCATGGAAAGCAAGTCTTCATTGATCATAAATTAAATTACCCAATTTTCTGACCCTATATCAGTGATTCTTGGTACAAACCTCGATATTGTCACTCACCTATTATCCATGTCATTCCTAATAGCTCAAGAAAAAACAATTACAACATTTCACAAGATCTTTAAAGATCAATTTGTCTCATGACTTCTATGGTTAATGTATCCTCGATGCTAAGGCTCAATGAGGCATTACACAATTTCATTTACACTTACACCCTGGCTTATACCATTCAGAATTCTAACATCTTATTGAAAGATGTCTTTATATCTTATAGCCACGTACTCAAATTCGCTACTGCTACTTACATTCCAATTAACTCTAGATAACATTTCTATCCTTGTTCCTGTCCCTAACTGGAGGTTGCTATTTGATCATAGCAAAACCTATTTTTGTAGGCCCATATCGTGGTCTGCACTTTTACCTCACATTACCCCACATATTGACAGCGATTCTGAGCCAGTTTTTCAGTATTTACCTCTTCTTCTTATGCAACATCTTATCATAATTATAGAATTTGCATTTTGAGTGCATTCACTCTACTCCTTTGCTTTATCATATTTCCATAATTGCATACACATATGCAACCCAAACTCAGGCGCATTTTAAGCACCGATAAGGCCATGTTTCTATTATTTCATCGTCCAAATGTATATTCTCAATCTATTTCAAATTATAGACGCAGAGGCATCAAAAAGTGTCATCTCAGTATCTCAGACATATTATTACGCCAAATCCTAACTTTTATCACACTTCAAATCCAAATCTATCCTTTCACTGTCATAGAAAGTTATTTCTTTTGACGGGCTTGCACACTTTAATCTCATCTTTTCCGTTTCATTCAAACAATTCTTCACTTACGCTACAATATATTCCATCATACTCATATCAACACAAATACAGTGAATCTTTACCTGCCTTTTTCTCATTTCCACTTATCCCATTCTATCGGACATACTCATCAGAATCACAATTTCCTAGTCATCCCTGAGCTTTTGATTAAACATAGACATATTTTTATGCTAACTCATTAACTCTTATCACTGTTAACCCATATTCTTCCCATGTCCAAAATGACCCCTCCAGGGTATCGCAAATTTCGTTTTCTTTAAACCCTATTTATATACTTAAAACTCATTATTCAATTTTATATCACTTCTTTCCTAAATCAGCCCATGTTACTGTCTTCCCATTCCTAACACATGCAAGGGTTTATAACCACAGTACAATGTGAATATCATTAACAATCTGTAGGACCTCAGCCTCTCGGGCCTCGCTTCCTCAAAAGGGCCTTGGCCTCTCGGGCCTTGCGCCCTCGTGTTTTTACTTTTCCCATTCCCAATTGCCCATAATCCACATTGGCTCAAAGGCTAGTATTTCGTTTCTCTTTTCACACTGAAATATTTAACACTTTTTCATACGTATGACTCATACCCATGGGACTCAGATTAGGGATCAGTTACCACAGTCTGCTATGACATGTCTCTACTGTATACGATTTGACCTATATTTCAGAAAATGCCTATGTAAGTTCGTACTTCTGGGCTCTGCTACCACCTAAATGTAACACCCCACTCTCGCATGACCCGAACCCGACGTCGATGGTGATATCCGAGTCCGTGTCCTGTGAGGGTAGCGTGCTACATCACTCAGTCAAAACTCAGTAAATTTTTTTTTGAAACATAAACATACACAACATATATATATTATACAGAAAACAATTTACATACAATCATTAATATGTACATTGGCCGCGGGGGCTCTTTTCATTAATACAATTTAGTTCAGTCTGTTAACTTTACAATATGACTTAATCATTTGTACAAAAATTTAGAAAGTACAATTTTTCTTAGACACTAATGCAGACACGAACTGATCCTGACTTCCTCTAGCATTATACGCCCGTTGCTTAACGGGGTATTCTTCTAAGTCCTGAAAAATAATTGCAAATTTTGGGTGAGTTTTGCGAACTTAGTGAGGTAACCATCATCGATGGTTCACTCAATTTATTCAACACATCAATTCATATAACGTATATTCACATTCTTGCATATTTGACCACATTTCACAATTTTACTTGAGCATAGACAATTAAATACATTTCATACGATTAGACATCCATAACCAATTGAATTCACCAAACACAAGCATAATATAGTTGTTTCATAATTCACAATCAGAAGCACCCCATGACTATTATCATAACAGTATATGGCCTTTTGCCTTTCATTCAACCAAATAGATCAAATCAATAGCAACATGTAACATTTTTTTTTCCAAATTTATTTCAGTGTTGTGACCGAGCGCCTGAATTGTTCCCATAAGGGCACATCAATCGTTGAGCCATAGGCTCTGGAACTGTCCCATTAAGGGCTCATTAATCGTTGAGCTTGTAGCTCTGAAACTGTCCCATTGAGGGCTCATTAATCGTTGAGCTTGTAGCTCTGAAACTGTCCCATTGAGGGCTCATTAATGATTGAGCTTCTAGCTCTGAAACTGTCCCATTAAGGGCTCATTAATCGTTGAGTTTCTAGCTCTGAAACTGTGGATGCTCCGGTCACAATTATCATTAACTAATTTTGCAATCATGCATGTATTCATTTATGCTACAGTTCAATCACTTTATTCAAGTATTCCTATATCATAATCATTTCCAAATTATCACAATTGGACAATTTATTCACATTAAAAACACAATGACAATTTCACATACCCATGATTCTTCTATACCATATTTCCAAGTACTCTGGACCTTCTGTCCGGAATTCACAATCAAACAATATCCCACCATTATCCTCCACAGAGTCAAAATCAAATAATCATAAGCCAATGATAAGTAAGAAACCATCTAGGTCACTCACCTATAGCTTCCGAGCTAATGCCTGGAAGTCTCGGCAACGTCCGTGTGCTGACGTTCCAAATGTGCCTCTATAACATTCAAAATATACAACTATTACCAAATGCACAATCAGGACTATTTAATAATGCACATGTAGCAATTAAAATGTGTACAATGCATGTTCGTGACATTCCCGGCATTATCCCATAGTTCACATTGCAAAAGATTCCCCTATGACTTAAGAAACCGTAGGCACCAAAATCACGTAATTTAGACCTCTATAGGTCCAATTATTGATAAAACACGGAGCAGAAAAATCACTACCCGATCCTCTCACTTCGACCTAACCAATCCCCGATAACTTTGGCACTAAAAATTCCCAATTTCACAAATAAATGAAATTCAATGTTTCACGGATCCGATGCCTCGAGAATCAGGTCAATCGGATGTCAGACGGAAAAGTTATAAGCAAAAGAGTGGAGAGAGGTCAGTTTAGGAAAAATGCATGTCTTAGTCGACTAGTCAGAGGTTGTAGTCGACTAGTGCAGGAAAATACATGTCCTAGTCGACTAGTCGGAGGTTGTAGTCGACTAGGTCGACTACAGTGACCGATTGGAAGCTTTATTCTTTCTTTTTACTGACATCCCAACTTTCACAAGTCATAAATCTTTGGTCAGAACTCCAAATTGGACAAACTTGGTATCAATTTCAATATAAAAGAGAGATATACAAGTTTTATGAAGGACACAAAAACTAATTTTATCTCTAAGGGTGTCAAAAATGCACCCAAAGTTACTGTCTGAACAATGTTTCACAAAACAGTATACCATTTTCCAAAAATCATAACTTTCCATCTCTTTTGCCAAAAATTCTAAAATTTATATCAATCAAAAGAGAAAAACAAATGCTACAACTTTCATGAACAACTTGGAAGCCAATTCCATCTCTAACCAAATCAAATTCTCAAGCAAAGCTTAAGCTTCTACCTACCCAAATTATTCTCAACAATAACCCGATCTTTCAAAATTCATAACTTCTTATCCCCTTTTCAAAAAATTTCAAGCTTGGTATCACTGAAAAGAGCAGAACACATGCTACAATTCTCATGAAGGACTTAGGACCAAATTCCATCTCTAACTAGGTCAAATCCTCCCATAAATGTGGCTGTCCTGTTAAAGCTTATTAAGCAACCATTTCACCTAAACCATGTTCAAACTTTGAAAATGCATAACTTACAATCCTTATATCCAAAATTGACATATTATACCTCATTAGAAAGTTACAACAATCCTATAACACTTTTCAGAAGATCACTTGAGCCAATTTCACCCCTAACAGTCCAAAATCAACATCAAAACACAAAAAGTACAAAACCTATACACTTAGAGCTTTTTGCACTCAAAATATATATTCAGTTGAATGACCACCTGAATATTAACAAATCATAACTTTCAACATACAAATCAAAAAAATTCATAATTAGTGGAGTTGGAAAGCTAACAAGTAAATCTTCAACTTTCATGAAGACCAAAGTTGCAAATTCAATCCAAATCAACCTAAAAACAATCATCAAAGTTTCAGGTCACAAGGTTCGAATTACTGCTCATACAGCACCTAACAACTCACTTTCCAAGAAAAATTTAAGACCCTTAAAGTCAGAATTGGATAAAACTTCCTTCATATGAAATCTAGCCATACTTATTAAGTTTAATTTAAGCTAAACCTCGACTCAATAGCACAACCATAACAAAAGTTATGACCAAAAATCTGAAACCTACACAAAGTAAATTTTCCAGATTCTCATATCTAACTCTACTCCTTTCATTCCAACATCATTCCTACATCAGTAAGCATTCCATTTAGTCACTAATTCAGCCACAATTTCATCTAGATCTTCACTTGAACATAACCCCACAAAATTCCAGCACAAATACTCAATCATTTTCATTTAAGAAGTAAGCATCTAACATACTAAAATCCATCCAAAACACATAATCTAACTATACTTTACATGTTATATTATTCTTCCTTACACAAACATGAATTTATACCCATCCAAGCTAATCCCAAGTACCATGAAATTAATGTTCAAGACATCACAAATAAAGCATCAACTACAAATTTAAAACCATAAAAACAAAATACTCACTCAACAAGCCTTTAATTCTTCTTTTCTTCCACTTTTCACCCATCTTCTACCTTCCTCTCTTACCATATGATCATCACTATAAGGGAGGCAACATGCTTAGGCTTGGATACATGAAGAGGAAGCACTTAAGGGAGAAGAGAAGAGTAGCAATTCTACTTAAAAAGAAGGAGAAAAATCGATGAAGAGAGGAGATGGAGGAGGCTACGAAGGAGAGAAGGAAGAGAGCTATTAAAACACCTTTTACTCTTTCTCCAAAAGAATCTCGTGGAAGCTCTCCTAAAGGTAGATATTTATCCCACACTTACACATAAGATTAAGTAGGCAAGAGACATGTGTCACTTGCCACTTGTCATGTTTTTAATGGTCCATTTATTTCCTTTCCAAAACAATTTAATTTCTAGTCCAATTTAGCTCCAAATTCCAATGGCTCAAAGTAAAAATTCCTAAAATCATGTATCTAATTTTTCAGTGCCATTGGACAGTCATTTTTGGTACCGAAAACCAAATCAGTCTGTCACTTATAAATTTTCCGGTCCGGAAAGAAATCCCGAAAAATTTTCAAATTTTTTTCTAAAATTCCACAAAAAGAAAAACACACAAAAATCCACTCCAATTTGATTTTCAAGCACTAATTCATACGTTTCTCACAATAACACATATGCTGGGAAATATCATGAATGCATGTACAATCATGTGCATATAGAAAAATTACAATTTATGCATATATGGAGGCCATATTAGGCATGACCATGCCGAGATACGTTTTCACACTCATATCCCATTCCAAATTACCATTTTACCCTTCCCATCGATGATGGGATGTTACAAGAAATCAACCTAAGACAATACTTCTTCACAGATGATATGACGTCATCATAGATGATATAACATCATCACAGACGATACTATCTATACTCCTCAACTTCAAAACCTTTTTCTTGAGCATCTCTAAGTCTTCATCAACTCTCGTATAAACACCTATATATTCATACATGCTCTGTAAAGAAACAGAGCATATCACCTTTCCATATCTAACTCTCTACATTAATCCTATACATCATTTCATTGCTATTTTAACTCCAAGAACCATTTCCACAACACCTGATCACTAACAATCCATCAAAAACCAAATAACACCATATCTCCAATTTTCATCCCCTTAACACAGTGTTTAAGAATATAAATATACGTAAATGCCATGATCATGCACTGACAATAAATTCATCAAGTTTATTTTAAAAGTTCACAACTCTAACAAATTTATTCACTACTTACTTGTTGAAGACTCCAAAAGCTTCAATTATCTTCAAGCCCTAACTCCATACAAACTTACGTAAACCACTGTGAACACTAACCAACTTCTAATTTTTCTTAAGGCAGAAGAAACACTTAGCAATAGAGGAAGTGGTGAAGGATATGAAAATTCAAAGTTAACTCTCAGAAGGAGTTTGATGGAAAACTCTGTGTATGGGAAGAAATTCGGAGAAGATGATAACAAGGAATGAACTTAGGAAAAAACAAACCCCTTTTTAATTCTCGGATAACTCAAACTTACTTCTGAAAAATAATAAAGGCAACTTTACACTTGTCACTTTTCCTAAGGTCTAACTCTAACTATGTTTCTTTTGAAACTAACTCCATTAATTCTATCTTTACAATCCAACTATCTCCAAATCTTCTTTTAATTTCTTTTCCCTTATTTTCTATAATTTTTCTCATAAATTTATTCCTAAATTCATCGAAATTCACAATTCTGACAATCCTACTAACCAATAATATTTTCAACATAGATAAATTCAAAACTCACTGAATTTCCAAAAATATCAATTCAATTCAATTATACCCGAAAATCATTCATGAATGCATGTACAATTATTTTCATGCACCAAAATTTTACTATTCATATATATTTGTATGCCATATTATGTATGAACATGAAAAAAATACATTTATAAACTCTCATTAATCACTCATATTTACTATTCTAGCCTCTCACAGGTGATGGGATGTTATAACTCTCCCTTCCTTAAAAGAAATTTCGTTCTCAAAATTTTTACCTGCTTGTTCGAACAGGTGGGGATATTATCTCCTCATTTGCTCCTCTGTCTCCCAGGTTGCTTCTTCAGTTGAGTGGTTCCTCCAAAGGACTTTTACCAATGGAATGATCCTGTTCCTTAACTGCTTGATATGCGATCCCATAATCTTGATCAGCTCCTCAACATAGCTTCATTTACTAGCAACCTCAATCTCCTGAGTCGATATTACTTGTGTTGGATCCGATTGGTATCTTCAGAGCTTACTGACATGAAACACATTATGCAACTGAAACATCCCATTTGGTAAAGTCAGCTTATAGGACAAAGGTCCTATCCTCTCGATGATTTCATAAGGATCAATGTATCTAGGGCTCAATTTGCCATTTTTACCGAATCTCAAAACTCCCCTCCAGGGTGATACTCTGTCTCCCACATTGTACACCATATCACGTTAGTGTTGATCCATATAACTCTTCTGCCTATCCTGAGATGCTTTAATTAAGCTTCGGATCAACTTTATCTTATCCACTGTGTCCTGTATCAACTCTAGGCTTTCAATCATTCTCAAGCCCTCTTCACCCCAATACAATGGCAACTGACATTTTTTACCATACAGTGCCTCATAAGGTGTCATTCCGATACTACTGTGATAATGGTTATTATAGGCAAACTCTATCAATGCCATATATTGATCCCAAGCTCTTCTAAACTCCAATACACAAGTTGTTGGGACCCGATCCGGAGACTGGCGCTGACCCAGCGGAAGGCGGAATGAATCACGAAGGCGGAGCGAATAAGCGATTGATCCAAAGCGAAACAAATCATTAGCGAATCGAAAGCCAACTTGGAAGTGAAGCATACAAACAAAGTCAAATCGAATTGGCTTGGAGACAAACCAAACAAGCGATCACGAATCACAAGTCGAATCGAAGCATTGAGCTGAAATACAATCAAACATAGTGAACAAAATCTTAGAAATCAGCATCGCGTTGGAAACCTTAAGACATTCTAAATCGGTATAAATTTTTTTTCTTTTCTTTTCTTTCTTTCTTATTCCTTTCCTTTTCATTTCTTTCATAACCAAACTCAATCAAAATACATTCACATACAATCGCACTATCCATGTGCAATACCATGACTCAATAGCCTTATCCAAATCTCGAACCACGATACCTTATCATACTCATAATCATATACACATCCATACATAACTTAAATCAATACATAATTCTAGAAGTCCATACACCTTATACTCACTTATATACACAATTTCATAAATCACGACTTTATACAAATCATAGTGGCATTTTCAAGCCTTATACATTACCCGTAACCTAAACCAAAGTACCTGATACACAACAATTCTAGACTTCTCGACAACCATTTAACTTACCAATAATACATTATAAACACATGCAAATAGAAATCTTCATTTTCACAAAATACAAGCGATACAAAATCGAATAACACGTCTTTACATTCTTTCATCCGATCTCCTGCTCAAATACTTGGAGATGGGGATGAAAGGGGAATGCTACAAAGCTCGTGGATAATCGTTTATAAAATGAATAGATAAGCAAAACCCTTGAAATCCTTTTTTTTCTGGTCTTAGAAAACATTTCTTTGAAATCCGTAAAACACGTTTTGAAAAGTTCCTTTCTTCTTTGTAGTCAAACTTCGCGATTTGTAAAACACATGATTCTTAGGCTTTCAGCCATAAATCCATAGATTACAAAACATGAATGCATCGACTTGACAATTTATAGATGCGATGTCATATCACATATGCAATGCACTGAAATGGCTCGAGTTCGTAAACACGAGAAAAAGCTGAAGTTTTATAAATAAACACAACGAGTCGATTTTGGATCTCGTAGCCCTGAAGTAGGCGGCGGGATAAAGCTAGGCGTCGGCGTGCGTGACTAACACAACGTTCTCTCTCGCCACACAAAAGCATATCATGCTCAAAATCATTTATCGCATGATCTTTTACGAATATCTGAAATGCCATGTAATCTTTTGAGGCATAGCCTGATGTATGTTGCAATTTATCCAAAGTCCATGTATTGAATCAAAATAATTTTCAAATCATTCATACAATGATGCAACATTTATGATGCAATTGAAATCAGAAAATCTCTTTATTTAAAAGCGGTAGTGACTTATAAATTCAAATTATAAACACATTACCACCTCGAATCGATGTTAGAAACTTGTTCCTCGCTCCAATTTGTCCATTGATTCCTTCTTTCTTCCAATTTAACTTTACCTAAAGCAATTGACCCAATTTCAACATCATAATTAACAATTACTCAAATTGAGCTTAGAAAACACAAAACCCTCATATTTCCAAGCTACCTACACCAAAAGCTTCCAAAATTCCCAATTCACAAAATGGCCTAAACCTAATTAACTTACATCAAAATTAAACCCATAGTACTTAGCAATCATCAAAATTGACTTCATACTCCACAAGCCCATACCATTTCTATAATTCTAAACCAAAACTTGAGAAACTCAAATCTTAAAATTGCTCTTACCTCATTTCTCCTCCATTTTGGATTTTCTTGGTTCAAGATGAAGCTCTCTTCATCCCCACCTTTTCTGCAACTTGAAGAGGTTTTGATGTCATCGAAGAGAGAAAAAGGTGGGGGATGAAGAGAGCTTCATCTTCCAAAATGGAGGAGAAATGAGGTAAGAGCAATTTTAAGATTTGAGTTTCTCTTGAAGTTTTGGTTTAGAATTATGGAAAATGTTATGGGTTTGTGGAGTATGAAGTCAATTTTGATGATTGCTAAGTACTATGGGTTTAATTTTGGATGTAAGTTAATTAGGGTTTAGGCCATTTCTGTGAATTGGGAATTTTGGAAGCTTTTGGTGTAGGTAGCTTGGAAATATGAGGGTTTTGTGTTTTCTAAGCTCAATTTGAGTAATTAAGTTAATTATGATGTTGAAATTGGGTTGAATTGCTTTAGGTAAAGTTAAATTGGAAGAAAGAAGGAATCAATGGACGAATTGGAGCGAGGAACAAGTTTCTAGCATCGATTCGAGGTGGGTAATGTGTTTATAATTTGAATTTATAAGTCACTACTGTTTTCTTTAAATAAAGAGATTTTCTGATTTCAATTGCATCATAAATGTTGCATCATTGTATGAATGATTTGAAAAATTAGTTTTGATTCAATACATGGACTTTGGATAAATTGCAACATACATTGTGCTATGCCTCGAAAGATTACATGGAATTTCGTATATTCAGAAAAGATCATGCGATAAATGATTTTGAGCATGATATGTGCTTTTGTGTGGGCGAGAGAGGAACGTTGTGTTAGTCACGTGCACGTCGACGTCTAGCTTTATCCCGGCTGCCTACTTGTGGGCCTAAGAGATCCAAAATCGGACTCGTTGTGTTTACGGTAAAACTTCAGTTTTTCTGTCGTGTTTACGAAACTCTCGAGCCATTTGTGTGCATTGCATATGTGATATGACATTGCATCTATAAATTGTCAAGTTGATGCATTCATGTTTTGTAATCTATGGATTTATGGCTGAAAGCCTAAGAATCATGCGTTTTACAAACTGCGAGTTTGACTACAGCAAGAAAGGAACTTTTCAAAACGTGCTTTACGGATTTCAAAGAAATGTTTTTGTAAGACCAGAGAAAAAAAGGGATTTCAAGGGTTTTGCTTATCTATTCATTTTATAAACGTATTATCCACGAGCTTTGTGCTCACCCCCCTTTCATCCACATCTCCAAGTATTTGAGCAGGAGATCGGATGAAAGAATGTAAAGACGTGTTATTCGATTTTGTATCGTTTGTATTTTGTGAAAAATGAAGATTTCTATTTGCATGTGTTTATAATGTATTATTGGTAAGTTAAATGGTTGCTGAGAAGTCTAGAATTGTTGTGTATTGTGTACTTTGGTTTAGGGTTATAGGTAATGTATAAGGCTTGAAAATGCCACTATGATTTGTATAAAGCTGTGATTTATGAAATTGTGTATATAGTGAGTATAAGGTGTATGGACTTCTGGAATTATGTATTGATTTAAGTTATGTATGGGATGTGTATATGATTATGAGTATGATAAGGTATTGTGGTTTGAGATTTGGATAAGGCTATTGAGTTATGGTATTGCACATGGATAGTGCGATTGTATGTGAATGTATTTTGGATTGAGTTTGGTTATGAAAGAAATGAAAAGGAAAGGAATAAGAAAGAAAGAAAAGTAAAAGAAAAAAATTTATACCGGATTTAGAATGTCTTAAGGTTTCCAACGCGACAGTGATTTCTAAGATTTTATTCACGGATGTCGGTACTTGTATTTCAGTTCGAATGCTTCGATTCGATTTGTGATTCGTGATCGTTTGTTTGGTTTGTCTCCAAGCCAATTCGATTTGACTTTGTTTGTATGCTTCGCTTCCAAGTTGGCTTTCGATTCGTTAATGATTTGTTTCGCTTTGTGATCAATCGTTTATTCGTTCCGCCTCTTTGTGATTCATTCCGTCTTCCATTTTCGGGTTGGGGCGCCGGTCTCCGGATCGGGTCCCAACATTTGATTCAAACCACAACAGTCCAGAAATCGCCTCAAAACACAACATATACAATCCTACACTTAGAGCATTTTCCAAAACCAAAGCAAAATACACTTAACTTTCAAAGATCATAACTTTCAATCCCGATATCGAAAAATAGCATACTTTATGGCTACGAAAAGCTCTCAACATAAGCTACAATTTTCGTTAAGATCATTTTCTCAAAATGTGCCTAAATCAAAAATTCAACTCTCAAGTCAAACTTTCTATCTTCAAAAATCAACTTTCTTAATTTCTTCAAAATATAACACTTTCACTAATTATTTCTTGATTTCAACCTCCATTTCAATCATCTCATTCACTTAAACTTTCATAACTCATACAAATCTACTCAAATTTCAAAGTCATCAAAACCAATCACTTCATTTGTCATCAATCTCCTTTAAATATAATAACATCCACAACACAATACCTATACAAACACACTCATTGAATTCCATTTTAATAATTCTAATTTTCATCAAAAGATCGGGGTCCAACAATTCTCCCCCTCTTAAAAGAATTTCGCCCACGAAATTCCTCTTAGACATTATCAAGTGACACAATCTCTTAACTAATTTCTTTCCAATAAATCATAATCAATCACTTTTCTTATCTAATGTCGCCATCATACATATTCTCAATCTCTTCATAATTTCTCAATTCTTGAGTCACATAGCAACCATACCATATCAATACATATATTCCTATCATCAAGCTCATCTTTCAAATATTCTGTTATTGCATCTCCTATACATTCGAAGTCAAATAATCCAAACTCATCATGAATTTCTAATCTTAATTTCCATACACACAATCTTAAAATCAATCATACTCTTGACACTTAAATCAAATAGTCACTGTCATTCCTCGAATAATTCATGAACACTTATTCACATCAATATCACACTCTCACTAATTCAATCATATAACTCATCACCTCAATCAAACAATAATTTAGATTCGTCAAATAATTCATGAAAGACAAACACATCATGCTCACATTCTCACAAGATCAATCTTATCCTCACAAACTCTTATCCATTTCTTACTCATACACATACGCCCAAGTAAGATCATATTACTGGGCTCTGATACCACAAATGTTGGGACCCGATCCGGAGACCGGCACTCCAACCCGAAAACGGAAGACGGAATGAATCACAAAGAGGCGGAACGAATAAACGATTGATCACAAAGCGAAACAAATCATTAACGAATCGAAAGCCAACTTGGAAGCGAAGCATACAAACAAAGTCAAATCGAATTGGCTTGGAGACAAACCAAACAAACGATCACGAATCACAAATCGAATCGAAGCATTCGAACTGAAATACAAGTACCGACATCCGTGAACAAAATCTTAGAAATCACTGTCGCGTTGAAAACCTTAAGACATTCTTTTCCGTTTTTCGATTGGGATCCGATTTCGGGAGGATCCGGTTTCGGGATCGGGTCCCAACACAAGCTCTAAGCATATCCTTAACAATCTTAATTGTCCTCTCACTCTGTCCATCTGTCTGAGGATGAAATGTTGTACTGAAGTTCAATTTAGTCCCCATAGCAGATTGTAAGCTCCTCCAAAATCTTGAAATAAATCTGGGATCTCTGTCCGATACTATGGACACTGGAACCCTATGCAGTCTCACTAACTCATTCACATATCTCCAGGTCAACTGATCAAGTGAGTTATTTTCTCTCATTGGTAAGAAGTGGGCTGATTTAGTCAACCAGTCCACTATGACCCAAATAGCATAATGCTGTCACGGAGTCATAGGCAGTCTCATAATGAAATCCATAGTGATTCGTTCCCATTTTCACTCCAGATTGGGCAACAAATATAGCTTCCCTATCAGAGCTTGGTACTCAACTTTCACCTGTTGGCACGTCATACATCTAACTACATACTCTCCCATTTACTTCTTCATTCCAAGCCACCAGAAATGTTGCTTCAATGTGTTATACATCTTGGTAGTACCAAGATGCATAGCATAGGTGGCCATATGAGCTTCCTCAAGTATCTCCTTCCTCAGATCATCCACATTAGGCACACACAGCCTCTGTCTCAACCATGATGTCTCATCCCTCAACTTAAACTCAGAATCCGGATTCATCCTTACTTTCTCTATAAGCTTCACCATATCTGGGTCTTCTCTCTCTACTTTCCTAATCCTATCATGTAACATCGGCCTAAGTTTCAATGTAACAATCAAGGCCCTATCCTGCTCTAAATTCAACTCCACATTCAAAGCTCTCAAGTGAATTAAACTAGGTAACCTCGATAACTGAATCTGAACTGCATTGATGTGAGACCTTCTGCTCACAGCATCTGTCACCACATTAGCTTTCCCTAGGTGGTACTCAATAGTACAATCATAGTCTTTCAGTAGCTTAATCCATCTTCTTTGTTTCAAGTTCAACTCCCTCCGACTCAGCAGATATTTCAAACTCTTATGATCTGTGTATATCTTGAAAGTCTCTCCATATAAATAATGTCTCCAAATATTTAAAGCAAAGATAACTACAACTAGCTCTAAATCATGTACTAGATAATTGATCTTGTGAGACCTTAATTGTCTCGATGCATAGGCGATCACCTTGTCATGTTGCATCAACACATATCCCAATCTATGATGCGAAGCATCACTGTACACCATATATCCTCCAGTCCCCGATAGAATAGTCAACACTGGTGTAGTAATCAACTGATGTTTCAGCTCCTCAAAGCTTTTCTGACACTCCTCACTCCATTTGAACACTACATTCTTCCTTATAAGTTTAGTTAAAGGGGATGAGATCAAAGAAAATCCCTCGACAAATCTCCGGTAATACCCAACCAATCCTAGAAAACCTCATATTTTTGACACATTTCTCGGAGCTTCCTAATTCATCACTACCTCAATCTTCTTCGAATCTATCTGTATGCCATCCCCAATCACTATATGTCCTAAAAGCACAACCTAATCCAGCCAAAATTCACACTTATTGAATTTGGCATACAACTACTTCTCTCTTATAATCTGTAAGATGACTCTCAGATGCTCGACATGCTCTTTTCTACTATTCAAATATACCAAGATATCATCAATGAACACAATCACAAATCGATCCAGGTAGGGTTGAAACACTTTATTCATCAGGGCTATAAAAGTTGCTGGGGCATTAGTCAACCCAAACGGCATCATTAGAAACTCAAAATGCCCATACCTGCTTCTGAATGTATTCTTAGATACATTAGCCTCAGCTATCTTCAACTGATAGTACCCTGACCTCAAGTCCAGTTTTGTAAATACCTAAGCTCCCTGCAACTGATCAAGCAAATCATCAATTCTAGGAAACGGGTACTTGTTCTTCACTATTACCCAATTCAGCTGCCTATAATCGATGCATAACCTCAAGATCCCATCCTTTTTCTTCACAAATAGTACTGGAGCTCCCTAAGGTGAAACAGTGGGTCTAATAAAACCCTTTTCAACAACTCCTGAAGTTGAGCCTTTAACTCCTCCAGTTCCATAAGTTCCATCCTATATGGAGGAATTGATATAGGAGCAACACCTGGAACTAGATCAATTGTGAACTTTGTTTTCCAATTTGATGGTAAACCAGATAGCTCATCGGAAAACACATCCAGGAACTCCCTAACTATTGGAATGTCCTGTATACTCTGCTCAGCCCTAGTATCAATGATGTGGGGTAGATAAGCCTCACATCCTCCCTGCATCAATCTCAGTGCACTCATAAATGATATCATCCTAGCTAGCACTGCTTGACTAACTCCTCTAAAAACTGTAGGAAAATCCCAGTGTGTGCATCACATGCATACGGTGCGGAAATTTTTTTTTTGTTCCGGGACCTTCCCGAAAGCCAGGATCCATGTGTCTATATATCAAAGTCAAACCATAACGACCAAAGGAGACCGTCTCTAACGGTATCCACGCAGAGATCGGAGAATCTAACCGAAGCAAACCCTTTGACTCGGGAATAGCTAGAATAAGGGAAAGAGTGCTAGCTCTTACCTTATTCTTAGAGAGCTTGGAGAAACGATGAAGAAGGAGGATGAGAAGCTTGAAGATGATGAAGACCGAAGATGAAGAAGAGTGAAAGATTTTGATTTTAAACCCTCCTTTTAAAACCAACTAGAATCATCCCTTCATTCTTCATTTTTGTCTTTTATACACCTTGTCTTTTTCATTTAATGTCATTAAATGCAACTTTTGACAAGGATATAAGAAGTTTCTCATCCTTCTTCCACATAAACCAAATATATATATATATATATATTAATTACTTAATTAATTAATAAGATATATATATGTATATAAATGCTGAAGTGGTCCAGTCACACTGGGGTCGGTCCTACCGGGTCCCGGTATGGAAAAACATCAAGACCTATCTCAAGAATATCGATGTCGCGATCTCATTGGGACATATCTCGATCTCATCGATCCATTTAATCCTATTACTCTCCATATATTGGATCTCCGTCCAAAACTATTTTACTTAATTCTCGAATCACTCTTACGCGTGTGACCCATTAGGTTCCCGATTATGTTGGCCACTTAGATTAACACTTAACTGAGTAAGTCATGTGCGGTATCTAGCAACACATCATGACCCCAATTGACCGGAAAGTAATTGGTTTGATGAATGAACCTATGTTCATCACTTAACCCTATCACTTAACCTTTCCATAGACAATTATGTGCAATTCGCCCTTTCACCATGCTATACCCCACTGGTTATGAGTATGGGCAAATGTCAACTCTTACTAGATCGACCACGCCAAATCTAGTCCAAGTGATATCGCTTATCGCCCCGACTCATTACTTTATATGTCAATGAAGACACTCTTCATGACATATGTACTCCGGCCAGAGATTTCCAAGTAATGACCCTGACAAGAGGCCATGGGTATCATCTTCTACTATCACAGATGTAGGGACCTAATCCAGGAACCGAATCCCAACCGAAAAACGAAACGAAAGATGGATAACAAGGAAGCGGAACCAACAAATCGAAGCAAATGAATTACCAATCGAAAATGAATTGGATCGAAACAAACAAATTGCTTAATCGAATTTAAACAAATGTCGACATCCGAAGTGAAAGACTAGAAAGCTTATTATGTTATGCTGGAAACCTTAAACTTAAACTATCCGATTCAAGTAAAATTTTTTTTTCTTATTCATTCCTTTTTTATCTTTATTCAATCTTATGAGAATCCAAACCATTTGGGAACTCATTCTCATTCAAAACTCAATTTACTTGATTTCTCTTAATCAAGCATATTATTCGCGTTCCTTATCATAACTATCTCATACTCATGTCAATAAATCCATAAATCCATATACATCTTCACTTATCCCTATAAATCATATAAAAATTCGACAGCATAACGACTGCACAAAAACAAAACCCAAACCTGCAAATAGTAAAACTCACTTCTATAATTCCCAATCAATCCACACGAATCCTCGGACTTCCCGTCCGGAATCCAAACTCAATCCAAAACACAATCCTATACCTATAATACTTCAATAATCCTCAATCCAATTACATTTACATACAATCGCAATATCCAATGTCCAATACACATTCGTATTCAAATCCCATTTATATTCTTATACAATTCCATAATTCAATCTAAACGCAACCCATTCAAAATCATATACAATGACAATCCACAAACCATACACCAATCATATATCTCCGTTCCATACATGAATTCATAATTTATCACAATTCATACACAATTTCATAATTCAACTCCTTATACAAATCATAGTGGCATTTTCATACCATAAATACTACATCATGTTTGTATGACCCAAAATACAAAGATGTACAAAAACATCTTGTCATTCTTTCATCCGATCTCCCGCTCGAAACCTGGAGATGGGGATGAAAGGGGGGTGAGCTTAAAAGCCCGTGGGTAACAGTTTATAATCAATCATAAGCAAAACCGCTCAAAAGTTTATCGCCATAGAAATCTCTTGTTGAAAACCCATAAAATGCTCGCTTTCAAATTTTCGTCATGCATTCAAATTCATAAATCGCAACACATGAATGTATCACTTCTCACAATCACAATTTCATAATTCAAACATCATCTCATTAACCACAATTTATGCCATTTCATCATTCAAGCATAACACACAAAATCATAAATGCAATGCACATCAAATGGCTCGAGAGGTTCCGTGAACGGAAGAGTAATCAAGTTTACTCCGTGAATCGAAACGAGTCCACTTTTCGGATCTCGTAGGCACAAGCGCCACCGAGAAGGCTTTAACGAACGGTTCCTCTCTCACCCAAACAAGGCACATAAACAATGCTCAAACTCATTTCATTGAAATGAAATGCTTTCATGCTTTTCATATTCTTTTCCTTCTTTCCATTCAAATCAAAATGCCATGACACAATTCAATGACATAACATAATCATGCTCACAATGCATTTTTGCACGTTCACAAAAATTTACAATTTACAATTTATCAATTCAAATTCAATTCATGGAGTGTATGAACACATATAAACAAAATCTTTAAATCATTTGAAAACCATATATGCATAATCATAAAATACTTGAAATCATTTTATTCTTTCAACAATTTGGGAAAAATCTTTAATGGCTTATTATTGAACTATAAACATGGAACCCACCTTAAATTCCATGCCATAAGCTTGATCCAATCATAAATTTTCCATAGCTTCCTTGGTTCTTCCACTTTAAAATTACCTAAACATATCCACCCAAAATTCAATATCATAACCATCATATTTCACAAACCCATAAGGTTTCCAACCTATCTATATCACAATCTTTCAAAATCTCCAACTCATATAATTTGACATAAGTTCTAAATAATTTTCATCCAAAATTAAACATAACCCAAGACATAAACATCAAATCTAACTTCAAAAACCACAAACCCATAACCATCTCATGCCAAATCAACCAAAAACCCAAGAAAATCTCAAAGCTCATAAAGTTCTCTTACCTTTTTCTTCTCCATTTTTGACATAGCTTGGCTCAAGATGAAGCTCTCTTCATCCTCCACGTTTTTTCCTTCTTGAGCATCTTAGAAATCCCTCTTGAAGACCTTCAAAAATTCAGCCCTAGCTCTTCTCTCCTTCTTCTCCACGAAACTCCATCTCCTTTCTCTCTTTCATTTTCTTTCTCTAAAATTTGTGGGTTCCCCCTCTTCCAATGACAGCCACTTGCCTTTTATACTGCCAACTCATTTAATGAAGTAGAAATGACCCTTTTGTCCCTTACTTGCAAACCTTAAGTTCAAATCCTTAAGTGAACTTCCAAAACTGCCCCTGAATTTTATTTCATTTCATGCTTACTTTAGAATATTGTTTTCACCATCAAAATGGAGGAATTAGTCCAAACTTCCTTCTAAAGAATTTTTCCTCTATGTCTTAATTTCATAATGCCTCAAGAATCATCCAATTCAGATCACTATATCAAAAGTTATAGTCCAAACATGTCGGACACATCATTTGCTAACACATTTTCTAGCAATTCACTTCCTTCCACAAATATACATTCTTAAAGGCTAATTTGGAATTTCATTTCTTCATAACAATTCTAGCCCCATGTCTTAACTTTATTTTGCCGCAAACATCGCTTCAATCGGATCTCCACAGATCCCTAATTTCACAAAATACTGAACTATGTTCAGTAACTTTCCTGTCTCACTTTGATTCAAATCATCTTGCTCAATTAAGTCTCTAAAATTCACAAATTTAACCTAAAATGAACTTCATTATCTTAGGAATCTAACGATTTAAGAACCAAGTCATTCGGATGTCGGACGGAAAAGATATAAGCAAAAGATTTAACAAAGTTAGATAAGGAAGGAAATTAGCAAGATCAGAATGGAACAAGTCATTCCGATTCTCATATGATTCAATCAAACTCTTTCAATTCAACTCCAATTGATACAAATGTTTATGGATAGAAAGATACATGTGTTAGGAATTCAATGCTTCAAGAATCGCCTCAATTCGAGGTCGGATGAGCGAGTTATGATCAAAACAACTCAACATGTTCAAACTCGAAATCGATTTGAAACTCTTTTGGCGCAAATGCCATAACGTTTTCTACAAATATTCAAAAGCCTTCGTTCTTGTTCCATTTGAAAGTAAAATTCAAGATCTACAACTCGTATTAGAGGCCTCAAAATGAGATTCGGCCTCAAAACTAGTCAAAATCGCATTTTTCCCAAGGCGACCCGTAGCTGTCCGTTAAAAGGACTCCCATGTCCGTTTAACGGACATGGGTTTTCCAAACCCATTCAAACCTTTTTCCCATGTTTCTCACAATCAAACTAACATCATATACACTTATAATCTCCACATATTCACTTATTCAAATACTTAAACACTTCATAACAATTCAAGCAATAAATTCAAATCATGAACTTCTCAAATCTCAACTAAATTGGTTCATCAAAACCTCAAATTTCAAACATTCATCAAATCTGTCACTAACATCAATCTTATATAACATCATAACTTGTATCAACTATAACTCTTAACTCCGATCTCGAAATCTTGCATACTTGATCTCGTTGGAAAGATAAAAGAGCAAGCTACGACTTCATAGAAGGTAACTTTGGCAAATTCTATTTCAATCATTCCCTAATTTCTCTTAAATCGGCATATACATTTTTATTCTACATTCAACCTCAATGCACATGATTTCCTACATTCAATAGCATCATGTCATTTACCAAATTTCCTCTCTTACTCTTGCATAATATCTCACATATATGACCATGATTCACACTAAGAGTTTCTCAACTCACTGTCCAAACATGGTTCACATTCAATATCATCATCATCTATAACCCAAATCACACACAAAACACTCATTTAATTTCTTTTATTATTTCTAGATTTTCGATTCAAGGTTCAGGGTCCAACAACAGAAGTGGTGAATCATCTATTGGCTACTCAATTACCTTCGAATACCTCAAGCTGTACCCAATCACCACCCTATGAGTGACCTGTTTAAGGCAACAAGGAATGGAGTCAAAGCACAGAATCAGTATCTAAGATATCCTTGAGTACCTTAAGTCTAAGGATACTTGCACCATTGCTATGATGAGATTATCACTGACATTAGAATAGGACATCCATGTAATGATCTCATAGCAGGTCATCCAATGTACTTACTACCTCTAGTAAGCATTCACATCTCAACTCTAAACATCTCATATTTACAGTTTCTGAGATCCACTGCTTGATCAAATCAAGGAGCTTGAAATGTGTTAGTCTCTCTGGATTACCGATGTCCAGTTTCAGTAATCCTACGACTAGGGATAAGTTAGATACTGACATAATTGCACATGATAGGAATCTCAGTAATATGATCACATCATAATTTCCTTTATGCTATGTCATATATCATGGACTTCATTAATTTGCTTATAGATCAATATCAATTCATAAAATTAATGAAATATGCCTTTCTTTATTTATTCATAAAGTATGTACACAAATTTGTACAAAACGCGCTAAAGGCGATTGCCTTTAGGGCACTACTCTAACAAAATCTCCCACTTGACCTAAAGCCAACTGCCTTGGTATCTAATACCATAAGCGAGTACATGAGAATCAAAATTCTTCTGTGATGATGGCTTTGTCAACGGATCAGCAATATTCTACTCGGTGGGAATTCTCTCTATTTGGACATCACCTCGACCAATGATCTCCCTGATAAGATGATATCTACGGAGTATGTGTTTGGATCGTTGATGAGACCTTAGTTCCTTTGCCTGCGCAATAGCCCCATTGTTGTCACAATACAACTGTATGGGCCCATCACAACTAGGAACCACACCAAGTTCAGTAATGAACTTTTTGATCCAAACTGCTTCCTTTGCTACGTCTGAAGCGGTAATGTACTCTGCCTCGGTTGTTGAATCGGCAGTTGTCTCTTATTTGGAACTCTTCCAACTGACCGCCTCGCCGTTCAGTGTGAATATA
Source organism: Erythroxylum novogranatense (assembly GCA_029891385.1). Lineage (NCBI taxonomy): Eukaryota > Viridiplantae > Streptophyta > Magnoliopsida > Malpighiales > Erythroxylaceae > Erythroxylum > Erythroxylum novogranatense. Next base: position 65,819,837 of record CM057235.1, on the reverse strand, counting down.
TAACCTGATTGGGATTTAGAATCATCCTTATCGATTGAAAACTAGCATCTCAGATGCTCGCCACCGAGATTTTCATCTCCATATACTAAGAAAACATCCTTAGTCCTTCGAAAGTACTTGAGGATATTCTTCACAGCCACCCAGTGACCCTCACCAGGATCCGATTGGTATCTACTCGTAACACTTAGAGCATATGATACATCGGGTCTCATACATAGCATAACATACATGATAGATCCTACTGCAGATGCATACGGGATCATTTTCATCGCGATCCTCTCATCTTCAGGTCTTAGACACATAGATTTCGAGTGTTATCCCATGAGTCACGGGAAGATACCCTCTCGTGGATTGTTCCATGCTAAACCTCTTTAGCATCTTGTCTATGTACGTTGATTGTGAAAGACCAAGCAATCTTTTTGATCTATCTCTATAAATCTTTATCCCAAGGATATAAGTTGCTTCACCAAGGTCTTTCATGGTAAATTGTTTGGAAAACCAAATCTTCACAACTTGTAGCATAGAGACATCGTTTCCTAGTAATAATATGTCATCTACATATTACACAAGGAATACGATTGCAGTCCCACTAACCTTCTTATACACACAGTGTTCATCCGGATTTTGTGAGAAACCAAACTCTTTGATTACCTCATCAAAACGGATATTCCAACTCCTGGATGCTTGTTTCAATCCATAGATGGATTTCTGAAGCTTGCATACCTTTTTGCTATCATAGGAGATGAAGCCCTTAGGTTGTGTCATATACACATCCTCAGCTAGATTTTCATGTAGGAAAGCTGTCTTCGCATCCATTTGCCATATCTCATAATCATAATGAGTGGCAATGGCTAGGAGTATCCTAATGGATTTAAGTATTGCTACTGGGCTGAAGGTCTCGTCGTAGTCAATTCCTTGTCTTTGACGAAAACCTTTAACCACAAGTCTTGCTTTATAGGTAATCACATTACCATCCATGTCGATTTTCTTTTTCAAAACCCATTTACACCCTATGGGTTTTATTCCTTCGGGTGCCTCAACCAAAGTCCATACTTGGTTTTCATACATGGAATCCATTTCAGACTTCATGGCATGAAGCCATTTCTCAGACTCTGAACTCTTCAGAACCTCTTCATAGGTGGTAGGCTCATTATCTTCTATGAGCAATACGTCATTCTGTTCATTCACGAGAAATCCATATCTCTCGGGAACAGATCGTATCCTACGTGTGTTGGGCCCCGAAAATTTTTATTTTTATTTATTTATTGATTTATTGATTTACTTGACTTATTCTTTATTTTTTCTTTAATTGTTTCAATTATGTGTGTATAGATATATATAGATTATGTTGAGCCTTGGGATTAGTTAGTATGATTGGATTATTGGAAGTGAGCTTGAAGTGTAGAGCCATATGAGACAAATAAAGGTTTGTTAGAAAGAATGAGCTTTAATGTATATTGAGCTTGGGAGGAAGGGGAGCCCAAAAGGAAATGCAAGTGAGCTTAAAGGAGTATCAAAACTACATAGTTTTGAGGTAGGGCTTTAACTTAAGATATAAAGGAATTAAAGGAAGAGTAGGAAGCAAGTTGTCGTAAGAGCCAAGGAGAAGAAGAGAAGAGAAATCGTGAGCCAAGAGAAAGGAGGGTTTCGACCAAGAAGAAAAAGGGAGAGCTGTAGGAAGCTTGAAGGGAGGAAGAAAGAAGAGAAAACTACTTGTGAGAGGTAAGTTCTATCTTTGTTTGTGTTGGGTTTGAAAATGGGAGGAAATGGAAGTTGGGGTTTGTGTAGAGATTGAAGAAAGCTAGAAGTGAAGGGTAGACCTATGGATTTTTGGGATTTCTAAGTTAGGGTTTTGGGTTTTCTGACATAGATGGCTTATAGGTAGGTTAGGTTTAGAGTTTATTTTACCTTTGCATGATTTTATGCATGCTATGCCTTTCTTTGGAATGTATTTATTAAATGGAGTGTGATTTAATTGAAGGAACTTAAGAGAACCCCACTCAAGACAAGGAGGAAGGGCGATCTTGAATTCGGATTCTGACGATAGGTGGGTAACATTTTTATAGTTGTTGTGTAATGGAAAAATGCCCTATGTTTGCTATCTTTGTTAAATGGTGTGTATATTGAAAGTTTTTTCATTTGGTTTGCAAGAAAAAGGAAGGAAATTATGATGATTTGATAGAATGAAAGAAGCATAAAATGTTATGCTTGTGCCGTAATGTGTGAGCATAAATTGGTTGTGATTGGGCAAGAGAGAACCTACTTTGATAGTCACATGCACGTTGACCCCCCCTTAGCCTTCGCCCGGCTGCCTGCTTGAGGCTTACGAGATCCGAAAAATGGACTCGTCGTGTTTACGGTAAACTTCAGTTTCCGTCATGTTTATGGAACTCTCGAGTCAATTGTGTGCATTTCATCATTTTGGTGTTACGATGCATAATATATGTTTTAATTGATATAAGATTCCATGTTATGCTTTATGTGATGATTTTGGGCTAATTTATGATTTATGTGATGAAGTTGAGTTATTTGTGCTTTATATGATAGACTGCAAATGTTTTGGATTATTTATGTGTTGTATGGCTCATTACTCGATGGCTATAGAGGTGTTAGCCACTGAGCCGTGTTTGCTCACTCCATTCTGCCTCCTCAGGTGCAAATTCTAGTTGATCGTGGAACCTTGCAAGGCATCGGGCATAACTCCAAGAAACTTTAGACACTTTTGTATTAAGTTAGTAACTAGCTTTCGGAATAGCTTTATAAGCATATTAAGCATTGAGCATCTCATATGTTGTATTTTGGTACTTGATTCATGATGGACATGATGAATATGCTGATATGTAATTAAAGCTATGATTGAACTCTTAAATGATTGATAAAGACATGAGAGCTCTAGTACTCTCTTCTTCATGTGAATTTGTTGATTTGCGATCTGTGCTTGACCTTGAAAAGGGTATATGTATGAGTCTTTAGATCATTGAGTTGTTGTTGGGTTTTGTCTTGGGATAGCTTGCTGGAATTTGCAAAGGTTTATGAGTTGTGATAAGGAAAGATTTAGAGATAAGATTGGTAGTGATCTGAAAATGTTCTTTGAATATGTTTGATATTTTAGCCATAACGTTTTCTCTAGTAATCCAAACGAGATGATTCTTGTTTTGGATTAAACTAGAGATATATGGCTACATTTTGTAAGAAGACATTGAATTTCAATTATGTGTCCAAGAGTCTGAAATATTGTCATGAAATTAAGAATTGGGTGCAGTGTTGGTGCAGGAATGAAAGTCTTATCTTCTGACTTTAGGGACAATTCTGGGATTGATAAAGATAGATTTTGGCAAACTTCCCTTCTGAAAAGTTGTAGATATTTCTTTTATCTTTCTAACGGTAGAAAGTTTGTAAATTTTGGACATCTGAGTGAAAAGTTATGCATCTTAGAAGTGGAGACGTTATGGAGAAAAAGGTTAGACGAAATTAATCTTCATCTTCGTCTGTGATGACATCATCTTCGTCTGTGATGACGTCATCGTCTTCAGCATCGTCTGCTTTTGGTTTTGACCCTTCTTCCTTCTTTTGGCCATAACTTTTTGCACAGACCTCCGATTTAGTTGATATTTGCAGCGTTGGATTCCTAAGAAAATTTTCTATCTTTTTATACCTGATTGGTCAGTATTGCTTTTAATTTGAAAAAGGTGGTTTGGAACAAAGTATGACGATCGGTTGTCAAAGTCTGAATATGCTTCACTTATTTTAAAATATCTTAAGCTATATAGCCCAGATCCAGGCGATTTTTATCTTAAATTAAACTAGAGTTATAAACCTACAAGTTTTATGAAGGAACCGATTGGTAATTTAGCCTCTAAAGTTTTCAAATTCTGAAATGAAGTTGGTAGAGGGTCAGTTTTCACTATTTCTTTAAGATAGTATTTTAACCATAACTTTTTCATTTCTAATCCGAATTGAGTAATTTCAGAGGTGTTAGAATCGTTAGAATATGAGGTACAAATGTCCCTAAGAAGCCGATATGAAATTCCTATTGCAGGTTCCCTAAATTGTGGCCGGTATGTTGTCAGTTTTGGGTCTTCTACGTTTGTGTGTTTCCGAATGTTGGGTCTCGGAGACGGGGTCCAACATTGTTTGGTATCAGAGCTTAGGTTTCACTCCTAGGCTTAGGATGCATAGTAGGAAAATTATTTTGCTATGTGATTAAATGTTTGCATTATGAATTGATTTTTTTGTATTAAGTGACATGCATATCATGCATACATATAGGAACTAAGATAAAAAATAATTGTAGCTAATCATAAATATTTTCATTGAAGGAGTGAGATGCCACCTCGTAGAAGGACACGAGGAGTTCTGCAAGGTTCAGTTGCACCTGACTCTCCACTGAGAGAGGAGAGCAAGGATGAGTCCGTAGCCCCGGGAGTGGCCCCACCTGAGGCTTCTCTAGGGCAGAGTAGTGAGCCCCTCCGATCTCAGACGCAGCAGTCGCCTAGTCAGTCTGAGCAAGTGCCTGCTCTAGACCCAAGATTATTCCAGGCATTTACCCAAGCCTTTGTTCAAAGCATGGGTCAAATTCCACAAAGCCTGGTTATTTGATTAAGAAGGGAGACAGTTTGACAAGTTAAGGAAGTACGGAGCGGTAGACTTCTATGGGACCACGGATCCTGAGGAAGCCGAGACCTGGTTGAGGAAGACCGAGAGGGTCTTGGATCAGATGGAGTGCGAGGATGACGAGAGGGTGGTCTATGCGGCTAGTTTACTACAGGGTGATGCCTTACATTGCTGGGAGTGTGTACTGGGGAGTCAGCTGAAGTCGATGGGGTTGACATGGGGAGACTTCCTGGCTGCTTACAGGAAGAAGTATCTGTCTGAAGTGTACATTCAACAGAAGCAGAGGGAGTTTCTGAGTCTCACCCAGAGGGAGATGACAGTTACTGAATATGAGCGCCGGTTTACTCAGTTGTCGAGGTATGCTTCAGAGATGATGTTCAGTGAGGCTGCCAAGTGCCGCAGGTTTGAGTCGGGCCTGCACCTAGCTATCAGAGAGAAGGTGGTAGTGCAGAACTTTGGCGACTTTCAACAGCTGGTTGAAGCAGCATTGAGAGTTGAGAACATCGAGAACATCAAGAGTGTAGTCAACAGGAAAAGAAAAGGAAGAGAGCAGTTCAAGAGGGGAGGTGGTACTTCTATGCCTGAGAGAAGTGCCAGAGCCTTTCCTGTGCAGTTTGAGGAGAGGAGCAGCGGTGGAAGCCAGCCTAGACCTATGAGGACCTCTACTGTTTCTCACCAAGCCTCAGCGGTGGGCGGCAGTAGAAGAGGAGATGGGGAGAGGCCACCTCTTCCCAAATGTGAGCACTGTGGGAATCTCCATAGGGGAGAATGTCGTAGATTGACAGGAGCATGCTTCAATTGTGGGCAGAAGGACACATAGCAGCAAAGTGTCCCGCCGGATAGAAGAGAGGATCACAGATGCAAGCTTCCGGGAGGACATAGGCAGTGGGATGAAGGTCAGGATCAAGTGGGTAGCCTGTGCACTTAAAAGAGCTCATCCTTCAGATAGATCCAGGGGGCAAGCACTAGCTAGAGTGTTTGCAATGACTCGAGAGGAGGCAGAGACAGCTTCAGAAGTGGTGACGGGTATGGTAAAATTGTTTGATGATGATGTTCTTGCTTTAATTGATCCGGGTTCTACCCATTCCTTTGTGTCTTCGGGTAGGATTGTGCCTAGAAGGATTTTGAGCCCATTGGATACTCCGCTGAAGGTGAGTACTCCGATCGACCAGTATATTATTATCAGTCAAGTGTATAGAGATTGTGAGATAGGGATTAGTGGAGGAAAATTTATGGTGGATTTGATGCCTTTGAAGATGAGAGGATTGGATGTAATCCTAGGTATGGATACATTAGAGAAGTATCATGCCAATTTAGACTGCAAGCGTAAGACAAGTGGAATTGAGCTAGAGGATGGCGTAAAAGTGGTATTCATGGGAGATAGAAAAGTCATCCGCCTCGAATTGTTTGGCGATGACAAAGAAAGAAAATGATGAGTAAGGCGTGAAGCATTTTGGCCTATGTGTTGACACGAAGGCAGATAGAGGGAGGTTGAAAGACATTCTCAGAGTCGGGAATTCAGACGTCTTTCCCGAGGAATTGCCGTGACTACCCCGCCAGGGAAATTGAGTTTCTGTTGAGCTTCTTCCGTGTATCATACGATCTCAATTTCGCTTCTTAGAATGGGCTCATGAATTGAAGGAGCTTAAGGAACAGTTGGAGGATCTTTTAGAGAAGGGTTATATTAGGCCGAGCTCTTCGCCTTGGGGAGCTCCAGTTCTTTTTGTGAAGAAGAAAGATGGGTCGTTGCGGATGTGTGTGGATTATAGGAAGCTGAACCATGCCACCATTAAGAATAGATATCCGCCCCGCAAGATAGATGATTTATTTGATCAATTGCAAGGGTAGAGTCTTTTTAAGATAGATTTGAGATCGGGTTATCATCATTGAGAATAAAGGAAACCGATGTGTCAAAGACCGCTTCGAACTAGGTATGGCCACTTTGAGTTTTTGATTATGCCTTTCGGATTAACGAATGCTCCTGCAGTCTTTATGGATTTGATGAATAGAGTCTTCAAGTATTTCTTAGATCAATTTATCATTGTCTTTATTGATGATATATTGGTCTATTCTAAGAGTGACGAGGAGCATGAGGATCATTTGAGGGTTGCTCTGGAGACTTTGAGAAAGAACGAGTTGTATGCCAAATTTGACAAGTGCGAATTTTGGTTAAGAGAAGTGGTATTTCTTGGGCATGTGATTTCAGAGCGTGGAGTGCATGTGGATCCACAAAAGATAGAAGCTGTGGTTAAATGGGAAGCACCTAAGAATGTAGCTGAGGTGAGAAGTTTCTTGGGATTAGACGAATATTACAGGAGGTTTGTGGAGGGCTTTTCTATGATAGTTGCTCCACTTTCCAAATTGACGAGGAAGAATCAAAAATTTGAGTGGACTGAGGAGTGCCATAACAGTTTTGAGGAATTGAAGAATAGACTAACTACTGCACCGATTTTGACATTACCTTATGGTGATGATGGATATAATGTATACAGTGATGCCTCTAGGAAGGGTTTAGGGTGTGTACTGATGTAATGGGAGAAAGTGATTGCATATGCTTCTAGCCAATTAAAGCCTTATGAGATGAACTATCCTATTTATGACTTGGAATTGGTTGCTATAATTTTCGCATTGAAGATCTGGAGACATTACTTATATGGAGTTACCACTAGGGTATTTACAGATCATAAGAGTCTTAAGTACTTGTTGACCCAGAAGGAGCTGAATTTGAGGCAGAGGCGATGGTTAGGATTGTTGAAAGATTATGACTTGGTGATAGATTACCATCCGGGGAAAGCTAATGTGGTAGCCGATGCTCTGAGTAGGAAGTCCACTATGGCACATGTGGAAACAGTGTATCTTCCTTTGCTGAAGGAATTAGCCAGGCTTGATGTGACGTTGAGACAAGTTGAACTTGATTGTATCTTGGCAAATTTCAGAGTGAGACCAGTATTGAAGGAGAAGATTAAAGAATTGCAGGAACAGGATGAATACTTGAGCAAGCTTAGAGAAGAGATAAAGAATGGCAAACCTTCTGGTGTAGCGGTGAAGGAAGATGGATTGATGGTTATGGGCAACAGATTGTGCGTTCCAGACATGCTAGAGATGAAGGATGAGATCCTTGATGAGGCGTATAATGCTCCATATGCAATGCACCCAGGGAGTTCTAAGATGTATCGGGATTTGAAAGAGTATTTTTGGTGGAAAGGAATGAGGAAAGATGTGGCAGAGTATGCTAAAAGATGTTTAGTGTGTCAGCAAGTTAAAGCTGAACACCAAGCACCTTCAGGCAAGCTTAATCCTTTGCCGATTCCGGAATGAAAATGGGAGAAGATTACCATGGATTTTCTGATGGGATTACCGAGGACTAGCAAGAAGCATGACGCTATATGGGTGATCGTTGATAGGTTGACCAAATCAACACACTTCTTGCCAATTAAACAGACATATTCTTTGAATGTTTTGGCTAAGAAGTACGTGGATGAGGTAATCAGACTTCATGGGATTCCAAGCTCGATAGTTTCTGATAGAGATCCTAGGTTTACCTCCAGATTTTGGAAAAGTTTACAGGAGGCTCTGGGGACTATATTGCATTTTAGTACGGCTTTCCATCAGCAGACTGATGGACAATCGGAAAGGACGATACGAACTTTGGAGGCGATGTTGAGAGCTTGTGCATTGGATTTCAAAGGTTCGTGGGATGATCACCTACCTTTGATTGAGTTTGCTTACAATAATTCCTATCACTCGAATTGGATGGCACCTTACGAGGCTTTGTATGGTAGGAGATGTAAAACCCTATTTGTTGGGATGAGGAAGGTGAAAGGAAGCTTCAGAGGACCTGAATTGGTACAAAGCACAATCGATAAAATCAAAGTGATAAAGGAGGCTTAAAGCAGCTCAAGATAGGATGAAGAGCTACATGGATGCCCATAGGAAAGATATGGAATTTGAAGTGGGAGAAAGGGTGTTTCTTAGAGCTTCTCCATGGAAATGTGTTTTGAGGTTTGGCAAGAAGGGCAAGCTTAGCCCGAGGTATATAGGCCCATATGAGATCATTGAAAGGATTGGGCCTTTGGCTTATAAGTTAGATTTTCCATTGGAGTTAGCTAAGATTCATAATGTGTTCCATGTATCGATGCTGAGGAAGTACAGATCGGATCCTTCGCATATAGTTCAACCTTCAGAGGTTCAGTTGAGAGAGGATTTGACTTACGAGGAGCAACCCGTGGAGATCTTAGATTCAAAGGAAAAGATGTTAAGGAATAAGATCAGAAGTCGGTAAAGGTCTTGTGGAGGAACCATTCAATAGAAGAGGCAACTTGGGAGCCTTTAGAACCCATAAAGGAGAAGTATCCATACCTCTTCATGGACTCAGGTAAGGATTTCGAGGACGAAATTCTTTTAGGAAGGAGAATTGTTGGGCATGAAAATTTTATTTTATTTATTTATTGATTTATCGATTTACTTGACTTATTCTTTATTTTTTCTTTAATTGTTTCAATTATGTGTGTATAGATATATATAGATTATGTTGAGCCTTGGGATTAGTTAGTATGATTGGATTATTGGAAGTGAGCTTGAAGTGTAGAGCCATATGAGACAAATAAAGGTTTGTTAGAAAGAATGAGCTTTAATGCATAGTGGGCTTGGGAGGAAGGGGAACCCAAAAGGAAATGCAAGTGAGCTTAAAGGAGTATCAAAACTACATAGTTTTGAGGTAGGGATTTAAGTTGAGATATAAATGAATTAAAGGAAGAGTAGGAAGCAAGTTGTTGTAAGAGCCAAGGAGAAGAAGAGAAGAGAAATCGTGAGCCAAGAGAAAGGAGGGTTTCAGCCAAGAAGAAAAAGGGAGAGCTGTAGGAAGCTTGAAGGGAGGAAGAAAGAAGAGAAAACTACTTGTGAGAGGTAAGTTCTATCTTTGTTTGTGTTGGGTTTGAAAATGGGAGGAAATGGAAGTTAGGGTTTGTGTAGAGATTGAAGAAAGTTAGAAAAGAAGAGTAGATCTATGGATTTTTGGGATTTCTAAGTTAGGGTTTTGGGTTTTCTGACATAGATGGCTTATGGGTAGGTTAGGTTTAGAGTTTATTTTACCTTTGCATGATTTTATGCATGCTATGCCTTTCTTTGGAATGTATTTATTAAATGGAGTGTGATTTAATTGAAGGAACTCAAGAGAACCCCACTCAAGACAAGGAGGAAGGGCGATCTTGAATTCGGATTCCGACAATAGGTGGGTAACATTTTTATAGTTGTTGTGTAATGGAAAAATGCCCTATGTGTCCTATCTTTGTTAAATGGTGTGTATATTGAAAGTGTTTTCATTTGGTTTGCAAGAAAAAGGAAGGAAACTATGATGATTTGATAGAATGAAAGACGCATAAAATGCTATGCTTGTGCCGTAATGTGTGAGCATAAATTGGTTGTGATTGGGCAAGAGAGAACCTACTTCGATAGTCACGTGCACGTTGACCCCCCCTTAGCCTTCACCCGGGTGCCTGCTTGAGGCTTACGAGATTCGAAAAATGGACTCGTCGTGTTTACGGTAAACTTCAGTTTCCGTCGTGTTTATGGAACTCTCGAGTCAATTGTGTGCATTTCATCATTTTGGTGTTACGATGCATAATATGTGTTTTAATTGATATAAGATTACATGTTATGCTTTATGTGATGATTTTGGGCTAATTTATGATTTATGTGATGAAGTTGAGTTATTTGTGCTTTATATGATAGACTGCAAATGTTTTGGATTCTTTATGTGTTGTATGACTCATTATTCGATGGCTATAGAGGTGTTAGTCACTAAGCCGTGTTTGCTCACCCCATTCTCCCTCCTCAGGTGCAAATTCTAGTTGATCGTGGAACCTTGCAAGGCATCGGGCATAACTCCAAGAAACTTTTGACACTTTTGTATTAAGTTAGTAACTAGCTTTCGGAATGACTTTATAAGCATATTAAGCATTGAGCATCTCATATGTTGTATTTTGGTACTTGATTCATGATGGACATGATGAATATGCTGATATGTAATTACAGCTATGATTGAACTCTTGAATGATTGATAAAGAGATGAGAGCTCTAGTACTCTCTTCTTCATGTGAATTTGTTGATTTGCGATCTATGCTTGACCTTGAAAAGGGTATATGTATGAGTCTTTAGATCATTGAGTTGTTGTTGGGTTTTGTCTTGGGATAGCTTGCTGGAATTTGCAAAGGTTTATGAGTTGTGATAAGGAAAGATTTAGAGATAAGATTGGTAGTGATCTGAAAAATGTTCACTGAATATGCTTCAGTATTTTAGCCATAACGTTTTCTCTAGTAATCCAAACGAAATGATTCTTGTTTTGGATTAAACTAGAGATATATGGCTACATTTTGTAAGAAGACATTGAATTTCAATTCTGTGTCCAAGAGTCTGAAATATTGTCATGAAATTAAGAATTGGGTGCAGTGCTGGTGCAGGAATGAAAGTCCTATCTTCTGACTTTAGGGGCAATTTTGGGATTGATAAAGATAGATTTTGGCAAAATTCCCTTATGGAAAGTTGTAGATATTTCTTTTATCTTTCTAACAGTATAAATTTTGTAAATTTTGGACATCTGAGTGAAAAGTTATGCATCTTCGAAGCGGAGACGTTCTGGAGAAAAAGGTCAGACGAAGTTAATCTTCATCTTCGTCTGTGATGACGTCACATCATCTGTGATGACGTCATCTTCGTCTGTGATGACGTCATCGTCTTCAGCATCGTCTACTTTTGGTTTTGACCCTTCTTCCTTCTTTTGGCCATAACTTTTTGCACAGACCTCCGATTTAGCCGATTTTTGAAGCATTGGATTCCTAAGAAAATTTTCTATCTTTTTATACCTGATTGGTCAGTATTGCTTTTAATTTGAAAAAGTTGGTTTGGAACAAAGTATGACGATCGGTTGTGAAAGTCTGAATATGCTTTACTTATTTTAAAATATCTTAAGCTATAGGGCTCGGATCGAGGCGATTCTTATCTTAAATTAAACTAGAGTTATAAACCTACAAGTTTTATGAAGAAACCAATTGGCAATTTAGCCTCTAAAGTTTTCAAATTCTGAAATGAAGTCAGTAGAGGGTTAGTTTTTACTATTTTTTTAAGATAGTATTTTAACCATAACTTTTTTATTTCTAATTCGAATTGAGTAATTTCAGAGGCGTTAGAATCGTTAGAATATGAGGTACAAATGTCCCTAAGAAGCCGATATGAAATTCATATTGCAGGTCCCCCAAATTGTGGCTGGTATGTTGTCAGTTTTGAGTCTTCTACGTTTGTATGTTTCCGAATGTTGGGCCTCGGAGACGGGGTCCAACAATGTGACCTACGAATTTCATGTGTTGTATAAGGTTGAACTGTTACTTCATCTGTATGAGTCACAGTTTCAGGTTCAAGTAGTTGATCTGCGTCTGTTCGAGCATCTTGAACTTCTTCAAGTTCAATTTTGCTCCCACTGTCTTCTTGTAAAAGAAACTCTTTCTTTAAAAAGACAGCATGCTTTGAAACAAACACCTTTTGTTCCTCAAAGAAGGTAGAATTGATATCCCATTGTTTCTTTAGGATATCCTACTAACAAACATTTGTCGACTTTGCATCAAGTTTATTTGATATGATCCGCTTCATATAAGCGTGACAACCCCAAACTTTCAAATGAGTAAGATAGGTCTTTTGTTAGTCCACATCTCATATGGAGTAACATCAACTGCCTTAGATGGAACTCGTTTAGCAAGTAAACAAGCTGTCTCGAAAGTGCATACCCCAAAAGGATTTTGGTAACTTTGCAAAGCCCATCATCAATCGTACCTACGTCTAACAAGGTTCGATTTCTCCTTTCTCGCCACACCATTATGCTATGGTGTGTAAGGTGGAGTCCATTGAGATAAAATCCCATTATCTACGAGATAATATAAAATTGTTGGTTTAAGTATTCCTACCACGATCGGATCGTAATGTTTGATACTTTTCCCAAGTTGGTTTTCTACTTCATTTCAATTGTTTGAACTTTTCAAATGCTTGATTTGTATCTCATCGACATCTGGTACCCATATCGAGAATAATCATCGATAAAGGTAATGAAGTAAAGACAACCACTTCTAGCATGGATGGACATTGGACCACATACATCTGAATGTATTAGGTCTAATACTCGATCGCTTCGCTCACCCTTTCCCTTAAAGGGTAACTTAGTCATCTTGCCTAATAAACAAGATTCACATGTGTCATATGATTCATAATAAAATGACCATAAACTACCACTCTTATGGAGCTTAGCTATGCGTCTCTCATTTATATGGCCAAGGCGACAATGCCATAAGTAAGTTGATTTTAAATTATCTCATTTATGTCTTTTCGTGTTATTGACATTCATAATTGGATGTGACATATCTAATATGTAAATTCCATTGCATAATGTACCAGTACCATAAAGCATTCCATTCAAACTAATAGAACAACCATTGTTACTAAAAGTCAAATGGAACCCAAATCTATTCAAACAAGAAACAAACAATATGTTCTTTGTTAAACAGTACAAAATAACATTCATCGGTTTAATTACAAGCCCTTTGGGGAGTGACAAAGATAAGTGTTCACGACTAATGCAAAGAACTCTTGCTCCATTTCCTACACGCAGTCTAGTTCTCCTTCATGAAATCTCATCGTCCACGAGGCCCCGGATATCATTGCATATGTGTGAGCCACAACCGTATCTAATACCCATATGTTATGGTCGAAGCAGATAACCTCAATGACAAACATATTGAAGAAGCCGGGGCATCGATGCCTCGCCGCTTCAATTCTTCCAGATAGACTTTTTACAGTTTTCGCTCGGTGGCGATCTTGCCACAATGGAAGCAAGTTCCTTTAGTGCGATTTCTTTGGTTTTCTTTTGGCTGCACTTCCTTTTGGTTTCTTAGACCTTTTCTTCTTCAGTTTCTTTTTCTTTGAACCAGAAGAAGAAGAGTCCACCACGAGAACTGGCTTGCTATCCTTCTTGATAGCTTGCTCTGCTGTCTTGAGCAGATTGATCAACTCAGGGATTGTCGTGGATATTTGGTTCATCCGATAGTTTAACACAAACTGTGAATAGCTATCAGACAATCCAACCAAAATTAAGTCAACACTTAATTCATAATTCATAACAAAACCCAAAATGGCCAACCTCTTAATATACCCATTCATCTTCAGTGCATACTGCACTGCAGATGAACCTGGAGTCATCTTAGTAGTGAAGAGTAGCCTCGAGGTCTCGAACCTTTTAGATCGAGTTTGCTCATCGAAAAGCTCTCTAAGATGAAACACTATGGTATTAGCATCCATAGACTCATGCTGCTTCTGCATCTCTGGTGACATAGATGCGAGCATAATACAAGTAGCCATATCACTGTCTTTGAGATGCTTACGATAAGCTTTCTGATCCTCATCAGAAGCATCAACAACAGGTGGATCAGGAAGTGGAACATCTAGGACATAGCCCAGTTCCTCAGATCTGAGAACAATTCTCAGATTTCTCAGCCAATCAAGAAAATTAGGTCCAGTTAATTTATTAGAGTCCATAAGTGAGCGCAAATTTACACTAGAAGATATCTTCAATCAACCTAAAGGGAAAGAGAGAAAGAATGTTAGAATAGAATTACATGCATGATCATAAGGACTTGCATGACATGCATATGGCTCCCACTAGTTTCAAAGAATCCATAACCCTCATTACGAATCCAAGAAATATTATGACAAAATGTCATAGTGCGTCGATATCTGACATTACTAAAATGACCTTGGGTTTACCCAACAAGCCACCTTAGGTCAATCGGTAGGTATCGGTCATACCAATTGCATCATAGATATCTGACATTACTAAAATGACCTTGGGTTTACCCAACAAGCCACCTTAGATCAATCGGCAGGTATCGATCATACCAATTACATCACAGGTGCAATTATCAACTAGTGCTATCAACTCGTGATGTATGCACACACATTGGGTTATCAACTCTTGATGCACGTACATCTGATGTACACTATCCAATTTCGCCTATGTCTACGTTAACCTTGAGTTTACTCAACAAATCAACGCTTCGAGTAAAAACCGACCCATTAATCCGAAAATCTTATTTCCATAGTTCGAACATATCCGTATAGAGTGAGCTTGGGTTTACCCAACAACCCGAACTCTATAAGAACTCTGGTTCTCCCCATATTAATGGAAGGCGTTAGTTTTCATATTATGTGAGGGATTTCAAACTCTGGTCTCATCCAAGCTGTAGGATTATAGTCACCATGACTATATGGAATGATTTAGGGCATCAATCACATTGAATCTATACCTATAATCATCCATCATCCCACCTAAGCATGTATAAGTCGACTTGTCTAAGCATGCAAGTCGACTTATGCTACTGTGCATGTGTAAGTCGACTTGTCTGAACATGCAAGTCGACTTATGCTACTGTGCACATGCAAGTCGACTTATACCATTGTGCATGTCGACTTATTTGAGAATACAAGTCGACTAGTGCATGTGTAAGTCGACTTGTTTGAACATACAAGTCGACTTATGCATGTGTAAGTCGACTTATATTGTAGCACCCCCATACCATAGGATATGTATCGGGACGCCCGTAGGTCATTCCGACACATACCCTACGATAAGGGTGCGCTACGAACAACCACTAACACTCCACATGGCATCAAAATCATAAAGCATTTATATGAAATCCACTAATTTTTTTAAAACCATAAATTCTCATTTCATAACCTCAAAGCAGTAAATTTACACAACTAATGTGTTCTGTACAATACCCAAAAGAAAATCAAACAAAAGGCTAACTAGGTCATCCTCAAAAGTGCCGGTGACCGACACGTGCTATGACTTCTCTTGCCAACTCAATCTACGGCGGCAGAAAAGTCCTCCGAGCTATAAGTCTACTCTCTCGGTCTGAAAATAATTTGCAATTTTGGGTGAGTTTGCGAACTTCGGTGAGAACCATCATCGATGGTTCACCCAATTCATGCATATACACATACATAACACACCACGCACAATTATCTCACCAAATCACATTTAGTAGTACCACATAATTTTCATATCAATCCAAAGAATCAATTCAAATGCATATGGAATGTGTATGAGACGCTTCCAATTTATTACGTTGTTGGATCGGCGCTGGCTTGTCCCATTAAGTATGATTAAGCGGTGAGCCATAGGCTCGAATCACTATGGGCTCAAGGCCCGATCACGTTGAGCTTAAAGCTCTCGCTGGTCGCTTCTGGTCACTGGCGCCATTCATCGATCATGCAATTATGCATGAAGTGCATATGTCCAAATAAAACAACACCAACATCATATCGTTCCCAATTCAATATGTACACATAAATCTTGTACAAGTAATCACATATGACACTTCTATGTCAAATTTTCCAATCCATCGGACCTTGATTCCGCAATCGAGCACAAACAAACACAATTTTCCCACCATTATTCTCCACGGGGTTCTAAGTGCGTAATTATAAACACTTACTAAGCGAGGAACCATCTAGGTTACTCACCTAATAACTTCCGAAGCTAATGCGGAAGTCTCTGCAACGTCAAGTGGGATGACGTTCCAACCGAGCCTCTATAACATTTAAAATAAGTAAACATTACCAACTGAATAGTTAAAATATTAAACAATGCACATGGAATAAGTAAACGTGTATAATGCATGCTCATGGCATTCCGGCCCTAATAAAAATTTTCCCATAAAAAATCCGTCTAAAAATTAGAAACCTATCAAGGCCGACGGCAGCAATTCGGACCTCTATAGGTCCCCAATTAAACAAAACAGTGATTAAAGGCTCCGTTACCCGGGGCCACGTCAATTTCCCGTCCAAAAATTCCCAATTTCTCACAAAATAAAATTAAATATTCTACGAATCCGATGCCTCAAGAATCAGGTCAATCGGATGTCGGACGGAAAAGAAATTGACAAAATGAAATCCCAAATTACCAATTAAATAATAATCATAATAATAAAATAAACCAAACAGGCTGCGTCGCTAGGGCGACGCGGCCTTATACCCCGCATCACTAGGGCGACACGTCGCCCTAGTGACCGGGCCTTACCCTCTCTCTTCTTTTTTTTTTTCCTATTTCCCATCCGAATTTCCAACAACAATTATTCTTAGTACACAAATCAGAAAAATACAAACCATAGCTTGTTGGAAAGATAATGCAAAGCTCTACCATTCTCATGAAGACCATAAAAATCAATTTCACCCTTAAGGGTGTCAAAAATCTCTTCAAAGCTACTGCCTACTCAAATCCCATTAAAACAGAACAGTACATTTCAAATTCCTTAACTCTCTGATTCTTCAGCCAAAAATTACCACATAAATATGCTCAATAAGTTCACAATGTCATCTACAACTTTCATGAACAACCCAAAATCAAATTCCATTGCTAAACAAGTCAATTAATTCACTCAATGTTGCTGTCCCTAAAATCATTCAATTTGAGCAGTAAACTTATAACAAGCATAACTCCCTGTACACAAGTCAGAAAAATCTGAACTTTATACCCCTGAAAAGATAAATCCTCAAACTTCAATGTTCATGAAGAACTCAATTTCCAATTAATTTCTAACCATTTCAAAACTGTCATGCAAGTTACTGCCATGATCAGCAATTCCTAACCTAATGCAGGATCAGTTTTTGCAAAATCATAACTCCCAACTCTGACCTCTAAAAATTATATGCCATATCTCATTTTCAAGATAATGTCTTCCTCTACAACTTTGCAGAAGATCACTCACACCAATTCAGTCCACAAAAATTGCTAAAATTGCTCCCAAACAGAAAGCTCACAAAATCAACACTTTGACTAGGTTTCTCCAAAAAGCATAAAACCAAGCAATAGTAATCAGTTCATATCTCCCAATATACAACTCGAAAATTAGCAAGATCAGTGGAAATGGAAAGCTAACTCAATATGCCTCAACTTTCATAAAGACACTTTTTCCTAGTTCCATACCAATTAATTTAGAAAAATCAACAAAACACATTACTCATACTTGCGGTTACTGTTCACAGGCAATAAAACAGTAACTTTCCATGCAAATTTTCGCCCTTCTAGCATTACAATTTAACAACTCTTATTTCACACTAAATTGAAGCCAACATCCCAAAGTTTAATTGGGCACAAACTTCACCTCATTTGCACACCTACACAATAAGTTATGATCAAAACATTCCAACTGGTCAAACACCAATTTTCCAGATTTCAACATTCCCCTAACTCCTATCACTTCTAACATCAATAACACATCACTAAGCATCCATTCCTACCTCTAATTCAACCACAAATTCATCACAACATAAACTTCTATAATGACACAAAATTTGGCAGCACCTACACAAATGATCTTCCTAAATTTTCCATTCATCTATCCTTATAAACTCAATCCAAAACCAAGCTAAAATCAATAAGAAGTATAGTCATTCATTCATCCATAACTAAGTATACATTTAAACCCATTCAAACCTACCCTTATAATCATAAAATAAATGCATAAGTGCTTCCCTTAAGTGCTTCAAACTACTAATTCATGCATTAAATGAATGGTCAAAGCTTAAAACATAATCTTACCTAGTCAAGCTTTCAATCTTTCCCTTAATCTTCCAACTTATCACAACTTCCTAATTCCTCTTCTACTTTCTCCAACACCTACGGCTATCACTTGAGCATACACACAATTCAACATCTTCACTAGGTTTAAGCTAGCTTTACAAGAGAAGGAAGAAGAAAAACAAGCAAAGGAATGGAGAGGAAGGACCTACGGATGGGAGAACAAGTTGCAATCAAAAGTGGTTTTTTTTTTTCATACTTCCAAGGAAGAGTCGTGGAAGCTAAGGACATGAAGGGTTTATATAACCTTTCAATGTAAGATTAAATAGGCAAGTGACAAGTGTCACTTGCCACTTGGTCTGATTTTTTTTTCGGTTCCAAATTTCACGCCAATTTCTCTCCGAATGTCAATGGCTCACAATTCATAATTCCTAAAATCATGTACCTAAATTCCCAGTGCCATTAGACAGTCTTTTTCAGTACCGGAAATCCACTCAGTTAGCCATTAGAAATTTTTAAATTAAGCACGAACTCCGAAAAATTCCAGAAAAATTCTCATAAATCCCTAAAAATATAAAACAATTTATGGCGCACTCCAAATAATTTTTCAAATACAACTTTCATATAAATTTCACAAAAGATCCCAATTCGACACTTATGTCGGAAATGTCATGAATGCATGTATACCATGTGCATGTGCAAAATAATCATCAGTTATAGAGGCTATATACTGTATGTGCATGCCGAGATATATTGTCACACGCCTAACCCGTCCCAAATGACCAATAAACCTTCCCATCAGTGACGGGATGTTACAATTCTCCCCTTCTAATAAAAATTTCGTCCCCGAAATTCTTACCTGGTTGATCGAAAAGATGAGGATACTGTCTCCTCATATGCTCCTCGGTCTCCTGTAGCCTCCTCGAAAGTGGTTCCTCCAGAACCTTCACCGGTGGAATACTCTTATTCCTCAACTGTTTCACCTGTGTCCCGACAATCTGTATCGGCTCCTCTACATAATTCAAATTACTCGATACCTCAATCTCCTGAGCCGGTATCACATGTGTCGGATCTGACCGATATCTACGGAGCATACTCACATGGAAGACGCCATGCAATCGAGACATCTCACTCGGTAAAGCTACCAGAGGCCAAAGGTCCTATCCTCTCAGTGATCTCATATGGACCAATGTACCTAGGGCTTAACTTACCCTTTTTCCCAAATCTTAGTACACCACGCCACGGTGACACCAGAAGAACACTCTATCACCTACATTGTACTCAATGTCCCTCCTATCTTGATCCACATAGCTCTTTCGTCTCATCCCGAGCCGCTTTGATGCGACTCGTGTCGATTTCACCTTATCTACAAGATCCTGAATCACCAGACCCTCAATCATCCTCACACCCTCTTCATCCCAATACAAAAGCGATCTACGTGCCGCCCATACAAAGGCCTCATATGGTGCCATCCCGATGCTACTATGATAATGATTGTTGTATGCAAACTCAATCGAGCTAAACATCGATCCCATGCTCCTCTGAACTCCAACACACAAGCTCAAGCATATCCTCAACAGTCTTAATCGTCCTCTCACTCGCCCATCTGTTCGAGGATGAAACGCAGATCAAGTTGACTAGTACCCATAGCAGCATCGCAAACTCGCGTAACCTCGAAGTAAATCTGGGATCCTCGCTGACACTATCGACCATTGGGACCCCATGCGATCTCACTTATCTCCGCCACATACTTCGGGCCAATCTGATCCATGGTATTGTTCTCCCTCATTGGCAAGAAATGGGCCGATTTAGTCAATCGATCCACTATGACCCAGATAGCATCATCTTTGCCTCGGCCCCAGGCAAACCCATAATGAAATCCATGGTAATTGTTCCCATTTCCACTCCGAACGGGCAACGAATGAAGCTTCCTCATGGAGCACGGTGCTCGGCCTTAACTTTCTTGCACGTCAAACATCTAGATACAAATTCGCTATTTGCTTTTTCATGCCAGCCACCGTAAATGTTGCTTAAGAGTGTTATACATCTTGGTAGTACCGGGATGCATAGCATATGTGGCCATATGAGCCTCCTCAATATCTCTTTCCTCAAGTCATCCACATCCAGCACACAAAGCCTCTGTCTCAACCACAAAGTCTCATCTCTCACATCAAACTCGAACTCGAATCGACTTTTACCTTCTCAATCAGTCTCACCATAACAGATCCTTTTCACGAACTCTCCCGATCCTCGCCCAAGAGCATCGGTCTCGAGTGTCAAAGTAGCCAATAAGACTCCATCTTGCTCGAGTCATCCGAACATTCAAAGCCCTCAAGCTGAATCAAATTAGGCAACCTCATTGCTCAGATAAAGTTGTACTAATATGTGACTTCCTACTCAGAGCATCCGCCACCACATTAGCTTTCCCAGGGTGATACTCGATAGTACAATCATAGTCCTTCAACAACTCAAGCCATCTCCTCTGTCTCAAATTCAACTCTCTCTGGCTCAGTAAATATTTCAAACTCTTATGGTCAGTGAAGATCTCCAACAACTCCTGCAACTGAGCCTTAAGCTCCCTCAGTTCCACAGGTGCCATCCTATATGGAGGTATAGATATAGGAGCAGTACCTGGAACGAGGTCAATAGTGAACTCGTCTCCGATCCGCGGCAAACCCAGTAACTCATCAGAAACACATCCGAAATTCCTAACCACGGAATATCCGAAGCTCTCTTTCAACTCTGGTGTCAACCACACGAGCAGATATGCTTCTGACCTCCTGCATCAATCTCGTGGCACTAAGGAAAGAGATCATCCGGCTGGTACCGCTTGACTAACTCCACTAAACACCTTTGCTCTAGGTGACGGAAGACTCTAAACAACCTCCTGGTATAGCAGTCCATAATAGCCCTATGGGCCGTCAGCCAGTCCATCCCTAGAATCACATCGATCTCTCTCAGAGGCAACACTATAAGGTCTGCCCTCAACACTGCTTGATCAATCTGGATCAAGCATCCCCTGCAAACCTCTCCCAATGCAGTAGTAGTACCTAAAGGTGTACTCACCTCTAGCCCATACAGTAACATCTCCCGATCCCCATGCAATCTACATGCCATATGAGGTGCAATAAAAGAATGTGTGGATCTAGGATCCAACAATGCAAACGCCTCAAAATCAGAAATAAGGAGCATACCAGCTACTACATCAGGAGAATCCTGGGCCTCCTGCCTCGTCATGGCATATACTCGGCACGGGGCGTGGTCGATCGCCTCGACCCTCAGTCATAAAGGATCCTCATTTCTACCTCGGCCTCTACCTCGGCCCTCTCAGTCTCGATCCACGCCGAATCCACCCACTATATCATTGCATCAGTAGTATTACTTGGCTCGGCCACTACCAAAGCAGACTAAGCTCCCAATGTACTGGCAATCCAGAATCGATGATCCATGGAGCCGCATTTAAGGCAAGCTCCAATCAATCGCCAACACTCTCAAAGTGCCTCTTCACAAAGTGCTCACAGAATGGGGAATCGCCCAAAACCTCTCGCCATCGCCATCGCCCTTGCCGCCAACAAGACAAATCTCTCTCTATCCAAAACCCGACTGTCTGGATCCTCCTGAAGATCTGAAGGCCCTGCTCTGGCGCCTGCTAAAACTCTTACCAGAGCTGCCCTGACTGTCACTAACTCTCTTTCCTCTAGACCCTTGACCCATCTCTTTGTCTCGCCTCACTGATCCGCTCCACTCTCACAAAGAAGCAGCTCTCAACTCTATAAAGGAGCCCATATCAGATCGGGCCAATCCTGCACGGATCTCCAAATTCAGCCCCATTTCAAACCTCCGCACCTATCTTGCCTCAGTAGAAACCACAGTAGCAGCATATCCCATCAACTCATTAAACCTAACCTCGTACTCGGCTACTGTCATCCTACCCTGTCTCAGCTCCAAAAACTCCTGCATCTTCATTTCTAGATACACCTTGGGCATATAATTGTCTCTAAAAGCCCTCGGAAAATCTGCCCCGTGTCAAGAAGCAAGGTGCAGGGTGGTACCGCCGGAGCAGTCTTCCACCATGTATAAGCGGGGCCTGCAGAAGAGATATGCGTGTCAGACCTCTCATCGAGTTCGCAATCCATCCGATCAAGGACTCTCTCGGTCCTCCAACCATCCCTCGGCCTCGGTGGGTGCATCTTTGCCATAGAAGTCTCATACCCCCACGCATGACAAATCGATCTCCTCTCCCGTCTCACGGGGACTCTAGGAGGTACCTCGGATCGAGGCACCGAGGACTCTCTACTAGCTCCAACAGATCCTCGGTCACAATTTGGTTGATCAATCGATCACCAAATCGGATGACCTAAAACAAAACAAGAACTCTGATCAGTTTCTGCATTTCTCACAATAATTCAAGCCTAATTATGTACTAGTCCCAACAGATGCCAAACCATGCTCTGATACCACCTAATGTAGCACCCCCATACCATAGGATATGTATCGGGGCCTTAGTAGGTCATTCCGACACATACCTACGATAAAGTGCGCTTCTGAACAACCACTAACACTCCACATGGCATCAAAATCATAAAGCATTTATATGAAATCCACTAATTTTTTAAAACCATAAATTCTCATTTCATAACCTCAAAGCAGTAAATTTACACAACTAATGTGTTCTGTACAATACTCCAAAAGAAAATCAAACAAAAAGGCTAACTAGGTCATCCCTCAAAAAGTGCCAGCTGACCGACCTATGTGCCATGACTTCTCTTGCCAACTCAATCTACGGCGCAGAAAAGTCCCTCTGGAGCTATAAGTCTACTCTACCGGTCCCTAAAAATAATTTGCAATTTTGGGTGAGTTTGCGAACTCGGTGAGAACCATCATCGATGGTTCACCCAATTCATGCATATACACATACATAACACAGCTACGCATAATTATCTCACCAAATCACATTTAGTAGTACCACATAATTTTCATACCAATCCAAAGAATCAATTCAAATGCATATGGAATGTGTATGAGACGCTTTTCCAATTTATTACGTTGTTGGATTGGCGCTCAAAGCTGTCCCATTAAGGCGCATTAAGCGGTGAGCCATAGGCTCGAATCACTATGGGCTCAAGGCCCAATCACGTTGAGCTTAAAGCTCTCGCTATCGCTTCTGGTCACTGGCGCCAATTCATCGATCATGCAATTATGCATGAAGTGCATATGTCCAAATAAAACAACACCAACATCATATCGATCCCAATTCAATATGTACACATAAATCTTGTACAAGTAATCACATATGACACTTCTATGTCAAATTTTCCAATCCATCGGACCTTCGTCCGCAATCGAAACAAACAAACACAATTTTCCCAACATTATTCTCCACAGGGTTCTAAGTGCAGAATTATAAACACTTACTAACCGAGGAACCATCTAGGTTACTCACCTAATAACTTCCGAGCTAATGCCGGGAAGTCTCTGCAACGTCCGTGGGATGACGTTCCAACTGAGCCTCTATAACATTTAAAATAAGTAAACATTACCAACTGAATAGTTAAAAATATTAAACAATGCACATGTAATAAGTAAAACGTGTATAATGCATGCTCATGGCATTCCCGGCCCTAATCCAAAATTTTCTCATAAAAAAAAATCCGTCTAAAAATTAGAAACCTATTGGCGCTGACGGTGCGCAATTCGGACCTCTATAGGTCCCCAATTAAACAAAACAGTGATTAAAGGCTCCATTGCAGGGGCCACGTCAATTCCTCCAAAATTCCCAATTTCTCACAAAATGAAATTAAATATTCTACTGAATCCGATGCCTCAAGAATCAGGTCAATCGGATGTCGGACGGAAAAGAAATTGACAAAATGAAATCCCAAATTACCAATTAAATAATAATCATAATAATAAAATAAAATAAAAACAAAACAAAAAAAATAAAAAAAACCGTTCAGCCACGCTGGGGCGACGTCTACCAATGGGCTGACCAAACAGGCAGCGTCGCTAGGCGTACGCTGCGCCTCTAGCGACGTGACCTTATACCCGCATCACTAGGCGACACACGTCGCCCTAGTGACCGGGCCTTACCCTCTCTCTTCTTCTTTTTTTTCCTATTTCCCATCCGAATTTCCAACAACAATTATTCTTAGTACACAAATCAGAAAAATACAAACCATAGCTTGTTGGAAAGATAATGAAAAGCTCTACCATTCTCATGAAGACCATAAAAATCAATTTCACCCTTAAGGGTGTCAAAAATCCCTTCAAAGCTACTGCCTACTCAAATCCCATTAAAACAGAACAGTACATTTCAAATTCCTTAACTCTCTGATTCTTCAGCCAAAAATTACCACATAAATATGCTCAATAAGTTCACAATGTCATCTACAACTTTCATGAACAACCCAAAATCAAATTCCATTGCTAAACAAGTCAATTAATTCACTCAATGTTGTTGTCCCTAAAATCATTCAATTTGAGCATAAACTTATAACAAGCATAACTCCCTGTACACAAGTCAGAAAATCTGAACTTTATACCCCTGAAAGATAAATCCTCAAACTTCAATGTTCATGAAGAACTCAATTTCCAATTAATTTCTAACCATTTCAAAACTGTCATGCAAGTTACTGCCATGATCAGCAATTCCTAACCTAATGCAGGATCAGTTTTGCAAAATCATAACTCCCAACTCTGACCTCTAAAATTATATGCCATATCTCATTTTCAAGATAATGTCTTCCTCTACAACTTTGCAGAAGATCACTCACACCAATTCAGTCCACAAAATTGCTAAAATTGCTCCCAAACAGAAAGCTCACAAAATCAACACTTTGACTAGGTTTCTCCAAAAAGCATAAAACCAAGCAATAGTAATCAGTTCATATCTCCCAATATACAACTCGAAAATTAGCAAGATCAGTGGAAATGGAAAGCTAACTCAATATGCCTCAACTTTCATAAAGACACTTTTCCTAGTTCCATACCAATTAATTTAGAAAATCAACAAAACACATTACTCATACTTGCGGTTACTGTTCACAGGCAATAAAACAGTAACTTTCCATGCAAATTTTCGCCCTTCTAGCATTACAATTTAACAACACCTATTTCACACTAAATTGAAGCCAACATCCCAAAGTTTAATTGGGCACAAACTTCACCTCATTTGCACACCTACACAATAAGTTATGATCAAAACATTCCAACTGGTCAAACACCAATTTTCCAGATTTCAACATTCCCTAACTCCTATCACTTCTAACATCAATAACACATCACTAAGCATCCATTCCTACCTCTAATTCAACCACAAATTCATCACAACATAAACTTCTATAATGACACAAAATTTGGCAGCACCTACACAAATGATCTTCCTAAATTTTCCATTCATCTATCCTTATAAACTCAATCGAACCAAGCTAAAATCAATAAGAAGTATAGTCATTCATTCATCCATAACTAAGTATACATTTAAACCCATTCAAACCTACCCTTATAATCATAAAATAAATGCATAAGTGCTTCCCTTAAGTGCTTCAAACTACTAATTCATGCATTAAATGAATGGTCAAAGCTTAAAACATAATCTTACCTAGTCAAGCTTTCAATCTTTCCTTAATCTTCCAACTTATTACAACTTCCTAATTCCTCTTCTACTTTCTCCAACACCTACGGCTATCACTTGAGCATACACACAATTCAACATCTTCACTAGGTTTAAGCTAGCTTTACAAGAGAAGGAAGAAGAAAAACAAGCAAAGGAATGGAGAGGAAGGACTACGGATGGGAGAACAAGTTGCAATCAAAAGTGGTTTTTTTTCATACTTCCA
Organism: Erythroxylum novogranatense; assembly: GCA_029891385.1. NCBI lineage: Eukaryota > Viridiplantae > Streptophyta > Magnoliopsida > Malpighiales > Erythroxylaceae > Erythroxylum > Erythroxylum novogranatense. The sequence continues at coordinate 65,793,767 of CM057235.1, read as the reverse complement.
AGGAAGAGTCGTGGAAGCTAAGGACATGAAGGGTTTATATAACCTTTCAATGTAAGATTAAATAGGCAAGTGACAAGTGTCACTTGCCACTTAATCTGATTTTTTTGGTTCCAAATTTCACGCCAATTTCTCTCAGAATGTCAATGGCTCACAATTCATAATTCCTAAAATCATGTACCTAAATTCCCGTGCCATTAGACAGTCTTTTTCAATCTGGAAATCCACTCGATTAGCGATTAGAAATTTTTGATTAAGACACGAACTCCAAAAATTCCAGAAAAATTCTCATAAATCCTAAAAATATAAAACAATTTATGGCGCTCAAATAATTTTTCAAATATAACTTTCATATAAATTTCACAAAGATCCCAATTAAACACTTATGCCTAAATGTCATGAATGCATGTATACCATGTGCATGTGCAAAATAATCATCGATTATAGAGGCTATATCTCGTATGTGCATGCCGAGATATATTGTCACACGCCTAACCCGTCCCAAATGACCAATAAACCTTCCCATCAGTGACGGGATGTTACATATATGTATAGAATTGCTCTTTAATCGGCTAATTTCTCAATCCGTGCAGTTCCAATTCACAATACCAAGTGTGATATGCTTTACTTTGATGTACCAATGAAACACTTTCATTGTAACATGCTTACCATATATAATCATACTATACATGAAAAACTTGAAATTGATGAATACACTATTATTCACTTAGATTTCTAAATAATTTGAGAATATCAAACTATCACCCTAAGTATCTCTAGGTAGTCTACACTTTATCAAGACTACTTGACCGGTCACAAAATTGTGACGCCAAAACAATCAAGACAACGAAATATACTAACGAGACTCTAATGTGACATATTTGACATCCGTAAATTTTTGGAAACCCAATTTCAAGAAAATCAGTTTGGAAAGCATACAACATCAATGTAACATATTTTTAATCACATTAAAAATAATCCAAGGCATTGGAACTGAGAAATACACAATCAATCATTCCAAACAAAACAGTTCCAACAACTTTCTCAAAACTGCCAAGCTCTGTATTTTGCTTGAAAAACTCATTGAAACAATTTCAATAAATTTTGAGAAAATTACAGAGGTTACAAAATGTTCACAACATGCTCCATGAATGTTTTCAGGATTTATTTCCAACAAAAACTCAACCAAACTCAGCAACAAAGCCAATGTTGAATCTGTGTTCCTCAACACAGATATTCCCAGCAGCACATAATAAATTCTTAAATAAATAGTAAATCACCTTGAAAACATTTTTCCATCCTCATAGACATTTATAAACATCTTAGAGACATGTCGGTGAAAGAAAATCCAAAAAAATTTTTCTATAATTTATTATCGAATTTATAAGCATGCTTGTTCAAGGAATGTGCACAAACACAGCAACCAGAACATTAGGGAATAAATTAGCAAAACCATATCAAATCACATTGATAAATTCTTTCCTTCCACAGACATATTCAACAACATCTTATGAGCATGTCTGGGCAAGAAAATTTTGAAAACAAGTTTTCCATACTGATTTCGCATTTAACACAGTCAACATGCATCATCGTCACAACCAATAGGCAACTCCAACCTTGTTATGATTTCTTCGTTATATACGACACAAGTGGCTCTGATACCACTGTAAGAAAATCCCGGTGTGTGCATCACATGTACACGGTGCGTAAAAACAAAATTTTTTGTTCCGGGACCTTCCCGAAAGCCAGGATCCATGTGTCTATATATCAAAGTCAAACCATAACGACCAAAGGAGACCGTCTCTAACGGTATCCACGCAGAGATCGGAGAACCTAACCGGGGCAAACCCTTTGACCCGGGAATATCTAGAACAAGGGAAAGAGTGCTAGCTCTTACCTTATTCTTGGAGAGCTTAGAGAAACGATGAAGAAGGAGGATGAGAAGCTTGAAGATGATGAAGACCGAAGATGAAGAAGAGTGAAAGCTTTTGATTTTAAACCCTCCTTTTAAAACCAACGAGAATCATCCCTTCATTCTTCATTTTTGTCTTTTATACACCTTGTCTTTTTCATTTAATGTCATTAAATGCAACTTTTGACAAGGATATAAGAATTTTCTCATCCTTCTTCCACGTAAACCACATATATATATATATATTAATTACTTAATTAATTAATAAGATATATATATGTATATAAATGTTGAAGTGGTCTAGTCACACTAGGGTCGGTCCTACCGGGTCCCGGTATGGAAAAAACACCGAAGACCTGTCTCAACAATATCGATGTCGCGATCTCATCGGGACATATCTCGATCTCATCGGGATCCATTTAATCCTATTGCTCTCCATCTATTGGATCTCTGTCCAAAACTATTTTACGCATTCTCCGAACTACTCTTATGCGTGTGACCCATTAGGTTCCCGGTTATGTTGGCCACTTAGATTAACACTTAATCTGAGCAAGTCATGAGCGGTATCTAGCAACACATCAGACCCCCAATTGACCGGAAAGTAATTGGTTTGACGAATGAACCTATATTCATCACGAACCCTATCACGAACCTTTCCATAGACAATTACTGTGCAATTCTTCCTTTCACCATGCTATACCCCACTTGGTTATGAGTATGGACAAAATGTCAACTCTTACTAGACTGACTACGTCAAATCTAGTCCAAGTGATATCAGTTCTCGTCCTGGGACTCATTACTTTATATGTCAATGAAGACACGCTTCATGAAATATGTACTCCGGCCAGAGATTTCCAAGTAATGACCCTGACAAGAGGCCATGGGTATCATCTTCTGCTATTACAGAAGTGGTGAATCCTCTATTAGCTACTCAATTACCTTCGAATACCTCAAGCTGTACCCAATCACCACCCTATGAACGACCTGTGTAAGGCAACAAGGAATGGAGTCAAAGCACAAAATCAGTATCCAAGATATCCTTGAGTACCTCAGGTTTAAGGATACTTGCACCATTGCTATGATGAGATTATCATTGACATTAGAATAGGACATCCATGTGATGATCTCATAGCAGGTCATCCAATGTACTTACTACATCCTCTATTGGCTACTCAATTACCTTCGAATACCTCAAGCTGTACCCAATCACCACCCTATGAGCGACCTGTGTAAGGCAACAAGGAATGGAGTCAAAGCACGTAATCGGTATCAAGATATCCTTGAGTACCTCAAGTCTAAGGATACTTGCACCATTGCTATGATGAGATTATCAACGACATTAGAATAGGACATCCATGTGATGATCTCATAGTAGGTCATCGATGTACTTACTACCTCTAGTAAGCATTCACATCTCAACTCTAAACATCTCATATTTACGGTTTCGAGATCCTTTGCTTGATCAAATCAAGGAGCTTGAAATGTGCTAGTCTCTCGGATTACGATGTCGGTTTGATAATCCTACGACTAGGGATAAGTTAGATACTGACATAATTGCACATGATAGGAATCTCAGTAATATGATCACATCATAATTTCCTTCATGCTATGTCATATATCATGGACTTCATTAATTTACTTATAGATCAATATCAATTCATAAAATTAATAAAATATGTCTTTCTTTATTTATTCATAAAGTATGTACACAACTTTGTACAAAACGCGCTAAAGGCGATTGCCTTTAGGGCACTATTCTAAAAAAAACTGCCTTCGGCTGACTAGGAGATTTCATTATTACCTGTTGGGCCCCAAATTTTTGTTTTCTTGATGTTATTAAGTATGAATTATGTTAGTTGTATGATTTATGGCATAGTTTGATTTTAGTGGAAGTAGTAATGGAAAATTTGAATTATTTGAGATTAGTATGGAATAAGTGTTTGAAAGAGTAGAAATGTTGAGGGAAAAATGGTCAAGGCACATGAGTTAGGATGTTTAAGGCTTGCATGGAGGGGCATTTTAGTACTTGCCCTATCTTGTAGGTTTAAGGAAATAAAGAAAGAAAGAAAGGAAAAGAAGAAAAGAAGAAAAGAAAGAAGGAGAAGAGGAGTCGTAAGAGAGGAAGAAGGGGAAGAAAAAGAGGAAGCTCCCGTTTGTCGATTTCGAAGGTTTTGAAGCATTCTTCAGGTTTGTTTAACTCTTCTACTCTTGTTTAGGTTGAATTAAACCCTAATTTTGCTTAGAATGAGTAGAAATCGATGGAGTTAGGGTTTATGGGAAAGAATTGTAGAAATGCGTGGGTTGTTGTGTTTTTTATGTTTATGGTGTTAGAATAAGTTTAAAATGGAAATGTATGACTTGATTTATGGCTTAGATGTGTTGTAGTTGAGAAAGGGAAGGATTTAAGGTTGAAAATGGCAAAAATTTGGGTTCGGGAGTCGTCTCTCCCGTCCGCACGTCATGACGCAGCGTGAGGCCCTGACGCTGCGGCGTCTGAGAAGGCCACACGTCATGACGTGCCGAGCCTTGCCGACATGACGTGCGAGAGGGCAGACGCCTTGTGGCATGCCAGTTGCTTTCGTCGAGACGAGCGAGCCTCGTCGCAGCTAGCCCAGTTTTTCCAGCAAGCGATATTTTTAGTGTTTTGATCATATCTTTTGGTACAGAAGTCCTTTTGGGGTGATTTTATAGGCGTTGTAAACTAGAGACATAGATCTACAAGTTTTGTGAAGAGATGAAATTATGAATCAGTTTCTAAGACTATGGAATTTTGGTTGGAAGTTAAAAAAATGGAATTATTGTTTCAGCATGAGTTATTAAATGGGATTTTGGTTCTTATTTTAGGAGATCAAGTGAGGCAAGAGGATCAAGAGGCTCAAGAGGAAACTCATTCCTAGGCAAGAACAAGCAAGGAAATCGGGTGGGTTCATGTTTATAATAGAGTATATAAGTACTCATTGTTTCGTTCAAATCAAGAAAGAATTAATGCATTTGAATTGCATCATCCACGATTGCATTACATATTATTATGAATGATTATATTCTGCTATGTGATTTGCATTCATGATCATTACCAAGATTTTTTTTACAAAGGGGTGTTCTCCTTTCACGAATACAAGTACATGAAATCATGTTTTACGAATACATGACAAGCAAGATTACAAGCAAGTGCCAGTTTGGCAAACAAGATTACAAGAACATGAATAATGCATGTTTATGTGGGTTTGCGGTGTCCCTCACGAATAGTCAAGTACACATTGACTCACGAAAAGGCTTCTCCCTTTGCCTGACTGTGGGCATGTGGTTTCACAAGAGATTCCCTCATGAAACTACGTCTACACATCAACATTTTGATGACATGTGTAGTACGTCACGAACCAGGGACAACCCAAACCATCATGTTATGTTATGTGTTATGATTTGTTATGTGTCTTGCATCATGAACTGGTTAAGAATCAAGCATTTTCAATCTATGAATCATACATGCTCAATGACTATGATTTCAACAAGTATCACGACAATGAGTAAATTTTTGATTACTTTTGCTTATGGCTATATTATAAATATGTTCCCACGAGCTTTATAGCTCACCCCTTTAATCTCCCCATACGGTGACGATCGAGAGATCGAGTGAGTCACGATTTGGCTGACACTCTCGTTTCATTTGTTATGTTTGTTATTTTCAATGTTATATTTTTGGAAGTCAAGACTTTAGTTACATTTCAAGTATCATTGGTTCAAGAGTGTTTTAGATTTTGGCTCTTAAATTCACAGTTGTAATTTGTTTTAAGATATTTTTAAAAGTGTTATGAAACTTATCTTTGGAGCATGAATTATGGATATGTTTGTTTTAAAGCATGAAAGCAAGTTTTGAGTATGTTCACGATGGGTCCATTGAACTTCCGATGGTCTCCTTCCTCAATCGTTTAATTTACATGTTTGCCTTGTTTATTTAAATCACATGAAAGCGGGTTTCAAGTTTGTTTTCACAGCCCATTAATCTTCCATTGGTCTTTTCTAAGTATATTATTAGCATGTTTCACGTCACGCTCTCATGTCCGATGTTGGGCTCCGCGTGAGGTCCAACATGTTGTGGTATCAGGCGCCTAGGTTTTTGATCTAGAAATTGCATGACATCACTTTCAAGAAATAACTTGCATTGTTTTCATGATTGGGCTGTTTTTGCATATTTTGAAAATTGTCTTACTTGAGCTAAAGTTTTCAATGGTTTTCTATTCAGGAGTGAACATGTCACCTTGAAGGAGAACTCGGGAGCTATGACTCGATCTCATTCTCGTCGAGAATGCGGATGAATCCCATATTCCTCGGGATCTTGGGACACATTACATTCGATTTCAGAGGCACCTAGTTTGTAACAAGAAGTGCCTCCACCGCCTCCTCCTATGCCTCGTGGAACCCCATGGATCCGAGTTTTTCAAGCCTTTGCTTAGGCTTTCACGTATGCCATGGGTCGAGATCTCGAGATCGATGCAAGCTCAATAGGCGAGTGGGCGGTATGACAAGCTCGAAAGTTTGGGGCTGTAGATTTCGATGGTACTACTAATCGAGAAGAGGTCAAGCCTAGTTGAAGAGGACCGAGAGGTCTAGTTGAGATGAGATGCTCGAGATGAGGACAAACTAGATTATCTGATCGACCATTGCGGGGTGACGCCTTGCATTGGTGGAGTCGATTGCCTCGCGATCGAGTTGTTCCTTGGTCTTTGACATGGAGGGATTTTGTAGAAGTGTTCAAAGAAGTATCTCTCGGGGTTTATGTGCAAGATAAGGCGTGGAATTTCTGAATCTCATGCAGAGGGACATGAGTGTGGCGAGTATGAGCTGAAGTTTACGACTTTCCGTTATGCGCCAATATCAGGCAAGAGAGGAAGAAAAGTGCATGAAGTTTGAAGGAGGTCTTCACTTGGGAATCGGGGAAAGTCCCGATTCACAATTTCTGTGACTACCGGTTGGTGGATCTTTGCTCTCAGTGAAGTGGAGAATATCAGAAATGAAGCGAACAAGAAGAGGAAGAACAGGGAGTAGACTTTTAGGAAGGGTACTAGTGCTCCATTGCCTGAGAGGAGCACGAGGAGAGCTCACAGTCAGAGTGAAGTAGGTAGCAGTGGGGCTACCAGAACAAGCAGTGAGGCGATGTCGAGGCAAGCCTCTAATGTGGGAGGTGCTCAGAAGCGGGAAGAAGTCTGGTTCAACTATCCCTTATGTGACCGGTGTGGAAAACATCATCGGGAGAGTGCCTCGGATCACTTGGAGTTTGTTTTAGATGCGAGAGAAGGACATATAGCCAAGCATTGTCCTCGAGCACCGAGACAAGAGGGTCCGATTTGAGCTCAAGCGTGCATAAGCAGTGGGAACCGGGCGATTCTTGAGGTAAGTAGCTCTGGGAATGCAAGGAAGACTGTTCCTCCAAGAAGGCAGGCACCGGTAAGAGTGTTTTCCATGACTAGGGAGGAAGCTGCAGCCGCACCTGAGGTTGTCACGGGTATGGCTCGATTATTTGATTCAAGAAGATGTTGTTTTGATTGATTCTGTTTCCGCACTCTTTTGTTTACTGAGCATAGCATTGCATGGTGTGAGTTTGTGCCTTTGGATAGGCCTTTGATTGTTAGTACTCCTTTAGGGAGGAGCGTGGTGATCGGTCGGTGTATGGCGGTGTGAGCTTTTTATTGATGGTGCTAGATTGGTAGTGGACTTACTACCGCTAGACCTTAGAGGATTAGATGTTATTACGGGATGGATACCATGGAAGTATCGGCCGGTGGATTGTGGTCGAAAGAGGTAGAGTTTGATCTGGGCAATGGTGAGAAGGTGATCTTGGAGGGACGGGAAGACACCATCGCTAAGATTGATTTCAACTATGTCATTTGAAAGGATGATGGGCGAGGATGTGAAGTTTTCTTGGCGCATGTTGTGGATGCCGATGTGCATGAAGGGAAGTTAGAGGATTTCCGATTGTGAGGAATTCCGGATGTGTTCCAGATGAGTTACGGTTTTTGCGGGAGGGAAATCGAGTTTGTCATTGACTTGATTCCGGAATCGCGCTTATTTCAATCTGCCTACAGGATGGCTCCGGTGAGTTGAGGAGCTTAAGGAGCAGTTGGAGGAACTGTTAGAGAAGGGTATGTCGGACCGAGTTCATCTCCTTGAGGAGCACGGTTACATTTGTTAAGAAGAAGGATGGATCATGGCGTATGTGCATTGACTATCGGAGACTTAACAAGGTGACAATTAAGAACAAGTATCCTTTGCCACGGATAGATGATCTGTTTGATCATTGCGAGGAGCACGGGTCTTTTCAAGATTGATCTCGAAGTCGGGCTATCATCATTTCGAGAATCAAGGAGTGCGATATAAGCAAGCGACATTCAAGACTGTTATGGGCATTATGAGTTTTGGTTATGCCATTCGACGACCAATGCTCCATTTGCTTTCATGGATCTTATGAGCAGGATCTTGGGGAGTTTACGGATCGGTTTGTCATAGTGTTTATAGATGACATTACGGTGTATTCTAAGAGTGAAGAAGATCATGAGGAGCATCTCAGATTGTATTGCAGACTCTTAGGGAGAGAGCTTTATGCCAAGTTCAGCAAGTGTGAGTTTTAGCCGTGAGGTGACTTTCCTTGGACATGTGATTTCGCAGGATGGTGTACATGTTGATCAGGAAAGTTGAAGCGATAGTAAGTTGGCATGCACCCAAGACAAATGACGAGAGGTGAGAAGTTTTACGGGTCTAGCGAGTTACTACTGGGAGGTTTGTAGAAGGATTCTCCATGATAGTTGCTCAATGACCAAGCTATTGAGGAAGAATCGAAGTTCATCTGGACCGATGAGTGCGGAAGAGCTTTGAGGAGCTCAACCACGAGTTGACAAGTGCTTGATCTTGATTTTACCTTCTGGTGATGAGGGCTTTACAGTGTACAGTGATGCCTCGAGGAAGGGTCTAGGTTATGTATTGATGCAAGGAGACAGGGTGATAGCTTATGCTTCAAGGCAACTGAAACAGTATGAGTTGAATTATCCGACTCATGATTTGGAGTTGGCAGCAGTGATCTTTGCCTTGAAGATGTGGAGGCATTATCTTTATGGTGTTCAGACCAGGATCTTTACAGATCAAAAGAGCCTCAAGTACTTACTGAGCCAGAAGGAATTGAATTTGAGACAGAGAAGGTGGATTGTGTTACTCAAGGATTATGATTTGTTGATTGAGTACCATCCAGGCAAGGCGAATGTAGTGGCTGATGCTTTGAGCAGGAAGTCTTCTATTGCTCACGTTCAGGCAGTTTATCTTCCTTTATTGGAAGAGATGGCCAAGCTTAAGATAAGCTTGAAGCAGGAGGAACCAAATTGCCTCCTAGCTAATTTCAGAGTGAGGCCTATACTCCGGGAGAAGGTTAGGGAGTTGCAGGCACATGATGCAGAGTTGAGCAAGCTTAGGGAGGAAATTCAGAATGGTAAGGCTTCGAAGGTAGTAGTGAGAGATGATGGACTCATGACAGTGGGGGACAGGCTTTGCATTCCAGACAGCAAGGAGGTTAAGGATGAGATTTTAGATGAGGCACATAATGCGCTTTATGCCATGCACCCAGGTAGCACCAGGATGTATAGAGATTTGAGAGAGCAATTCTGGTGGAAGGGCATGAAGAGGGATGTAGCAGAGTATGTCAGTAAGTGTCTCGTGTGTCGCTAAGTCAAGGTGAACACCAGCGCCTTCGAGCAAGTTAAGGCCATTGTTCATTCCTGAGTGGAAGTGGCAAAGAGTAACCATGGATTTTCTGATGGGTTTTCCTAAGACTAGTAAGAAGCATGATGCCATATGGGTTATAGTGGATCGGTTGACTAAGTCAGCCCATTTTCTGGCAATCAGGCAGACTGATTCGTTACATGTGCTAGCCAGGAAGTACATTGATGAGGTAGTGAGGTTGCATGGGATTCCAGTTCTATAGTGTCGACAAGGATCCTCGGTTCACATCGAGATTTTGGGGAAGCTTGCGGGAAGCTTTAGGTACAAAGCTGCATTTTAGTCTGACATTTCACCCTCGGACGGATGGTCAATCTGAGAGGACCATTCGAACACTTGAGGAATGCTCGGGGCATGTGTGTTGGATTTCAAGGAGCTTGGGATGAACATTTGCCATTGGTGAATTTTCTTATAATAATTGTACCATTCGAGCATTCGAGATGGCTCCATATGAGGCTTTGTATGGAATAAGGTGTAGAACTCCGATATGTTGGGATGAAGAAGGAGAGAGAAACTAGTCGGACGAGTTGATCCGGATGTGTTGATAAAGTCAATCTAGTTAAGCAACGGCTTAAGGCAGCCCAAGATAGGATGAAGAGTTTCACTGATGCTCATCGGAAGGAGATGGAGTATGAAGTCGGTGAGAAGGTGTTTCTCAAGACGTCTCCTTGGAAGGGAGTAATGAGGTTTGGCAAGAAAGGCAAGTTAAGTCCAAGATATGTGGGTCCTTATGAAATTCTTGAGAGGATCGGACCTCTAGCTTACAGGTTGGCGTTGCCGCCAGAGTTGTCTCAGATTCATGACATCTTTCATGTTTCCATGCTGAGAAGGTACATATCAGAGCCTTCTCATGTCATTCAGGTTTCAGAGGTTCAGTTGAGAGACGACTTAAGTTATGAGGAAATTCCGGTAGCGATCTTGGACACCGAGGAGAAGGTCCTTAGGAATAAGACAGTTCAGCTAGTTAAGGTTCTGTGGAGGAACCATTCAGTGGAAGAAGCCACGTGGGAGCCTAGAGATGCCATGAAAGAGAAGTATCCTAGTCTTTTCGATGATTCAGGTAAATTTCGAGGATGAAATTTCTTTTAAGAGGGGGAGAAATGTTGGGCCCCAAATTTTTGTTTTCTTGATATTATTAAGTATGAATTATGTTAGTTGTATGATTTATGGCATAGTTTGATTTTAGTGGAAGTAGTAATGGAAAATTTAAATTATTTGAGATTAGTATGGAATAAGTGTTTGAAAGAGTAGAAATGTTGAAGGCAAAATGGTCAAGGCACATGAGTTAGGATGTTTAAGGCTTGCATGGAGGGCATTTAGTACTTGCCTATCTTGTAGGTTTAAGGAAATAAAGAAAGAAAGAAAGGAAAAGAAGAAAAGAAGAAAAGAAAGAAGGAGAAGAGGAGTCGTAAGAGAGGAAAAGAGGAAGAAAAAGAGGAAGCTCTCGTTTGTCGATTTCGAAGGTTTTGAAGCATTCTTGAGGTTTGTTTAACTCTTTACTCTTGTTTAGGTTGAATTAAACCCTAGTTTTGCTTGGAATGAGTAGAAATCGATGGAGTTAGGGTTTATGGGAAAGAATTGTAGAAATGCATGGGTTGTTGTGTTTTTTTATGTTTATGGTGTTAGAATAAGTTTAAAATGGAAATGTATGACTTGATTTATGGCTTAGATGTGTTGTAGTTGAGAAAGAGAAGGATTTAAGGTTGAAAATGACATAAATATGGGTTCGGGAGTCGTCTCTCCCTCACGCGCTTGGCGTGAAGAAAACACCACAAGCGCAGCGGCCTGACATGTCATGAGCCAATAGCAAACACCAGCTCGAATTACAAAGCAAAAGAAGCGAGAGCGAAGCGAATACATTAATACAGAATCGAGAAGAGCGAAGCAAACATAACAGACGTAAATATGAATCGAAATCGTATTATCGAATGGCCGAAATACGAAACAAATACGGATCGAATACGAATTAAAAACGGATACGAAACAGATTGAATCAAAGCAAACAAATCCGACATCCGAAAACAATAAGGAACACGGGAACACAATCGCGTTGGAAAACTAGACTATCGAATCCGGTATAACACACGTCGTGGTATAATCCATAAACACTGCTGGGTGGAAATGTTAGCCAGGTGTGGGGGTGGGTCCAACATTAAAAGGCACCTTTTAATGTTGGACCCCACCCCCACACCTGGGCTAACATTTCCACCCAAAGATAGTTATTAGGGTCATGACAGCGAGCCTCGTCGCGGCAAGCCCAGTTTTTCCAGCAAGCGATATTTTTAGTGTTTTGATCATATCTTTTGGTACAAAAGTCCTTTTGGGGTGATTTTATAGGCGTTGTAAACTAGAGACATAGATCTACAAGTTTTGTGAAGAGATGAAATTATGAATCAGTTTCTAAGACTATGGAATTTTGGTTGGAAGTTAAAAAAATGGAATTATTGTTTCAGCATGAGTTATTAAATGGGATTTTGGTTCTTATTTTAGGAGATCAAGTGAGGCAAGAGGATCAAGAGGCTCAAGAGGAAACTCATTCCTAGGCAAGAACAAGCAAGGAAATCGGGTGGGTTCATGTTTATAATAGAGTATATAAGTACTCATTGTTTCGTTCAAATCAAGAAAGAATTAATGCATTTGAATTGCATCATCCACGATTGCATTACATATTATTATGAATGATTATATTCTGCTATGTGATTTGCATTCATGATCATTACCAAGATTTTTTTTACAAAGGGTGTTCTCCTTTCACGAATACAAGTACATGAAATCATGTTTTACTGAATACATGACAAGCAAGATTACAAGCAAGTGCCGCCATAAACAAGATTACAAGAACATGAATAATGCATGTTTATGTGGGTTTCGGTGTCCCTCACGAATAGTCAAGTACACATTGACTCACGAAAAGGCTTCTCCCCTTTGCCGATTGTGGGCATGGGTTTCTCACAAGGATTCCCTCATGAAACTACGCCTACACATCAACATTTTGATGACATGTGTACGTCACGAACCAGGGACAACCCAAACCATCATGTTATGTTATGTGTTATGATTTGTTATGTGTCTTGCATCATGAACTGGTTAAGAATCAAGCATTTTCAATCTATGAATCATACATGCTCAATGACTATGATTTCAACAAGTATCACGACAATGAGTAAATTTTTGATTACTTTTGCTTATGGCTATATTATAAATATGTTCCCACGAGCTTTATAGCTCACCCCCTTTAATCTCCCCCATACAGGTGACGATCAAGAGATCGAGTGAGTCACGAGTTACGGCAGCACTCTCGTTTCATTTTGTTATGTTTGTTATTTTCAATGTTATATTTTTGGAAGTCAAGACTTTAGTTACATTTCAAGTATCATTGGTTCAAGAGTGTTTTAGATTTTTGGCTCTTAAATTCACAGTTGTAATTTGTTTTAAGATATTTTTAAAAGTGTTATGAAACTTATCTTTTGGAGCATGAATTATGGATATGTTTGTTTTAAAGCATGAAAGCAAGTTTTGAGTATGTTCACGATGGGTCCATTGAACTTCCGATGGTCTCCTTCCTCAATCGTTTAATTTACATGTTTCGCCTTGTTTATTTAAATCACATGAAAGGTGTTTCAAGTTTGTTTTCCAGCAGCCCATTAATCTTCCATTGGTCTTTTCTAAGTATATTATTAGCATGTTTCACGTCACGCTCTCATGTCCGATGTTGGGCTCGCAGTGGGTCCAACATGTTGTGGTATCGAGGCGCCTAGGTTTTTGATCTGAAATTGCATGACATCACTTTCAAGAAATAACTTGCATTGTTTTTCATGATTGGAACTGTTTTTGCATATTTTGAAAATTGTCTTACTTGAGCTAAAGTTTTCAATGGTTTTCTATTCAGGAGTGAACATGTCACCTTGAAGGAGAACTCGGGGAGCTATGACTCGATCTCATTCTCGTCAGGGGAGTACGGATGAATCCCATATTCCTCAGGATGCCGGGACACATTCTGTTCCGATTTCAGAGGCACCTAGTTTGTAACAAGAAGTGCCTCCACCGCCTCCTCCTATGCCTCAGGGAACTCCCATGGATCCGAGTTTTTTTCAAGCCTTTGCTTAGGCTTTCACGTATGCCATGGGTCAGAGATCTCAGATGCCGATGCAAGCTCCAATAGACAGGAGTGGACAGTATGACAAGCTCTGAAAGTTTGGGGCTGTAGATTTCAGTGGTACTACTAATCCAGAAGAGGCTGAAGCCTAGTTGAAGAGGACCGAGAGGGTCCTAGTTCAGATGAGATGCTCAGATGAGGACAAACTAGATTATCTTGATCGATCATTGTGGGGTGGCCTTTTGCATTGGTGGAGTCGATGCCTCACGATCAGTTGTTGTTCCTTGGTCTTGACATGGAGGGATTTTGTAGAAGTGTTCCGAAAGAAGTATCTCTCCAGGGTTTATGTGCAAGATAAGGCCAGGGAATTTCTGAATCTCATGCAGAGGGACATGAGTGTGAGCGAGTATGAGCTGAAGTTTACACAGCTTTCCCGTTATGCAGCCAATATTGTGGCAACAGAGGAAGAAAAGTGCATGAAGTTTGAAGGAGGTCTTCACTTGGGAATCGGGGAAAGTCTGATTCACAATTTCTGTGACTTCCAAAGATTGGTGGATCTTGCTCTCAGTGAGAAGTGGAGAATATCGAAATGAAGCGAACAAGAAGAGGAAGAACAGGAGTAGACTTTTAGGAAGGTACTAGTGCTCCATTGCACGAGAGGAGCACGAGGAGAGCTCCTGATCGAGTGAAGTAGGTAGCGGTGGGGCTACCAGAACAAGCAGTGAGGCGATGTCGAGGCAAGCCTCTAATGTGGGAGGTGTCGGTAGGCGGGAAGAAGTGGTTCAACTATCCCTTATGTGACGGTGTGGAAAACATCATCAGGGAGAGTGCCTCAGATCACTTGGAGTTTGTTTTAGATGCGGAGAGAAGGGACATATAGCCAAGCATTGTCCTCAGGCACCGAGACAAGAGGGGTCACAGTTTCAGGCTCCAAGGCGTGCATAAACAGTGGGAACCAGGCCAGTTACTGAGGTAAGTAGCTCTGGGAATGCAAGGAAGACTGTTCCTCCAAGAAGGCAGGCACCGGTAAGAGTGTTTTCCATGACTAGGGAGGAAGCTGCAGCCGCACCTGAGGTTGTCACGGGTATGGCTCGATTATTTGATTCAGCAGTATTTGTTTTGATTGATTCTGTTTCCACGCACTCTTTTGTTTCTGCGAGCATAGCATTGCATGGTGTGAGTTTTGTGCCTTTGGATAGGCCTTTGATTGTTAGTACTCCTTTAGGGAGGAACGTGGTGATCAGTCAGGTGTATGAGCAGTGTGAGCTTTTTATTGATGGTGCTAGATTGGTAGTGGACTTACTACCGCTAGACCTTAGAGGATTAGATGTTATTCTGGGGATGGATACCATGGAGAAGTATCTGGCCAAGCTGGATTGTGGTCAGAAAGAGGTAGAGTTTGATCTGGGCAATGGTGAGAAGGTGATCTTCAGAGGGGACAGGAAGACACCATCGCCAAGATTGATTTCAGCTATGTCAGCTGAAAGGATGATGGGCCAGGGATGTGAAGTTTTCTTGGCGCATGTTGTGGATGCCGATGTGCATGAAGGGAAGTTAGAGGATTTCCCGATTGTGAGGGAATTCGGATGTGTTCCGGATGAGTTACGGGTTTGCCGCGGTGAGGGAAATCGAGTTTGTCATTGACTTGATTCCCGGAATCGCGCCTATTTCAATACCGCCTTACAGGATGGCTCCAGCTGAGTTGAGGGAGCTTAAGGAACAGTTGGAGGAACTGTTAGAGAAGGGGTATGTCAGACCGAGTTCATCTCCTTGAGGAGCACCGGTTCTGTTTGTTAAGAAGAAGGATGGATCATGGCGTATGTGCATTGACTATCGGAGACTTAACAAGGTGACAATTAAGAACAAGTATCCTTTGCCACAGATAGATGATCTGTTTGATCAGCTGCAGGGAGCACGGGTCTTTTCCAAGATTGATCTCAGGTCAGGCTATCATCAGCTCAGAATCAAGGAGTCTGATATAAGCAAGACAGCATTCAAGACCTGTTATGGGCATTATGAGTTTTTGGTTATGCCATTCGGCTTGACCAATGCTCCAGCTGCTTTCATGGATCTTATGAACAGGATCTTCAGGGAGTTTCTGGATCGGTTTGTCATAGTGTTTATAGATGACATTATGGTGTATTCTAAGAGTGAAGAAGATCATGAGGAGCATCTCAGGATTGTATTGCAGACTCTTAGGGAGAGAGAGCTTTATGCCAAGTTCAGCAAGTGTGAGTTTTAGCTTCATGAGGTGACTTTCCTTGGACATGTGATTTCGCAGGATGGTGTACATGTTGATCCGAGGAAAGTTGAAGCAGTAGTAAGTTGGCATGCACCAGAGGCGGTGAGGTGAGAAGTTTTCTGGGTCTAGCAGGTTACTACAGGAGGTTTGTAGAAGGATTCTCCATGATAGTTGCTCCAATGACCAAGCTATTGAGGAAGAATCAGAAGTTCATCTGGACCGATGAGTGCCAGAAGAGCTTTGAGGAGCTCAAGCACAGGTTGACAAGTGCTTCAGTGCTGATTTTACCTTCTGGTGATGAGGGCTTTACAGTGTACAGTGATGCCTCGAGGAAGGGTCTAGGTTATGTATTGATGCAAGGAGACAGGGTGATAGCTTATGCTTCAAGGCAATCAAGCAAGATGAGTTGAATTATCCGACTCATGATTTGGAGTTGGCAGCAGTGATCTTTGCCTTGAAGATGTGGAGGCATTATCTTTATGGTGTTCAGACCAGGATCTTTACAGATCAAAAGAGCCTCAAGTACTTACTGAGCCAGAAGGAATTGAATTTGAGACAGAGAAGGTGGATTGTGTTACTCAAGGATTATGATTTGTTGATTGAGTACCATCCAGGCAAGGCGAATGTAGTGGCTGATGCTTTGAGCAGGAAGTCTTCTATTGCTCACGTTCAGGCAGTTTATCTTCCTTTATTGGAAGAGATGGCCAAGCTTAAGATAAGCTTGAAGCAGGAGGAACCAAATTGCCTCCTAGCTAATTTCAGAGTGAGGCCTATACTCCGGGAGAAGGTTAGGGAGTTGCAGGCACATGATGCAGAGTTGAGCAAGCTTAGGGAGGAAATTCAGAATGGTAAGGCTTCGAAGGTAGTAGTGAGAGATGATGGACTCATGCGATGGGGACGAAGCTTTGCATTCCGCATGACAGCAAGGAGGTTAAGGATGAGATTTTAGATGAGGCACATAATGCGCTTTATGCCATGCACCCAGGTAGCACCAGGATGTATAGAGATTTGAGAGAGCAATTCTGGTGGAAGGGCATGAAGAGGGATGTAGCAGAGTATGTCAGTAAGTGTCTCGTGTGTCAGCAAGTCAAGGCTGAACACCAGGCGCCTTCAGGCAAGTTAAGGCCATTGTTCATTCCTGAGTGGAAGTGGCAAAGAGTAACCATGGATTTTCTGATGGGTTTTCCTAAGACTAGTAAGAAGCATGATGCCATATGGGTTATAGTGGATCGGTTGACTAAGTCAGCCCATTTTCTGGCAATCAGGCAGACTGATTCGTTACATGTGCTAGCCAGGAAGTACATTGATGAGGTAGTGAGGTTGCATGGGATTCCAGATTCTATAGTGTCTGACAAGGATCCTCGGTTCACATCGAGATTTTGGGGAAGCTTGCAGGAAGCTTTAGGTACAAAGCTGCATTTTAGTACGGCATTTCACCCTCAGACGGATGGTCAATCTGAGAGGACCATTCGAACACTTGAGGGAATGCTCAGGGCATGTGTGTTGGATTTCAAGGGAGCTTGGGATGAACATTTGCCATTGGTCGAATTTTCTTATAATAATTCGTACCATTCGAGCATTCAGATGGCTCCATATGAGGCTTTGTATGGAATAAGGTGTAGAACTCCGATATGTTGGGATGAAGAAGGAGAGAGGAAACTAGTCGGACCAGAGTTGATCCAGATGACTGTTGATAAAGTCAATCTAGTTAAGCAACGGCTTAAGGCAGCCCAAGATAGGATGAAGAGTTTCACTGATGCTCATCGGAAGGAGATGGAGTATGAAGTCGGTGAGAAGGTGTTTCTCAAGACGTCTCCTTGGAAGGGAGTAATGAGGTTTGGCAAGAAAGGCAAGTTAAGTCCAAGATATGTGGGTCCTTATGAAATTCTTGAGAGGATCGGACCTCTAGCTTACAGGTTGGCGTTGCCGCCAGAGTTGTCTCAGATTCATGACATCTTTCATGTTTCCATGCTGAGAAGGTACATATCAGAGCCTTCTCATGTCATTCGAGTTTCGAGAGGTTGATTGAGAGACGACTTAAGTTATGAGGAAATTCGGTAGCGATCTTGGACACCGAGGAGAAGGTCCTTAGGAATAAGACCATTCCACTAGTTAAGGTTCCGTGGAGGAACCATTCAGTGGAAGAAGCCACGTGGGAGCCTAGAGATGCCATGAAAGAGAAGTATCCTAGTCTTTTCGATGATTCAGGTAAATTTCGAGGATGAAATTTCTTTTAAGAGGGGGAGAAATGTTGGGCCCCAAATTTTTGTTTTCTTGATATTATTAAGTATGAATTATGTTAGTTGTATGATTTATGGCATAGTTTGATTTTAGTGGAAGTAGTAATGGAAAATTTAAATTATTTGAGATTAGTATGGAATAAGTGTTTGAAAGAGTAGAAATGTTGAAGGCAAAATGGTCAAGGCACATGAGTTAGGATGTTTAAGGCTTGCATGGAGGGGCATTTTAGTACTTGCCCTATCTTGTAGGTTTAAGGAAATAAAGAAAGAAAGAAAGGAAAAGAAGAAAAGAAGAAAAGAAAGAAGGAGAAGAGGAGTCGTAAGAGAGGAAAAAGAGGAAGAAAAAGAGGAAGCTCTCGTTTGTCGATTTCGAAGGTTTTGAAGCATTCTTCAGGTTTGTTTAACTCTTCTACTCTTGTTTAGGTTGAATTAAACCCTAGTTTTGCTTGGAATGAGTAGAAATCGATGGAGTTAGGGTTTATGGGAAAGAATTGTAGAAATGCATGGGTTGTTGTGTTTTTTTATGTTTATGGTGTTAGAATAAGTTTAAAATGGAAATGTATGACTTGATTTATGGCTTAGATGTGTTGTAGTTGAGAAAGAGAAGGATTTAAGGTTGAAAATGACATAAATCTGGGTTCGGGAGTCGTCTCTCCCCTCCGCACGCCGCGGCGTGCAGAAGGCCACACGTCGCGGCGTGCGGCCTGACATGTCGCGGAGCCAATAGCAAACACCAGCTCGAATTACAAAGCAAAAGAAGCGAGAGCGAAGCGAATACATTAATACAGAATCGAGAAGAGCGAAGCAAACATAACAGACGTAAATACGAATCGAAATCGTATTATCGAATGGCCGAAATACGAAACAAATACGGATCGAATACGAATTAAAAACGGATACGAAACAGATTGAATCAAAGCAAACAAATCCGACATCCGAAAACAATAAGGAACACAGGAACACAATCGCGTTGGAAAACCTAGACTATCCAAATCCGGTATAACACACGTCGTGGTATAATCCGCAAACACACGCTGGGTGGGAAATGTTAGCCCAGGTGTGGGGGGTGGGGTCCAACATTAAAAGGCACCTTTAATGTTGGACCCCACCCCACACATGGGCTAACATTTCCCACCCAAAGATGAAGACATGACGAGCGAGCCTCGTCATGCAAGCCCAGCTTTTTCCAAGAGCGATATTTTAGTGTTTTGATCATATCTTTTGGTACAAAAGTCCTTTTGGGGTGATTTTAGGCGTTGTAAACTAGAGACATAGATCTACAAGTTTTGTGAAGAGATGAAATTATGAATCAGTTTCTAAGACTATGAAATTTTGGATGGAAGTTAAAAAAATGGAATTATTGTTTCAGCATGAGTTATTAAATGGGATTTTGGTTCTTATTTTAGGAGATCAAGTGAGGCAAGAGGATCAAGAGGCTCAAGAGGAAACTCATTCCTAAGCAAGAACAAGCAAGGAAATCAGGTGGGTTCATGTTTATAATAGAGTATATAAGTACTCATTGTTTCGCTCAAATCAAGAAAGAATTAATGCATTTGAATTGCATCATCCACGATTGCATTACATATTATTATGAATGATTATATTCTGCTATGTGATTTGCATTCATGATCATTACCAAGATTTTTTTTACAAAGGGGTGTTCTCCTTTCACGAATACAAGTACATGAAATCATGTTTACTGAATACATGACAAGCAAGATTACAAGCAAGTGCCAGTTTGGCAAAAAAGATTACAAGAACATGAATAATGCATGTTTATGTGGGTTTGCGGTGTCCCTCACGAATAGTCAAGTACACATTGACTCAAGAAAAGGCTTCTCCTGCTTGCCCGACTGTGGCACAGGGTTTCTCACAAGGATTCCCTTATGAAACTACGTCTACACATCAACATTTCGATGGCATGTGTAGTACGTCACAAACCAGGGACAACCCAAACCATTATGTTATGTGTTATGATTTGTTATGTGTCATGCATCATGAACTGGTTAAGAATCAAGCATTTTCAATCTATGAATCATACATGCTCAATGACTATGATTTCAACAAGTATCACGACAATGAGTAAATTTTTGATTACTTTTGCTTATGGCTATATTATAAATATGTTCCCACGAGCTTTATAGCTCACCCCCTCTAATCTCCCCCATACAGGTGACGATCAAGAGATCGAGTGAGTCACGAGTCTGGCAACACTCCGCTTCATTCTGTTATGTTTGTTATTTTCAATGTTATATTTTTGAAAGTCAAGACTTTAGTTACATTTCAAGTATCATTGGTTCAAGAGTGTTTTAGATTTTTGGCTCTTAAATTCACAGTTGTAATTTGTTTTGAGATATTTTTAAAAGTGTTATGAAACTCATCTTTTGGAGCATGAATTATGGATATGTTTGTTTTAAAGCATGAAAGCAAGTTTTGAGTATGTTCACGATGGGTCCATTGAACTTCCGATGGTCTCCTTCCTCAATCGCTTAATTTACATGTTTCACTTGTTTATTTAAATCACATGAAAGCGTGTTTCAAGTTTGTTTTCCAGCAGGCCCATTAATCTTCCGCGGGTCTTTTCTAAATATATTATTAGCATGTTTCATGTCACGCTCTCATGTCCGATGTTGGGCTCCGGCAGCGGGGTCCAACATTACCTCCATGGTGTAGCAATTCATGATGAGCCTATAAGCAGTGAGCCAATCCATACCTAGGATAACCTCTATCTCTCTCAACTGTAATATAATCAGGTCTGCCTCCAACTTTGCTTAATCGATCCTAATTAAACACCCCTTGCAAACTTCTCCTATGATAGCAACCCAGAGGCGTACTCACCTCTAGCCCATACTATAACAACTCTCTAACACAATGCAGTCTACATGCCAAATGCGATGCGATAAAGGAGTGTGTGGATCCTAGATCTAGCAATACAAATGCCTCAAAATCATAAATGAGAAGCGCACCTACCCCTACATCCAATGAGTCCTGAGCCTCCTGCCTGGTCATAGCATAGACCCTGGCCTGGGATTGCGATCTGTTGCTCTGCCCCTCAGTCCTTATAGAAGAACTCCAAGCTCTCCCTCGACCTCTCTATCCAAATCCACCACCTCTATTCTGTTGGATTGTAGTATTACTCCCAGATCACTCACTGACAGCAAACTGAGCTCCCAAACTAACAAAGTAATCTCTGATATGGTGGTCCATGGAGTCGTATTTGAGGCAAGCTCCAGTCAGTCTCTAACACTCACCACTATGCCTCCTCTCACATTGCTCACATAATGGAAACTGACTCTATACTGTACCCTTTCTATTGCCAGTCTGTAAAAATCTACTCCTCTGCCTAGATCCTGACCTACATAATTGACAGTCTTCCACCGCTGGTAAGCTGGGTCATGTAATAAAGACACTACATAATTGAACCTCTCATCGGGCTTGCAGTCCATCTGATCAAATACCCTTTCTGTCCTCTCTAACCATCCCTCAGCCTCAATGGGATCTGTGCTACCATAGAAATCTACAGCTCCCTGCTTCCGTAGCCTATCATACCTCCTCTCCCGTCGCTTCAGAACTCTAGGAGACATCTCCTCTGATTGAGATACCGAGGACTCCCTACTGACTTCTACTGACCCTTGGTCAGCTGATTGATTAATCTGATCACCTAGAGCGGATGACCTATAACAAACAATAACTTCAATCATTATCCGCATTTCTCATGATGCTTTATGCTTAAAATTCCTATATGTCCCAAAAGATGCCAAACCATGCTTTAATACCACCTATATGTAGCTTGGAGGTCTTTCCAATACATAACCTATGATAAGGGCAAGTTATGTCGATCACTACATTCACTACACATGGCATGGTATCATAATTCACTTATAAAGCATCAATAGAAAAACCACAATATTTTAAAACCAACCTTTTTCCTCGTTTCATTTCATAAAACCAGAATTTTTACATTGTGTCTTTCAACATTTTCCATATGTAAATCATGAAAACCTAATACAAAAGTACTACATGAAAGAGGAAAATATACACAATCTAACCAATCTATCCCAAAATCCCAGCTGACCGACCTTTGAGTCATGACTTCTCTGGCCAATCACAATCTACACAGCTGGTAAAGCCTCTTAGTAGCTAGCGTCGTCTCTTTTCCCTGAAAAGATAACGTTGCAATTTTGATGAGTTTTGCAAACTCAATGAGGTAACCATCATCGATGGTTCACTCAATTCATGCATCACACCATTTCTCATAACATGTAATCCGCAATTTTGCAATATAGGTCATGTAATGCATTTTCACTCAAACATAGGCAATTACTCATTTCAATCAATCAAGCATACTTATCAAAATGCATATGGAATGCTCACGAGACACTTTTCTAATTGTTATGTTATTGTGATCAAGTGCCTGAACTGTCCCATATCTAATTTTGGATACCGAGCTCATTACTAATCGTCCCTTATCCGATGAGGATACATAGCTCATTATACATAGTGAGCCTTAGGCACTCAATCACTGTCCGAGCTCGAGACCCTTTGCACACGTTGAGCTTTAAGCTCTGATCGGTGGCCACTTTGGTCACAACTACTGTTTTCAAACCCAAATCGGACCGGCCGGTCCGACCGGTGACCGGTCGGTGGTCCAGTCCGGTTTATCCCTCAAAACTGGCTATAAATTGAACCAGTCTGAACCGGTCAAAACAGGTCAATTGACCGGTCAGACCGGTCCGGTCCGACCGGTCTGACTATTTTTTTTTTTTTTTTTGAATTTTTAAAAATATTTTTAATATTATATATAATTAAATATAATTATTGCATAATTATTACGTCATACAGGTTCGACCGATGGTTGAATCGGTCAAACCAGTGACCAGTAAAGCCATCGGTTCGATGACCGGTCCGGGTTTCAGAACATTGGTCACAACTGTCATTATTTGATTATACATTCATGTATGTAATGCATGTACCACAATTACTTGTAAGCAATTAGGTCTTCATATTCTCATTCAAATAGCACTTCAATATCTCAATCCATGTTCACATTCATTAGATCTTTTATTCGGAATCCACAATCAAACACATTCAATTATCATTCAAAACATAATTTAAGCAAACAAGTAATTAAGTGAGTCTATCTAGGTTACTCACTAGTTGCTCCCAAAGCTAATGCCTGGAAGTTTCGGTAAAGTCGGGGGGTTAACGTTCCAGTGGCTCCTCTATATCAAATAACATACACAATATCACAATTTGTACAATCGTGAGTGTTTAGTAATGCACATGTATGAAATGAAATATGTACAATGCATGTTCATGATAATTCCGATTATTTTTCAATTGATTTCTTCACAAAAATCTTTCTCATATCAAAACTCATCTAAGTATAATTTATACTTAGGTTTATGTCTCACTAAAACCATTAAAATCACAATTCATTTCTCATTGATTCAGTTTCAGATTTTTCCAAGATACTCTTTCGGGCCTACTGTTCACGTTAAATCAAAGAGTGCAATTGATATAATTTAGTCATACCCTTTTCTAAAAAAGTGTTCCTTTATAATACAGAATTTATCTCGGGACAATTAGCATAACTCTCTCTACAGACGTCGGATTAGGATTATTTTAGAATGATTTGAAAGAAGAATTTGAGATCTACAATTTTCATGAAGACCTCGAAGGTAGATTCCATCGTCTGAAGGGTCAAAAATGAAGTAAACGATAGCATCAAACGAATAGTGTACAGAAGAAAAAGTTTTGGTCACATAAGCAGATAGTAGACGAAGCCAGAAAGCAAACGAAGCAGAAAGCAGACGAAGCAAAAATCAACCTAAGACGATACAGATGGTCAATTTAAGACAAAGTAGAAGTTAACCTAAGATGATACTTCTTCACCGACGATATGATGTTATCACATACAATATGACGTCATCACAGACGATACTATCTATACTCCTCAACTCAAAAACCTTTTTCTTAAACATCTCTAAGTCTTCATCAACTCTCGTACACCTATATATTCATACATGCTCAGAGAAGAAATATAGCATATCACCTTTTCATAACTCTGTACACTAATCCTATACATCATTTCATTGGTATTTCAACTCCAAGAACCATTTCCACAACACCTGATCACTAACAATCCATCAAAAACCAAATAACACCATATCCCCAATTTTTCATCCCCTTAACACAGTGTTCAAGAATATAAATATACGTAAATGTCATGATCATGCACTAACAATAAATTCATCAAATTTATTTCAAAATTTTACAACTCTAACAATTTTGTTCACTACTTACTTGTTGAAGACTCCAAAAGCTTCAACTATCTTCAAGCCCTAACTCCATACAAACTTACGTAAACCACTGTGAACACTAACCAACTTCTGATTTTTCTAAAGGCAGAAGAAACACTTAGCAGTAAAGGAAGTGTTGAATCTTATCAAGAATGTGTTGATAGGTTTTTTTATTGACTCTTTCGTGCAATAACGGCACTCTAAGATATCATCCTAATTATTCATCTGTTTAAAACCCAATTTGTTGCTTAAAAGGGGTGTCATCGAAGGAGGGATGTTTTTAGAATAAAAGTAACGAGATTTCTCTTGATTGACACTTTATCCAGAAGCAGCACAAAAAGTATTTAACGTGTCTTGAATAACATACACTTGATCTATTGAGGCTGCGGAGAAAAGAATGAGGTCATCAGTAAAGAACAAGTGAGAAATAGGAGGTCCATTTTTGCTTAATTTAATAGGCTATCATCATCCTTGTATCACTGAGTGAGCAATTGAGTGACCTAGTTTTTTCATACACAGGACAAACATACCTCTAATGGGACTAAAAGCATCACTGAGTTTGCCATTCCAACTTACTTGAATAGAGAACGAAGAAATGCACTTCAGAATAAGGTTGATCAAAGAGTCAGGATTCCCAATGTCAGTTAGAGTATCCTTGATGAAATCCCAAGACAGCTTGTCGTAAGCTTTTTCAAGATCAACTTTAATAGCCATTTTCCCTTTCCGTTCGGTTTTTCTTTTCATTGTGTGGATGACTTCTTGGGCAATGATAATATTGTCAGTAATCAATTGCCCTGGAACAAAACTGTCAGTAATCAATCACCCTGGAACAAAACTGCATTGGGATGGAGCTACCAAGTCGTCAAGGTAAGGTTTAAGCCGGTTAACAATAATCTTGATAATGGCTTTATATATCACAGAATATAATGCAATCGGTATGAATTGGGTAATCAATGTGGGAGACAAAATCTTTGGTATAAGAACCATAATGGTGCGACTCAATTCAGATTCCCAAACTTCATGTCGAAAAATTCCTGTATGTCAAAAAATTCCTGTATAAAGAATATCAGAGAAGGTTCGACTATGCCCCATTGTGATTAGTAAAATCAAACGATGAAGCCATCAAATCTTGGAGCCTTATTAAGATCCATATTAAAGAAGGCCATCTTAATTTCATTGGGAGTGAGTGAGCACTCCAGAGCAGTAATAGCTTGGTGAGATAGGGGAGGGAAGAGACCATTGACCAGACAGTCTATAGGAGGCTGTAATTCAGCCATATAGAGTTTCTTGAGGAAATTCTTGGCTATTCTTCTGATTCCCGTGGTATCTGATACCACGCCTCCATTTTCATCTTTTAAGGATGTTACCCTCGCATGCCATCGTCTGGTCATTGTGACAGCATAATAGTACGTTGTATTCCTGTCACCCTAACCTAACCATTGACTTCGAGACCTTTGGTGCCGGTAGAGTTCTTTTTGAGAGAGGACCTATTCCAATTTAAACCGAAGATAATCCTCCAGCTCTTAGAGAGAAGTCGAGTCTTCAACTTCTAGTTTTCTTTGAATGCCTTAGAGTCTTTCCATGAGTCTTTTTTTTCGATGGAAGATGTTGTCGAAAGTAGTAGAGTTTCAATGCTGTAGACGTTTCGAAAAATTTCTAATCGCTCCACTAAAGTCAAAAATGGTAGGGTTCCAATTATCAGCTACAACTTGGCCAAAACATTCATGAGCCAACCAAGCAAACTGAAATCTAAAGGGCTTTTGAGTCAGAGGAGAATGCATGCAATTGTTAAGGGTGACTAAAAAAGGCCGATGCTCGGATTTTAGGAAGGGTTGGTGAGTTACGGTTGTGTTTTGGAATGCAAACTACTAAGAATTAAGGCCGAAAACTTGATCTAATTTGGCAAGAATCTGTGCCCTCTGCAATGTGAATTTAGGTCCTGAAAATCCAAGGTCCTGAAGCTGACAACTTTGCATCCCTAAACTGTGAGTTGACGATAGGTTGGAGTTGAGAACCTCCTCGTTTATCATTACTCTCCAGCTTGGCATTAAAGTCCCCACCCAAAAGCTATGATTTGGAGGTAACCTTAGAAATTTTACGCACATACGTGCATAAAAAATGTTGTAGAGAATACATAAGGCTAGCATAGATGGCAGTGAAGTCAAAAGACCATTGGTCCCATTCAATATTCATATGCACAAATTGCCGATGGGCTAGCAGAATTTGAACTACAATTTCAGCTTTCTATAATAATCAGATACCACCTGAATAGCCTTCTGCTTCTACCCTAAACGAGTGCGTAAAACCCAAACTCCTAATGACCTTCATATCCCGTACCCCACTTATTCGTGGCTCAACAACATAACAAGAAAAGGTTTATGAATTCGAATGTAGTTCTTGATGATTGGCTTAAAGGACCTACATCCAGCCCCTTGACAGTTCCATAAGAATATTGACATAAAATCAAAATAAGAGGAAAAAAACATTAAGCAAGAGTGTTAGCTGAGATATCAGCCAGCACCCAACATTGGGTTGTCATGTGGATTTATGGAGTCTCATCCATCTGAGTATCAAAATCAGAAGTGGTTTCAATTGCAAACGTCAAATCTTTTTCAGCATCAGGTGGTCTTGATGGGGGTAGAATGTGTTTTGGAGTGACGATGTCGATGCCATATTACGATTGTCGTCAATTGGATCCTACTCCATGTCCCCGCAACCCATTTCCTCTTGTATGGGCAGAATAAAGGATTGATCGTTTGTAATTACATTTGCATATGAGGGGATAGCGATAGCCACGTGGGGAGTTTTGTTTGGAGAATTCTTTGTTGTCGTTAGGTTTAAAAGAATCGGGTTAGTAGTTTGTCATGAATGGGCCTTTTGGTTTGTTGGAGTGGGTGTGGGCTGAGCCACACCCAAACTAGGTTGATGCGTCCCACCTTGACTTTGAAACGACGGTCTTGTATTCCTAAAGTTGTTGTGCATCCTCTGTTTGTTGGGTGGCGCTTGCGTGTGGTTCTGAAACGACGTAGGGTTGCTGTCACATCGTGGGTTCTCCTCCTCAATCCGAGGTTGCTCTAGTATGGGTTCCAACGGCTACTTTTCTGTGGAACCGGTGCGGGAGGAGGAAGGTCTACTTCCTGTTCCCGAATGTGAACTTTTTTTGTAGCGTGACCATCGTGTTCAGTTGAGTTGAGAGCATTTTAAGAAGCCATCTTTAAGTTCCTATAAAGTTTTCCTCTTTCATTCCCTTCAATCAACTCTTTCAGTGAATAAAAACAGAAGATCCAGTGCAATTATTCCTTTTTTACTATAATGTCTTCTACTGAACCGAAAATGAATAGTAGTTACAATTTAAAGGTTGAATAGTAGTTAATCGAAATTGGATTAAAATTATAAATATTAATTAAATTGATTTTTATTTAATTTTTGTTATTAATTTATTAAATAATTTATATGGAATATATATGTTACAATAATTTCATCTATTTAATAATTTATCCAAAAATAGTAATGAATGTGAATTTTATCAACTAAAAAAGATAATATCATATTTACACTTTGTTGCACCAAATTAAAGCAATTAAACGAATGCCAATAGGGTAGCCAGAGAAGTAAGAATATCTTAATATTTATTAAGATAAAAGTCCTTTATTTTTAATGCACTAAAAGTAATTATTGCTAGTTCATAGCATCAAATTAATAAATCACTCCAGTAGCAATTAACAAAATCACTTAAAGTACAAGAATAAAATTAAAAAGTCACATAACATCATGATTTTATTGATTATTATGCCATTTGAGGTCTAACGAAATGAATATTGTAATACCACATTCTTTGTAATAATTTTTAAAATTACGTAATCATATGTGAAAGTGTTTACATTCTTGGGACATTGTTATTTTTTTCTTTCAATCCCAAGTCAAAACTTATGTTGTTAATTACATGGGTATGACTTAAACTTAATGTTTTAAAATTGGATCGAAAGTTAAATTGGAAAGATAAGAAATTTAAAGTTTAATAGGTTCAACTAATATTATATCGTCATAAAACCGATTAAAATTGGATAAAATTAAATAATTAGAAATATGATTGAAAGAAATTATCTTTAATTATCGAAGAATTTAAAGTTTAATTAAAAAGAAATTGTTAAATGATAATTAATTAATTTATTAAAAAATTAATCAATAAAATTGACCTATTATTTAATAAAATGATCATTTTTATAACAACAGATATTAAAGTTAATTGAACCAAAATGAAAAATTAAATTGAAAATTAAACAATTTAAAATTTTATGATTGAATCGACCAAATCGATTAAATTTTTAAACAATTGTCTAAAAAAAATTTAAGAAAAAATGTAAGGATTAATCGTATAAAGAGAATGAGAAGAAGTAATAAATAGTAGCTAATGCATCTCTCAAAAAGATCCAAAATCGTATGATTTGAAGAAAAAGTAAGGAGAAACGATGAGAGGTGACTTGTCAAGAGAATTCTGATGTCGGCACCACCTTGTAAATGAAAGTGCAGAAGATATGGAACAAGAGAAAGTGACTTGATACTCCTCACGGGTAGCCTAGCGGTAGAAAGGAAAAAGGATTGTGTGATAGTTGTGTGTTCAAGTCTTGAAAGGAGTAGCTTTTATTTGAGGTGATGTAATTCTCTTGACAATGGCCTATCTTTTGAGAGTAGATATCTTTGATACTGTTATACTGTCTAGGATCAAACCTAGATTTATCTATCTAAAAGTCTGAGTGAGTGAGTGGCTTATAGATCCTAAATAATCGGACCAAGCTCCTACCATGAATTATCAAAAAAAAAAAGAGAAAGTGATTTGATGGAAAAGGCAAAAGCTAGTGAAGAAAATACTGTTGGCTAGGATCTATCGTACTGAGTTGTGGTAGTGGGCATATAATGAATGCCCTCTCAATTAGTGAAGGTAATAAATCTTCCCTGTTCAATTACCCTGTGTTTGGTTATTGTCTCCGTAAGTGGGGACAGTAGACAAGACCAAGAAATCCTGCCCCTGTGAGCGTTTGGTTACTGTCTCTGAATTTTTGTTTACCGTCTCCGGTAAACAGAGACAAGATTTATTGTCCCTCCTAAAAAGGTAGGACAGAGACACGTTGTCCCTATCTCCCACGTTATAGCAACGTTCCAACGGCTATGTTTTTAAAATAAGTTTGGTTTCTTTTGTTTTATTTGAGTTTTTAAAATTGACCAAAATCACAATATTAATTAAATTAAAATATCTTTAAAAAATATCATTTAAAAATCACAATAATTAACATATATTTAAAAACCACAATACTTAAATTAAAATATCTTTAAAAATATATTTCAATAAAATTTTGATTTAATAATTAAAATATAGTTAAAATAAATATGAATTTATAAATAATATTTTATCAATAAATATTATATAAGATATCGAAATAAATGTTACTAATAAAAATAATTTATATTTAAGTTTTATTTATTAATAATTATTAGTAGTAGTATAATGTAGATGTATTATTATTATTATTAAGCTTCATTTTGTATTTATTGTAATAATAATAATTATTATTATTATTAACATATATTTGGAATTCATTATTAGTAGTAGTAGTATAATGCAGATGTATTATTATTATTATTACGCATTTTTATCATTATTATTCTTATTATTATTAGTATTATACATTTTTTTTGTTCTTATTATTATTATTATTATTATTATTATTATTATTATTGTTGTTATTGTTGTTGTTAGTAATATTATTATTGTTGGACCCCGAATTTTTGGTGGAAAATTGGAAATATTAAAATGAATTCAATGAGTGTTTACGGATATGAATTGTGTTATAGATGTTATTGTGCTTAAAGGAGATTGATGAGAAATGAAGTGATTGATTTTGATGACTTTGAAATTTGAGTAGAGTTGTATGAGTTATGAAAGTCAAAATGAACTAGTTGATTGAAATGGAAGTTGTAGTCCATTTCTTTTATCTAGTCCTTTTTTAAAATTGTAGATCTTTCTTTTATCTTTCCAACGCTACCGAGTTTGTAAAATTCGGAACTCGGAGTCAAAAGTTACTAGTGTTAGAAGTTTGAAGCTCGGACTGGGCGCTAGCCGACCTCTGTTGGCCGACCTCTATTGGCCGACCTCTTTTGGCCGACCTCTGTTGGCCGACCTCTTTTGGCTGACCTTTGTTGGCCGACCGATCTTCGTTCTGGCCGAGCTTTGATTTTCTGACCGAGCTCTGACCTCCCTTCACTCTTTTGAGCATAACTTCTTCGTCTGACATCCGGTTGATCTTATTCTTTTTGGAAATTAAAATAAAGACATGGGGCTACAAATGTTATGAAGGAGCCGAGCTATAATTTAACCTCTAAGACTTCCAAATGCAGGTCGGAAGTTCAGTGTAGTGTTCAGTCCTGGTGTTGTAGTGGCTGAACAGTGTTCCGTATTTTGGATATATCTCGATCACTAGAGCTCGGATTGAGTTGATTCTGGTTTATAATTAAAATAAAGATATGGCGCTAAAAATTTTATGAAGGAGCCAAGCTATAATTTAGCCTCTAAAACTTCCAAATTCGGGTCGGAAGTTAGATGTAGTGTTCAGTATCAGTTTTGTAATTGCAGAAAAGACTTCGGTATTTTGGAAATATCTCAATCGGTAGAGCTCCGATCGATCTGATTCTTTTTGGAAATTAAAATAGAGACATGGGGATATAAATGTTATGAAGGATCCAAGCTATGATTTAGCCTCTAAGACTTCCAAATATGGGTCGGAAGTTCGGTATAGTGTTCAGTCTCGGTGTTGTAATGGCTGAATAGTATTCAGTATTTTGGAGATATCTCAATCGGTAGAACTCCGATCGATCTGATTCTTTTTTTAAATTAAAATAGAGACATGGTGCTACAAATTTTATGAAGGAGCTGATCGACAATGTAGCCTTCAAGGCTTTCAAATTCGGGTCGGAATTAGATGTAGTGTTCAGTTTCAGTTTTGTAATGGCCGAACAGACTTTGGTATTTTCTAGATATCTTGATTGGTAGAGCTCCGATTGATTTGATTCTTTTTTCAAATTAAACTAGATACATATATCTACAATTCATCTGAAGGAGTCGATCGACAATGTAGCCTATAAGACTTCCAAATTCAGGTCGGAAGCTAGGTGTAGTGTTCAGCCTCAGGTCTGAAGAACAAACTTCAGTATTTTGGAGATATCTTGAGCTATAGAGCTCCGATCGATATGATTCTTGAAGTGATGGATTCGTAAGACATAGAGGGATATTTCTCAAAAAGAAATTCTTGGCAAATGGCTTCTTTACTTGATCGAAATAATCAGACAAGATGTCAGTTATAAAGACCAATGAAGGGGCAATTTTAGAAGTTTACTTAAAGGGTTAAGTTTATAGGCTTAAATGGAGGGGCATATGGGTCATTCCTCATTCATTAAATGACATGGCACTATAAAAGCAAGAGGGCTGTCATTGTTTGAAGGAAAAGCCCGAAACTTATAATCAAAGGAAAGAAAGAATAAGAGAATAAGAGAGAAGAGAGAAGGGAGAGCAAGCTTCGGTGGAGAAAAAGGGGAGAAAGCTAGGGCTCGATTTTTCTACCACTTGAAGAGAGATTTTGATGTCATTCCAAGAGAGAAAAAGGTGGAGGATGAAGAGAGCTTCACATTGAACCAAGAAAATCCGAAAATAGAGGAGAAATGAGGTAAGAGCAATTTTTAAGATTTGAGTTTCTCTTGAAGTTTTGGTTTAGAATTATGGAAAATGGTATGATTTTGTGGAGTATGAAGTCAATTTTGGTGATTGCTAAGTATTATGGGTTTAATTTTGGATGAAAATTAATTAGGGTTATGCCCAATTTTATGAATTGGGGTTTTTGAAAATTGGTGATTTAGATGGCTTGTTTATGTGTGGAATTAGTGTTTTCTAAGTTCAATATTAAGGATTATGTTATTTATGAGATTGAATTCGTGGGAAATTGGTGTAGGAAATTTTCAATTGAAAGAAAGAAAGACGCAATGATCAAATTGAAGCATTGGACAAGCTTCAAGCATGGAAATGAGGTGGGTACCTGTTTATAATAGATTTATAAGCCACTACTGTTTTCTTTAAACAAAGAGATTTTCTGATTTCAATTGCATCATAAATGTTGCATCATTTTATGAATGATTTGAAAAATTATTATTGATTCAATACATGAACTTTTGATGAATTGCAAAATACATTTGTGTTATGCCTCGAAAATTTCATGGCATTTCGTATATTCGGAAAAGAGCATTCGATAATTGATTTAAGCATGATTATGTGCTTGTGTTTGGGCGAGAGAGGAACGTTTCGTTAGTCACATGCACGTCGATGTTTAAGCTTGCTCCCGGCTGCCCGTTAGAGCCCACGAGATCCTGAGAAATCGGACTCGTCCTGTTTACGGTAAACTTCGGTTTCCGTCGTGTTTATAGAACTCTCGAGCCGTTATGTGTGCATTTGCATTGTGAAGTGTTATGATTGATGCATCCATGTTTTGGAAATTGTTATTCCGACTACTGCAAGAGAAGAACTTTTGAAAATGTGCTTTATGGGTTTCAAACATGTTCTGCTAGAAAAGAAAAGAAAAACATTTTTAAAGGTTTTGCTTATTTATTTGTTATAAATTGTTACCCACGAGCTATAAGCTCACCCCCTTCATTCCCATCCACAGGTGATGAGAAGAAGATCGGGTAAAGAAAAGTGAAGGTTTCCATTTGTATGTGTTCATATGGTATAATTTGTTTAGCTAAGTGATCGCTAAGAAATTTAGAATTGTTGTGTATTCATTGTGAGAATGTATTCTGAATTCTGGACATATGTATTGGATTAGGTTATGGATTTGTATATGGAATAGTAAAATGAATTATGATTCGAGTTATGGATTTTGTGTATGAAAATTTGGGTATATGATTGTGATGGTTGCTCTGAAATATTTAAAGTGCTAATCGTTTGAGAATTGATGGTATTTAAATTGAAATGTGCGTGATTTTATGGAAATGAAAAGTGAGAGCTTAAATCGATGAGATATGATTGTATATGAAGA
Source organism: Erythroxylum novogranatense (assembly GCA_029891385.1). Lineage (NCBI taxonomy): Eukaryota > Viridiplantae > Streptophyta > Magnoliopsida > Malpighiales > Erythroxylaceae > Erythroxylum > Erythroxylum novogranatense. Next base: position 65,760,143 of record CM057235.1, on the reverse strand, counting down.
GAGTTTGAGTGCGAATGATTTCAATTGGATATTGAAGTCACTTTATAAGAGATGGAATGGAAATGAAAGAAAGAAGAAAAAAAAATTATACGGGTTTTGAGAATTGTCTTAAGGTTTCCAACGCGATAAGTTTCCTATGCTTTGTGTTTTCAACGGATGTCGAAAATTGCTTCCAATTTGTGATTCGATTCGTATCTGATTTGATTTCGCCTTATGTTTCGTTTCTTTGCTTTGATTCGATTCATATTGGTTCGTATTCGTATTCGATTTCGCTTTGCTTCCGCACTTCGTTTTTCATATTCGTTTTCCCTTTTTCCGATTGGAATCCGGTTTTCGGATCGGGTCCCAATATTTATGGTATCAGAGCCCAATAATAGGATCTTACATGGGCGTATGTGTATGAGTGATTTGCATGAGAAGATGATAAGAGTTAGTGAATGAATATGATTGAATTAGTGAGAATGTGATATTGACATGAATGACCTAACATGTATTTGGAGTATAAGAATGTTTTGATTAAGGTGTCGAAAGCATGATTGATGATAAAAGAATGTGATAATGGAGATTAAGGTTCGAATTTCACGATGAATTTGGATGAATTCCTTTTGGATATATATATGTGAGATGTAATATAGGATACGTGAAAGATGAGCTTGATGATAGGAATATATGTATTGATATGGTATGGGTGCTATGTGACTCAAGAATTGAGAAATTGTGAAGAGATTGAGAATATGTATGATGGGGACATTAGATAAGAAAAGTGATTGATTAATCTCTTTTCGAAAGAAATTAGTTAAGAGATTGTGTTACTTGATAATGTCTTAGTAGGAATTTCGAGGGCGAAATTCTTTTAAGAGGGGGAGAATTGTTGGACCCCAAACTTTCGGTAGAAATTGAAAATATTAAAATGAATTCAATGAGTGTTTACGGATATGAATTGTGTTATAGATGTTATTGTGCTTAAAGGAGATTGATGAGAAATGAAGTGATTGATTTTGATGACTTTGAAATTTGAGTAGAGTTGTATGAGTTATGAAAGTCAAAATGAACTAGTTGATTGAAATGGAAGTTGAAAAGCAATAAATAATTAGTGAAAGTGTTATATTTTGAAGAAATTAAGAAAGTTAATTTTTAAAGATAGAAAGTTTGACTTGAGAGTTGAATTTTTGAGTTAGACACATTTTGAGAAAATGATCTGAATGAAAATTGTAGTTTATGTTGAGAGCTTTTCGTAGCCATAAAGTATGCTATTTTTCGATATCGAGATTGAAAGTTATAATCTTTGAAAGTTAAGTGTATTTTACTTGATTTGAAAAATGCTATTAAGAGTAAGATTGTGTATGACTTTTGTAAAAGAGAAATGTATATGCGCATATCCTTTGGAGTTGAATTTGATGTGTTAGAATGGTGTTTAGAGACTTCAATGGCAAATCTGTATTGATTTAGATGGATTTAGCCAAAGGGGTCTTAATGAAATTGGTAGATTATGTTTTTATCTTTCCATTGATATAAAGCACGAAAATTTTGGACAAGAGAGTAGAAAGTTATGATTTGTTAGAAGTTCTGATGTTGTTTAGTGTGAAGCTGATCGACCAGTCACTTTGTGTGGAGTTTTTGACCTATTTAGAGGTCAATCTGATTTTTAAGGCCTTCATAAAAGTTGTAGAGGGTTCTTTTAGCTTTCTGTAGACACCAAGTTTGTCAAATTTGGAGTTCTGGGTCAAAAGTTATGATGTTTGCAAGTTGAGGTGCTGTGTAATGTTTTGAGGAGATTATCAATTGGTCGTCTTTGAGCGCATTTTTGACCCCTTTAAAGACCGATCTTCCTTTCGAGTCCTTCTTAAAAATTGTAGATCTTTCTTTTATTTTTCTAACGGTACCGAGTTTGTAAAATTCGGAGCTCGGAGTCAAAAGTTATGAGTGTTAGAAGTTTGAAGATCGGATTGGACGCTAGCCGACCTCTTTTGGCCGACCGATCTTCGTTCTGGCCGAGCTTTGATTTTCTGACCGAGCTCTGACCTCCCTTCACTCTTTTGAGCATAACTTCTTCGTCTGACATCTGGTTGATCTGATTCTTTTTGGAAATTAAAATAAAGACATGGGGCTAGAAATGTTATGAAGGAGCAGAGCTATAATTTAGCCTCTAAGACTTCCAAATGCAGGTCGGAAGTTCAGTGTAGTGTTCAGTCCCAGTGTTGCAGTGGCTGAATAGTGTTCCGTATTTTGGATATATCTCGATCACTAAAGCTCGGATCGAGTTGATGCTTATTGCTAATTAAAATAGAGACATGGGGCTACAAATTTTATGAAGGAGCTGAGCTATAATTTACCCTCTAAGAGTTCCAAATTCGGGTCGGAAGTTAGATGTATTGTTCAGTATCAGTTTTGTAATGGCTAAACAGACTTCGGTATTTTTGAGATATCTCGATCGGTAGAGCTCCGATCGATCTGATTCTTTTTGAAAATTAAAATATAGACATGAGGCTACAAAATTTATGAAGGAGACGAGCTATAAGTTAGCCTCTAAGAATTCCAAATGCAGGTCGGAAGTTCAGTGTAGTGTTCAGTCCCGGTGTTGCAGTGGCTGAACAGTGTTCAGTATTTTTGAGATATCTCGATCGATAGAGCTCTGATCGATCGGATTCTTTTTGAAAATTAAAATAGAGACATGGGGATACAAATGTTATGAAGGATCCGAGCTATGATTTAGCCTCTAAGACTTCCAAATACGGGTCGGAAGTTTGGTATATTGTTCAGTCTCGGTGTTGAAATGGCTGAATAGTGTTCAGTATTTTGGAGATATCTCGAACGGTAGAGCTCCAATTGATCTGATTCTTTTTGAAAATTAAAATAGAGACATGGGGCTACAAATGTTATGAAGTAGCCGATCGATAATGTAGCCTCCAAGGCTTTCAAATTCGGGTCGGAATTAGATGTAGTGTTAAGTTTCAGTTTTGTAATGGCCGAATAGACTTCGGTATTTTGGAGATATCTTGATCGGTAGAGCTCCGATCGATTTGATTCTTTTTGAAAATTAAACTAGAGACATATATCTACAATTCATCTGAAGGAGACGATCGACAATGTAGCCTATAAGACTTCCAAATTCAGGTCGGAAGCTAGGTGTAGTGTTCAGCCTCGGGTCTGAAGAACAAACTTCAGTATTTTGGAGATATCTTGAGCTATAGAGCTCCGATCGATCCGATTCTTGAAGCGATGGATTCGTAAGAAATAGAGGGATATTTCCCAAAAAGAAATTCTTGGAAAATGGCTTCTTTACTTGATCGAAATAATCAGACAAGATGTCAGTTATAAAGACCAATAAAGGGGCAGTTTTGGAAGTTTACTTAAAGGGTTAAGTTTATAGGCTTAAATGGAGGGCATATGGGCCATTCCTCATTCATTAAATGACATGGCACTATAAAAGCAAGAGGGCTGTCATTGTTTGAAGGAAAAGCCCGAAACTTATAATCAAAGGAAAGAAAGAATAAGAGAATAAGAGAGAAGAGAGAAGGGAGAGCAAGCTTCGGTGGAGAAAAAGGGGAGAAAGCTAGGGCTCGATTTTTCTACCACTTGAAGAGAAATTTTGATGTCATTCCAAGAGAGAAAAAGTTGGAGGATGAAGAGAGCTTCACATTGAACCAAGAAAATCTGAAAATAGAGGAGAAATGAGGTAAGAGTAATTTTTAAGATTTGAGTTTCTCTTGAAGTTTTGGTTTAGAATTATGGAAAATGGTATGGGTTTGTGGAGTATGAAGTCAATTTTGGTGATTGCTAAGTATTATGGGTTTAATTTTGGATGGAAATTAATTAGGGTTATGCCCAATTTTATGAATTGAGGTTTTTGAAAATTGGTGATTTAGATGGCTTGTTTATGTGTGGAATTAGTGTTTTCTAAGTTCAATATTAAGGATTATGTTATTTATGAGATTGAATTCGTGGGAAATTGATGTAGGGAATTTTCAATTAAAAGAAAGAAAGACGCAATGGTCAAATTGAAGCATTGGACAAGCTTCAAGCATGGAAATGAGGTGGGTACCTGTTTATAATAGATTTATAAGCCACTACTGTTTTCTTTAAACAAAGAGATTTTCTGATTTTAATTGCATCATAAATGTTGCATCATTTTATGAATGATTTGAAAAATTATTATTAATTCAATACATGAACTTTTGATGAATTGCAAAATACATTTGTGTTATGCCTCGAAAATTTCATGGCATTTCGTATATTCGGAAAAGAGCATTCGATAATTGATTTAAGCATGATTATGTGCTTGTGTTTGGGCGAGAGAGGAACGTTTCGTTATTCACGTGCATGTCGATGTTTAAGCCTGCTCCCGGCTGCCCGTTAGAGGCCACGAGATTCTGAGAAATCGGACTCGTCCTGTTTACGGTAAACTTCCGTTTTCGTCGTGTTTATGGAACTCTCGAGCCGTTATGTGTGCATTTGCATTGTGAAGTGTTATGATTGATGCATCCATGTTTTGGAAATTGTTATTTCGACTACTGCAAGAGAAGAACTTTTGAAAATGTGCTTTATGGGTTTCAAACAAGTTCTGCTAGAAAAGAAAGGAAAAACATTTTTAAAGGTTTTGCTTATTTATTTGTTATAAATTGTTACCCACGAGCTATAAGCTCACCCCCTTCATTCCCATCCACAGGTGATGAGAAGAAGATCGGGTAAAGAAAAGTGAAGGTTTCCATTTGTATGTGTTCATATGGTATAATTTGTTTAGCTAAGTGATCGCTAAGAAATTTAGAATTGTTGTGTATTCATTGTGAGAATGTATTCTGAATTCTGGACATATGTATTGGATTAAGTTATGGATTTGTATATGGAATAGTAAAATGAATTATGATTCGAGTTATGGATTTTGTGTATGAAAATTTGGGTATATGATTGTGATGGTTGCTCTAAAATATTTAAAGTGCTAATCGTTTGAGAATTGATGGTATTTAAATTGAAATGTGCGCGATTTTATGGAAATGAAAAGTGAGAGTTTAAATCGATGAGATATGATTGTATATGAAGAGAGTTTGAGTGCGAATGATTTCAATTGGATATTGAAGTCACTTTATAAGAGATGGAATGGAAATGAAAGAAAGAAGAAAAAAAATTTATACGGGTTTTGAGAATTGTCTTAAGGTTTCCAACGCGTAAGTTTCCTATGCTTTGTGTTTTCAACGGATGTCGAAAATTGCTTCCAATTTGTGATTCGATTCGTATCTGATTTGATTTCGCCTTATGTTTCGTTTCTTTGCTTTGATTCGATTCATATTGGTTCGTATTCGTATTCGATTTCGCTTTGCTTCCGCACTTCATTTTTCGTATTCGTTTTCCCTTTTTCCTATTAGGATCCGGTTTTCGGATCGGGTCCGAACATTTATAGTATCAGAGCTCAATAATAGGATCTTACATGGGCGTATGTGTATGAGTGATTTGCATGAGAAGATGATAAGAGTTAGTGAATGAATATGATTGAATTAGTGAGAATGTGATATTGACGTGAATGACCTAATATGTATTTGGAGTATAAGAATGTTTTGATTAAGGTGTCGAAAGCATGATTGATGATAAAAGAATGTGATAATGGAGATTAAGGTTCGAATTTCACGATGAATTTGGATGAATTCCTTTTGGATATATATATATGTGAGATGTAATATAGGATACGTGAAAGATGAGCTTGATGATAGGAATATATGTATTGATATGGTATGGGTGCTATGTGACTCAAGAATTGAGAAATTGTGAAGAGATTGAGAATATGTATGATGGGGACATTAGATAAGAAAAGTGATTGATTAATCTCTTTTCGAAAGAAATTAGTTAAGAGATTGTGTTACTTGATAATGTCTTAGTAGGAATTTCGAGGGCGAAATTCTTTTAAGAGGGGGAGAATTGTTGGACCCCAAACTTTCGGTGGAAATTGGAAATATTAAAATTAATTCAATGAGTGTTTACGGATATGAATTGTGTTATAGATGTTATTGTGCTTAAAGGAGATTGATGAGAAATGAAGTGATTGATTTTGATGACTTTGAAATTTGAGTAGAGTTGTATGAGTTATGAAAGTCAAAATGAACTAGTTGATTGAAATGGAAGTTGAAAAGCAATAAATAATTAGTGAAAGGGTTATATTTTGAAGAAATTAAGAAAGTTAATTTTTAAAGATAGAAAGTTTGACTTGAGAGTTGAATTTTTGAGTTAGACACATTTTGAGAAAATGATCTTAATGAAAATTGTAGTTTATGTTGAGAGCTTTTCGTAGCCATAAAGTATGCTATTTTTCGATATCGAGATTGAAAGTTATAATCTTTGAAAGTTAAGTGTATTTTACTTGATTTGAAAAATGCTATTAAGAGTAAGATTGTGTATGACTTTTGTAAAAGAGAAATGTATATGCGCATATCCTTTGGTGTTGAATTTGATGTGTTGGAATGATGTTTAGAGACTTCAATGGCAAATCTGTATTGATTTAGATGGATTTAGCCAAAGGGGTCTTAATGAAATTGGTAGATTATGTTTTTATCTTTCCATTGATATAAAGCTCGAAAATTTTGGACAAGAGAGTAGAAAGTTATGATTTGTTAGAAGTTCTGATGTTGTTTAGTGTGAAGCTGATCGACCAGTCACTTTGTGTGGAGTTTTTGACCTATTTAGAGGTCGATCTGATTTTTAAGGCCTTCATAAAAGTTGTAGAGGGTTCTTTTAGCTTTCTGTATACACCAAGTTTGTCAAATTTGGAGTTCTGGGTCAAAAGTTGTGATGTTTGCAAGTTGAGGTGCTGTGTAAAGTTTTGAGGAGACTATCGATTGGTCGTCTTCGAGCGCATTTTTGACCCCTTTAAAGACCGATCTTCCCTTCTAGTCCTTCTTAAAAATTGTAGATCTTTCTTTTATTTTTCCAACGGTACCGAGTTTGTAAAATTTAGAGCTCGGAGTCAAAAGTTATGAGTGTTAGAAGTTTGAAGATTGGATTGGGTGCTAGCCGACCTCTTTTAGCCGACCTCTGTTGGCCGACCGATCTTCGTTCTGGCCGAGCTTTGATTTTCTGACCGAGCTCTGACCTCCCTTCACTCTTTTGAGCATAACTTCTCCGTCTAACATCCGGTTAATCTTATTCTTTTTGGAAATTAAAATAAAGACATGGGGCTAGAAATGTTATGAAGGAGTAGAGCTATAATTTAGCCTCTAAGACTTCCAAATGTAGGTCGGAAGTTCAGTGTAGTGTTCAGTCCCAGTGTTATAGTGGCTGAACAATGTTTCGTATTTTGGATATATCTCGATCACTAGAGCTCGGATCGAGTTGATGCTTGTTGTTAATTAAAATAGAGACATGGGGCTACAAATTTTATGAAGGAGCCGAGCTATAATTTAGCCTCTAAGACTTCCAAATTCGGGTCGGAAGTTAGATGTAGTGTTCAGTATCAGTTTTGTAATGGCCAAATAGACTTCGGTATTTTGGAGATATCTCGATCGGTAGAGCTCCGATAGATCTGATTCTTTTTGAAAAATAAAATATAGACATGGGGCTACAAATTTTATGAAGGAGACGAGCTATAAGTTAGCCTCTAAGAATTCCAAATGCAGGTCGGAAGTTCAGTGTAGTATTCAGTCCCAGTGTTGTAGTGGCTGAACAGTGTTCAGTATTTTGGAGATATATCGATCGATAGAGCTCTGATCGATCGGATTCTTTTTGAAAATTAAAATAGAGACATGGGTATACAAATGTTATGAAGGATCCGAGCTATGATTTAGCCTCTAAGACTTCCAAATATGGGTCGGAAGTTTGGTATAGTGTTCAGTCTCAGTGTTGTAATGGCTGAATAGTGTTCAGTATTTTGGAGATATCTCGATCGGTAGAGCTCCAATCGATCTGATTCTTTTTGGAAATTAAAATAGAGACATGGGGCTACAAATGTTATGAAGGAGCCGATCGATAATGTAGCCTCCAAGGCATTCAAATTCGGGTCGGAATTAGATGTAGTGTTCAGTTTCAGTTTTGTAATTGCCGAACAGACTTCGATATTTTGAAGATATCTTGATCGGTAGAGCTCCGATCGATTTGATTCTTTTTGAAAATTAAACTAGAGACATATATCTACAATTCATCTGAAGGAGACGATCGACAATGTAGCCTATAAGACTTCCAAATTCAGGTCGGAAGCTAGGTGTAGTGTTCAGCCTCGGGTCTGAAGAACAAACTTCAGTATTTTGGAGATATCTTGAGCTATAGAGCTCCGATCGATCCGATTCTTGAAGCGATGGATTCGTAAGAAATAGAGGGATATTTCCCAAAAAGAAATTCTTGGAAAATGGCTTCTTTACTTGATCGAAATAATCAGACAAGATGTCAGTTATAAAGACCAATAAAGGGGCAATTTTGGAGGTTTACTTAAAGGGTTAAGTTTATAGGCTTAAATGGAGGGGCATATGGGTCATTCCTCATTCATTAAATGACATGGCACTATAAAAGCAAGAGGGCTGTCATTGTTTGAAGGAAAAGCCCGAAACTTATAATCAAAGGAAAGAAAGAATAAGAGAATAAGAGAGAAGGGAGAGCAAGCTTCGGTGGAGAAAAAGGGGAGAAAGCTAGGGCTCGATTTTTCTACCACTTGAAGAGAGATTTTGATATCATTCCAAGAGAGAAAAAGGTGGAGGATGAAGAGACCTTCACATTGAACCACGAAAATCCAAAAATAAAGGAGAAATGAGGTAAGAGCAATTTTTAAGATTTGAGTTTCTCTTGAAGTTTTGGTTTAGAATTATGGAAAATGGTATGGGTTTGTGGAGTATGAAGTCAATTTTGGTGATTGCTAAGTATTATGGGTTTAATTTTGGATAGAAATTAATTAGGGTTATGCCCAATTTTATGAATTGGGGTTTTTAAAAATTGGTGATTTAGATGGCTTGTTTATGTGTGGAATTAGTGTTTTCTAAGTTCAATACTAAGGATTATGTTATTTATGAGATTGAATTTGTGGGAAATTGGTGTAGGGAATTTTCAATTGAAAGAAAGAAAGACGCAATGGTCAAATTGAAGCATTGGACAAGCTTCAAGCATGTAAATGAGGTGGGTACCTGTTTATAATAGATTTATAAGCCACCACTGCTTTCTTTAAACAAAGAGATTTTCTGATTTCAATTGCATCATAAATGTTGCATCATTGTATGAATGATTTGAAAAATCATTATTGATTCAATACATGAAATTTTGATGAATTGCAAAATACATTTGTGTTATGCCTTGAAATTTTTATGGCATTCGTATATTAAAAAAAAAGCATTCGATAATTGATTTAAGCATGATTATGTGCTTGTGTTTGGACGAGAGAGGAACGTTTTGTTAGTTACGTGCACGTCGACGTTTAAGCCTGCTCCCGGCTGCCCGTTAGAGGCCACGAGATCCTGAGAAATCAGACTCGTCGTGTTTACGGTAAACTTTCGTTTTCGTAGTGTTTATGAAACTCTCGAGCCGTTATATGTGCATTTGCATTGTGAAGTGTTATGATTGATGCATCCATGTTTTGGAAATTGTTATTTCGACTACTGCAAGAGAAGAACTTTTGAAAATGTGCTTTATGGGTTTCAAACAAGTTCTGCTAGAAAAAAAAAAGAAAAACATTTTTAAAGGTTTTGCTTATTTATTTGTTATAAATTGTTACCCATGAGCTATAAGCTCACCCCCTTCATTCCCATCCACAGGTGATGAGAAGAAGATCGGGTAAAGAAAAGTGAAGGTTTCCATTTGTATGTGTTCATATGGTATAATTTGTTTAGCTAAGTGATCGCTAAGAAATTTAGAATTGTTGTGTATTCATTGTGAGAATGTATTCTGAATTCTGGGACATATGTATTGGATTAAGTTATGGATTTGTATATGGAATAGTAAAATGAATTATGATTCGAGTTATGGATTTTGTGTATGAAAATTTGGGTATATGATTGTGATGGTTGCTCTGAAATATTTAAAGTGCTAATCGTTTGAGAATTGATGGTATTTAAATTGAAATGTGCGCGATTTTATGGAAATGAAAAGTGAGAGTTTAAATCGATGAGATATGATTGTATATGAAGAGAGTTTGAGTGCGAATGATTTCAATTGGATATTGAAGTCACTTTGTAAGAGATGGAATGGAAATGAAAGAAAGAAGAAAAAAAATTTATACGGGTTTTGAGAATTGTCTTAAGGTTTCCAACGCGATAAGTTTCCTATGCTTTGTGTTTTCAACGGATGTCAGAAATTGCTTCCAATTTGTGATTCGATTCGTATCTGATTTGATTTCGCCTTATGTTTCGTTTCTTTGCTTTGATTCGATTCATATTGATTCGTATTCGTATTCGATTTCGCTTTGCTTCCGCACTTCATTTTTCGTATTCGTTTTCCCTTTTTCTGATTGTGATCTGGTTTCCGGATCGGGTCCCAACAATTATCAATATTATTATAATTAATTTCTTATTATCATTATCATTATTATTCTTATAATTATTCGTATTATAATTTTGTTGTTGTTATTATTATTATTAATATTGTTATTAGTTCTTTATTATTTCATCACTTTTTCTTTTTCATTTCTAACAAACCACAATATTATTTTAACAAACCACAATATTATTAATTATATTAGTATTGTTATCTTTTAATTTGCATTTTTATTCTTATGACAAATTAATTATTATTATTATTATTATTATTCGTAGATGTAGATGTACAATTTCTATTATCAAGCATCATCATCATCATTATTATTATTATTGTTATTATCATTGTATATTTTGTCTTTATAATGATTCATATTTATTATTATGGAACATTTTGTGTCTATTTTGTTCTTGTTATTAATTTTGTGGTTGTTGTTGTTGTTGTTGTTGTTGTTGTTGTTGTTGTTGTTGTTGTTGTTGTTGTTGTTGTTGTTGTTGTTGTTGTTGTTGTTATTATTATTATTATTATTATTATTATTATTATTATTATTATTATTATTATTATTATTATTATTATTATTATTATTATTATTTTGATGGGTTAATATTATTTGATATTTCATAATAGTTTATAATAATAATAATTATTATTATTTCTCTAAGAACATTTCTTGAGCCACTGCAGCGCATTAGCCAAGGGCTTCAGGTAGTTCGCACACATAATCTAGGCCGGTACCTAGGGGTTCCCTTACTTCATAAGAGACCGAGCAGGCACACTTATCAGCATATCCTAGACAATGCTCACCGGAAACTTTCTGGGTGGGGCGCTAGGATGCTCTCCCTTGCGGGCAGGGTTACGTTAACCCAGGTCGTACTCTCGGCGCTGCCACTTTACACTATGCAGACGGTTCGGCTCCTGCGCCAGTTGTGCGATGATCTTGAAAAACTTATGCGTGACTTTATTTGGGGATCCTCTCCGGACTACCGCAAAATACATTTGGTCAACTGGGAGTCGGTGTGTCAGCCGAAAGCGATGGGGGGGCTAGGCCTTAAGCGCATTCGGCCCATGAATGATGCCCTCCTGGCTAAATTGGGTTAGGACCTAGTCACTAAGCCTACCGCCCTTTGTGTTCAGGTCCTACAGGTTAAATATCGCCTCGATACTACACATCTGCCCCTCACGCTCTCCCGGGCCAGGGCTTCGATTGTTTGGAGAGGGATTTCGGCAGCCTGGGGATGGGTGTGCACTAGGCTCCAATGGAATGTGGGGAACGGGAGGTGGATCCTCTTTTGGATGGACAATTGGCTGGCAGGTTGGGGCCCTCTTATTCACGTGGCGTCCTCTCCGGTCCCCGACATCCTTCAGCTGGCCTTTATTGCTGAGCTTACAAATGCCAACGGTGATTGGCGTTGGCATGAGTTTTAGCAGTACCTCTCGACCTCGGTTTGCCTGGCTCTTGCGCATGTCAAGTCTATGGGAGAGGATAGATTACAGTGGGCCCCTACCCCCCACGGCAGGTTCACTGTGGCGTTGGCGTATGGCCTCATAACGGACCACTCTACCGTCTGCCGCCACAAGCTATGGGAGATCATCTGGAAATGGGCGGGCTCCTAATGAATTCGGACGTTTCTCTAGCTCGTTGCTCAACTTAAACTGCTAACGAACCAATAGCGGGTAGCTCGCCACATTGCCACTGATGTTAGCTTCCACTTCTGTGGGCAGGACGAGACCACTGACCATGTTTTGCGAGCCTGCTCGTGAGTTCAAGCTCTCTGGCGCCAGTTTCCTCCAGACGTGGTGGACACGGGCTTCTTCCAGCATGAAGCTGACGTGTGGTTATCGTGGCACCTGACGCAGGCCACCCAAGTGTATCAGGAAGCGTGGGCCACAATCTTTGGGGTCACTTGTTGGTTCCTTTGGAAATGGCGTAACAGTAGTCTGTTCGAGCCAGGCTTTGTCTGGTCGGCTGAGGGACACCGACTTATCATGGATTACGTGCGGTGGATTGCCTGAGCTAGGACATTGGAGCGGTGTGTTTTACCCGCGCAGGGCATCTCGGTGGGTACCTTTGTGGGGTGGACTCGACCTCCAGCGGGCTGGGTGAAAGTCAATTCGGACGGCGCGTGGAACCCGGGCTCCCACACGATCTCCTTGGGGGGGGAGAGGCAGGGGATTCCATCAACTCCTCAGTAGGGGTTCGCCCTTAGCTGCTGAACTTTGGGGGGGTTCAATCGGGCCTTCAACTGGCCTGGGACCTGGGATTCCGCCAAGTGGTGGTTGAAGTCAACTCCCTTGAGGTCACTAACATCCTCTCTACTCCCCATGCTCTCGATGAATTGTCCTTTTGGTGACAGTATTACAGAGTCGATGCAACGGGCGTGGATGGTTCAGCTCCAACATGTGTACCGGGAAGGCAACCAGTGCACGGACAATCTCGCTCGCCTCACTGACTTGCTCAGACCGGGCCTCCATATTCTCCAAGAGCCCCTTATTGGCATTCAGGAGCTTCTCCGACGTGATGCGCTTGGCGCAGTGTATCCTAGGATGATGATTTAGTTTGTTTTTCATTTCTCCTCTTTGTGAAAAAAAACTTTTCACCTAACACAAATAGTTTGTAATAAAACTATCAATTAATTACATATTTCTAATCATATTAAGGACCAAGGGCATTTTTGTTTTTGTCACTATTTTTTCGTTCTGTCCACTGCAATCAAACACATTCTGTCCTTGAGATGGAGACAGAAAATTTTGTTCTGTCCACCACAACCAAACACCTCACTGTCTCCAGTTTCTGTTCCGTTCCGTCATGTTCTGTTCCATCTCCAAATACCAAAAGCAGCAATCAAACGCAACAGAGCTTGGAAATTTTCTTTAAAATGTAAAAAGACAAGAAATCTTGTCACAAATGCTTGCTCTCACTTAAGTTAGACCAGAGTTTCTGTTATAATTAACTAATTTCAATCTTATTTTATTAAATCGTATTTATATATTTATGTGAGATTTACACCACAATAAGATGTTCCACCCTAATGAGTACTTTTAAGAAGAAAAATCGCCAACTGAGGTGTACTTATAACCTATTGCTTTGTCACAAGTAGTGTACTATATTTTTTTAGCAGTAGTTCAACTGATAAGAATGATCCTTTTAAGCAAACGAGATCCTATGTTCCTTTTGTTGTATGCCAACTTTTTCACTTCTATTTTATCCACACATTTAGATGAACCCTATATAAATATGTTGATGAGACTTAATAAAATAGAGTAGGAACTGATTAATTGGAACAGATAAGTTGTTCTCCTTTTAAGAGCCTTTAGTGCTAGAAATATTGAATTTGAGTAGTCAAAATCAATATTTCAAAAATAGAGTGAAAGTTAAACTACTAAGATAAGAAGTTTAAGGTTTAAAATGTTCAATTAGTATTAGAGTGCCTAAAAACTCGGCTAAAGATTAAATAAAATTAAAGAATTTAAAATATAATAAAAATTACCTTACCCGTTCAAGAATTTGAAGTTTAATTGAAAAAGAGAATATTAAATAAAATTAATTTATCTATTTTAGTTTATAAAATTATTAATTTACAAAAGTTGACCGATTAATTAATAAATTGATTAATTTTTAACAATAAGAATTATTAAAGTAAATTGAACCTAAAAATTGAAAACATAACTAGAAAATTAGGCGATTGAATTGGTTGAATCGATTAAATTTTTAATTATCGGTCAAAACTCTTTAAAATTTTTGCAATAATTAGCATGATACATATTGCATCAAAATTTATTGTTAATTAGTCAATCAAAATTTTAATTATTAATTTGTTAAATTTACATATTATTACAATATTTGATATTAAATAAAATGACTAATGCATTTTAGTCTCAATTTTTTTATTCAGTCTACTGGTTTAATTAGCAAAAATTAATAAGAAACAACAAATAGGGTAAGATTAAGTATTATTGAACTCCTCATAATCTACATTTATGTGAAACTCTCCCTAAATGTTGTTATTTTTGTGTAATTAGCATAAATTAGTTAGAAGAGATGATTAGCATGCAAGTTGTATTATACATAGCCAACGCAACAAACTTGATCTGTAACAAGAGATTTGTTGGGCTGAAATTAATGCCCTTTCTGATTGGACTTATTGGGTTGATCGTGCCTTTTAACTATTGAGCTGCTTTAATCTATAAGCATGCCTGCAAGAAAGACCTTGAAGTGTTTTGTAAAGATCATACTATAATACTTGCGTCAGCTTCAGGTTTATGAAAAACTTATAAAGAGAGACGTATCTTTATCTCTATGGTAATGCTTCTTTTCTATAAGAAAGATGAAGTGGACGCCACAAGGAATGACTTCCTTACCCCCCGTATGGTTGCTGTCACCGTATACGGGGACAGGTAACAAAACATAATAATCCTATCATCCACATGTGTTTGGTTGGTGTTTCTGTTTTCTTGTCATCTGTCATCGGTAGACAGAGACATACTAATCCTGTCTACTTGAAAAACGAAAGACAGCGACAAAGTCTCCGTCTTCGTATGAAAAACGTAGAACTTAAGTTGCCCCTTCCTAAAATATCCCACGCCCTTCACTCCTCTCCGACGCTTGGCTCCGCTCGATCTCATGACGGTGGTGTCGTCTTCCCGAAGAGGTTCGCGAGGTGAGTGAAACACAGATGCTCGAAAATGTGGCTCTCCCCGTTTAGATCTACATTTGTCTGTGCACGCAAATTTGCTCCTCCTTCTCAGTTTTGTGTTTTGCAATTTGTTCTCTTGAATGGGCATTGTAGATTTTATCCTTTGTCTTCTTTTGTTGTTGGGTGTATGGGAAATTTTTTTCTTTTACCACATTACCGAGAGCTTTTGCGGTGTGTATTTGGTAAACTATTGTTGGGATTTTTGCATGTTCGTTTATGATTTCCTCTTGAAATATCTAACTTTTGTCTTCGTTTGTGTTTAGGTTGCATAAGGCATTTGATTGATTCTTTTGCAGAGACATATATCTGCAAAAAATTGCTTCTGTTTGCTTTCACAGGTATTCCCTTTTATGTTCTGATCTACTATCATGAACCTATTGTTTTTGCCATCCACGAATAATGGCTTGTTTGATTGAAGAAGAGCATTGTCATTGACTGTTAGTTGTAATGGAGTTTGACTGAGGCTAATTATATATGACATTTTGTTGATTTGTACATGTACAACTACTACAAATTCTTGGTTTCTAATTAAGGAGCAATGGTTTAGTTGATCTAGATAATTTAAAAGTGAAAGACAAGTAGGAATATGGAAGAATGGCTAGATGAAACTATCAATTATATTCGACAAATTATGATCAGCAAGGGCCGTAGATTAGCTAATTGAGAGGATTGGTTTATTAGTAGAATTAGTCATTAAAGTGTAGCAAGACGACAAGCTCTTCTGTTGGTGTTTTATTTTGAATAATTTATCATCAACACTTCCACTTAATTGCAGGCAATGAGTTTGTTTAAAAAATTGAGCTTTGAACGTGTTATTTAATCGAAGTACTGGTATTTTATTTCAGTTGTATTACTTTATATATTGAGCTGTTAATAATAACTCCCTCATAATTTTGACGTTCTATGCTTGTATCGATTTAAAAACAAAAACAGAAGTGAGGATTAAAAGTATGATTAAAATGGAGATGCCATTTGTGTATTAAAATAATAGATTGAGTTACACTGAATTATGCAAGCAAGGTGTGATTAAAGAATTTTTGAACCTCAATATTTGGATCATCCTAAACCAACCTTGTTTTTCTCTCCAGTGAGATGGTTGAGTTTTTCTCTACCATCAATGGCCAATTTTATTGTTATCGCCCATTCATGGTTATTTTGGCCGCTTGACTAGTGGTTTGTCAAGTGAAAAGGCAAGTGAAGAAGATCATATAGTTGCATTGTGCTTTTCTCGCTGTAACGATAGGATTAGTTATACTCCAATTACTGAAATCCTTACTAAGAAACAGGGAAAAGTAATTATACCTTGATCTTTTGGAATGGTTGCTTTATATAGGTTAAAGCAACTTAAATCAACATAACAAATATACAGCTCACATAATGCTGAAATGTAAATGTTACTATTTTGATATACTAAGTTGTTTAAAGTTCCAATAGTCTACAATTTGTCAGTTGTAGACTATTGGAAATTGGAATAATCTCTGTACTTAGTAAACTAGTTTGTAGGGATATCTTAGGATTCGTTAGTTTTGTATCCAAATACCTAAGTACATTTGGCAATAATTCTTTTATGTTCAATCTTGGTTGGGGGTACGGAGCTTTGACTATTCAACCTAAAGGCCATAGAAGATGACTCTGATCTACTATAAAGTCAGTAGCTTCGTTTATCTTTCGGACACAACTAACAGTCATGGCTAGAGTTAAGTCTTTCACCTTCCTACTTCTGGTTCAAGCTCTTTTGATCTCTCCCTTGCTTTATGTTTTGGAGGCACATGCCTCTGCTCCACTGTCAAAGGGCGTGTGTCGGAGTAAATATCAGAACCTGACTCCGATACACTACTGTAGAGAAGAGAAAGTGCTATAAAATAGGGAATAGTAGAACAAAAGATGGGTGAGTGGCTGTTTAGTTTTCTGCACACCTTCCACTTCAGCTAAAACTTAATACACTTCAGCTAAATATTAAATCATTCATGGGTGGCATGCCTTTTAAATTTACTCTTCAGTTTTTGTTGTATATAGGCTGCAGAGGTATTGCCAGGTTAGTCCTACATAGGATTAATTTAATTTTTTAATTAGATAGTGCTGGAGTTAATTAGACTGGAGATAACTTCATTGTTCCACTTTCTAAAACCAGATGATACCATCAAAATCAACACTGATGGCAAGTCTTCAGGTTTTATGACATTTGATGAATGGAATTGATCGTCTTTCAAAGCCTTGAGTTTGCATCAATATATAAGCACATATATTACCACTGATGACAAACCAAGTTATTTATTTATTTAACTTCTCCTCCAATTAAGCAAATCCATAAAGCATGTACTTATCAATCTCCATACAATTTTTTAAAACATTGTGCACACAAAGTGCCCGAATTATCATGCACACACGTTATTGTTACTTTAGCTGATGATATTGTTATGTTGAAAGGATCCACCAAACAATTACATATATTGTTCTACAAAGTATAAGGGCAAATCTGTAAATATAGTTTCGCACGATTAGTCCCTTCATGGTTAACTTAACACAACAGTGAAAAGTAGAGCCCTGTATCAATTCTATTACCAATGCCAAGGTGGGTGTTCATGTAACCATATCTTGCAGGACCTGTCAAACTCTGATTTTCACTGCATATGACATAAGAATCTCATATGTTTTGAATTACAACTATTATAGTAAATACACCCGTGATGGGTATAATAGTCATAAGTTTTGAATTACAACTATGTACATTATATGGATAACTTCAACTTTATTATTCTATTGTGGCTTTTGTTTGATAAATCTTTGGCTTTCATTATGTGCAGACAGCATTCTTTTACACAAATGGATAACAGGAAACGTGATGCTATCTTTAAGGCTCTTATGTATTTTGAGTTTTGGAATGGTCAATTGGACTTAATGAGAATGGTGATGTTTCTATGCTTGTATGTATGCGTTAAAAAATGGTGCAGGAGTGAAAATGCTAGAGGTTGTAGGGCGTTGACAGTTCCAAGTAGGCAAGCTAATATACGTAGGATTTTAAATGAGGGTGATCGGAATAGCCAATGGGATTTAAGGATGGACTTAAATGCATTTTACATATTATGTGAAATGCTTCAAGTCCATGGTCGCTTGCCGAATACTGGTCATGTGGCAATTGAAGAAAAAGTATTAATCTTCCTAAGGATATTGGCACAAAATGAATCTAATAGAGTTTTACAAGTTAGGTTTATGAGGTCAGGAGAAACAATTAGTAGGATCTTCCATAGTGTGCTAAAGGCTGTACTAAATCTCCACCATCTGTTGTATGTAAAGCCCATACCAATTGCTAAGGATTGCACAGATAGCAGATGGAAATGATTTAAGGTTAGTATATGTATGAAGCTATGGTAACTGCCAATTTGCACTTCATTACATTACTGAAGTTTAACTGTATTTGTTGGGAATTGTTTCATAGGGTTGCCTTGGTGCGCTAGACGGGACCTATATAGATATAACAGTTCCCCTCACAGACAAACCAAGATATAGAGGATGGAAAGGGAGAATATGCACTAATGTCTTAGGGGTGTGCGATAAGGACTTAAACTTTGTTTATGTTCTAACCGGATGGGAGGGTTCAGCATCTGATTCAAGGGTGTTACATGATGCAGTGAGTAGGCGTAATGGACTTCAAGTTCCAATAGGTATGTAAGATAACAAATACCAGCATAGTGCTTTTATTTGCAAATTTTTTATTAGAATTACAATAGTAATAGTGTCATTTCCTAATAGGGAATTACTACTTAGTAGATGCTGGCTATACCAATGCTCCTGGCTTTCTTGCACCTTATAGAGGCACAAGATACCATATTCAAGAGTGGGCCAGAGATGGAAGGGCACCTAGGAACCCAGAGGAGCTTTTTAATAAGAGGCATTCAGCTGCAAGAAATGTCATTGAACGTGCATTTGGGCTGCTGAAAAAAAGATGGAAAATTCTAAAAAATCCATCGTTTTATGCAGCAAACACACATGTTCACATAATTCTCACATGTTGCCTGTTGCATAACTTTATTAGGCTACATATGAGTGATGATCCTGCAGAGGCAAATCCTCTTGCAGATGAGGATCAGCCATTTGGGGAAGATGCATCCTTGCCCCAAATGGTTGATCGTGTTGAAACAACTACTGCTTGGAGTCAATAGAGAGAGGATTTATCTCAGAGCATGTTTGACGAATGGAGAAGCAACCACTGATTGTGTACTTTGATTTGCTTTATGTGATGTATATTGAATTGGGGATTTGCTTTATGTGATGTTTATTGAATTGGGGATTTGCGTTATGTGATGTTCATTGAATTGGGGATTTGCGTTATGTGATGTTCATTGAATTGGGGATTTGGTTTATGTGATGTTTATTGACTTTCTCATTAACCTCTTTCACATCATGACTTGTTTCACATAATTCAATATTATATTCAATCTATGATGTTTAATCATTTATGCCACTAGAATGTTTTGGGAATGGCATTGCATGGTTTAGGTGCAATGTCAAGGATTTGGACTGAAGCTGAAACAGATGCATTTGTGATGTTCATGGAGGAGGTTGTTGTGGCTGGGCACAGGGCTGATAATGGTCAGTTAAAGCCTGGAACTTTCCAACTCCTGGCTAGAATGATGCAGGACAAGTTTCCTGGTTGTGGCATTGAGAGGAGGCATGTCAAAAATAAACACAAGAGGTTAAAGGATAAATATCAGACATGCCTTTGACATGTTAAATTGCGATGGGTTGGTGGAACTAAAGCAAAGCGGTGTGTTGAAGTCGACTATGAAGCAAGTCCTGGATGAATAGATGAGGGTAATGTTCTTAATTTTTCTTTGTTCATTACATTATCTTTATAATGAGAAGTTTCCTAGGCTGACGTTTTCTTATGTTTTCCCCAGAGCCACCCCAACAAGTTTTATACTCCAGGCAAGCCTTTCCCACTTTACCCAAGACTGGAGTTTGTGTTTGGGAGAGACAGAGCAACGGGGGCAGGTGCCCAAGCTGTTGCAGATGCTATTGGTGAGCTGCAAACGGATGACACTGAAGGTGAAGGACCAGCTGATCCACTAGCGTCTGCATCCCAATTTGATGCCACAACCCCATTGGTCAGTCCTCCTCCGACTACTTCAGGCAATGTCTTTGGTTCAGTCGCCTCTTCCAGCAACACGGACGGAATCCGACAGAATAAAGGCAAAAGGAAGATGAGGGATATCGAAGTTTTAGAAAACGTTGCTGCGTCTTTCCTTCTTGCGATTGATAGTGGCAAAGAAAGTGCTAGGATCATTGCTGATGCCATTGTAGGATTGCATGGGACGAGGCTAGGTGATGAGCTTGGAAAGTTGGGCTTCTCCACTGAAGAATTCATCAAGATTGGAAGGATATTCGCAAAGGATGTTCCTGCTGCGAATCTGTTTTGGGATCTAAATGAAGATCAGAGACTGCGTTATATCAGGGAGCTGCTAGATGACGATGTTTGACATCGTCAAGTTTTTTGGGTTGATGTGTTTTGTGGAGCTACTTCTTTTGTAGTAGCTTAATATGGATATATAGATTTGTACTGTTATCCAAATAGTTTTGTGATGTTGACTTTGACTTGATGATGTGCTGACTTTGTATTGATGATGTGCTCACTTTGTTTTGTTGATGTGCTGACCTTGTGTTTTCAGCAGACAACTTATGATCAATGCTTAGTTATTATAACTTCTTCATGTTAGTCGTTTTCCTGCGTGTTCGAATGATGATAATATGATTCAATTTCAAGTACGTAGATATGGCTAGATACAGCTTTTACGTTGTCTTTGTTGGACGCCAAGTTGGAATTTTTACCAATTGGGAAGATGTCAAATTGGTCACTGAGGGGTTTCCCAATGCTCGATTCAGGGGATATCAAACATTGGAGGAAGCACAAAGTGTGTTTGCCATGGACCAATATAGGTCGTCTCGTTGCATTGCAGACATTGTTCCTACTATCAATGAACCATCCTCCATTCCGATTCCATCCGCTCTTCCAACAACTGAACAAGTCACTGAAGTTCGGGCAGTGCCGCCAAACATCAGTTGGACTAATATATTTTTAGCCATTGCCATTGGAGTCATTTTGGGGATGGTTCTAAAGGACATTATTTCTAAAATATAAGGCGTTAATTTACATTGAACCAAATATTTCAGATGTTTTATTAATGCTTAGATGTTTGTTTTGAATGAGAAGTTGAACCTATTATGTAATTAATTATATGAATGTGTGCTGACCTTTTATGTAATTAATTTCATGAATGCGTAGATGTTGTGTTTGCACATAATTATTATAATCAATATTATTATAATTCATTACATAATTATCATAATTATTATTATTGTTACTATTATTATAATTATTATAACTATTATTATTGCTACTATTATTATCACTATAATAATAATAATTATTATTATTATTATTATTATTATTATTATTATATTATGATTATTATTATTATTATTCTCATTATTATTGTTGTTGTTATTATATAGTTTGTATTTTCCTTTTCAAATTTATTACCGATTATACATTTTCAACGTATTTATGGTCTTCAAATTAGTTTAGTTGTTCTTCTTCTTATTATTATTATTATTATTTGTTAACATGAATTATTATTATTATTATTATTATTATTATTATTATTATTATTATTATTATTATTATTATTATTATTATTATTATTATTATTACTAATCAATCAATTGAAATTGTTATTATCATTATTTGATAAATTTTTGACAATCATACCTTATTCCAATTAACTTATCAATTAATAACACGTTTTTATTCATCTTAACTATCAGGGGCATTTATGTCATTGGCACATTTTTTGTCGTTCTGTCCCCTGCAACCAAACACATTGTCATAGAGACGGAGACAGATTTTTTCTGTTATGTCCACCTTAACCAAACAAATTTCATCGACTCCGGTTTACATTACATTGATCTGCTACATTTAGCCCAACCATCAAGACAAGAACCATACGGACGAAGAGGGTACAAGTCGGCACCATCCTTATAATCAAACGGGATATCACTTTGACTGAACTCACTTTCAGGAACTTTAATGGCGTATATAATGGCCATCATGTATCAAGTATCATGTTGAAAGAAGGCCTTGTGGCTGAACTATCATCAAGACGTCATTATTTTTATGCAGTACTCACAATACAGTAACAAAGCTGCCTCTTGTACGTGACTGAAAACTGAATCAATAGAAAATCCTATGTTGTATGATCATGCAAAACATGCATATTGATAACACGTATTTCTTCAAAACTACATATTACAATCCCAATCCTGTGAGAACCTTTGAGATTCTTGCTACAGTAATGTTCCAAATATTATGCATTTAGTATGTATCCAATTCTTGATTCTATTTATTGTGCTTGATAGAAGCACATTCATATAGGTTTTTTCTCTGATTTTGGGTCTCTAAGGTTCTCTTTTCTTCTGTTAACATACACTATCATATTTGAAAATTGAGAGCTTAAAAGAATTTCAAAAACGCAACTCTTTAAGAACAAACAACAATGACACGAGTTAATTTTGTTTTCTTCCGCATTTATTTTATTTGCCTATTCTAATGTATATTATTATTGAATATATGTTAGAAAGTGTTGACATTTGATATCAGAGCAAGGTTAGCCTCTGTCTTGTTGAAGTTTTTGGAGAATTTTAAAATTTTGAAAAAAATTTCATATTCGAAAACTTTCGATTTATAGTTACTTTTGGATGTTTTCTTTTAGATTAAGAGTAGAAATCTTTAATTAAGTGTTTTAGAAGTGCTTTGGAAGTGTTTCTACTTTAAAAAAATACATTTTTATGGCGTTTTTTGGTCCAGTTTTGTGGAGCATCTGATGGATTGTAACTTGGGTTGATTTGACCCGATTGGAGGTTAAAGAAGACCCAAACGGTTAAACTACATCATTTGTATGTGTTTTGAAATCAAAATTAGATACTAGATTGCACCGTTTTATCTGTTAATGTTGACTGCATCTTTTTATGTGGTTTTAGCTATGCTCTGCATTTTTGTTAACAATCAAATATGTTTTTAGCTATGTTATGCTAAAACCAACACCCTCATGTGAGGGCATGGTGAGTCTTATCCATCTAAACTAATGGCTTATGTCTGTATATATTATACGTTGATATTATATTTGAATAATTGTCAATCATGAAATGATTATTATGTGGCTATCATATCTATATTTTGCCTTGTGAATAAAATCATAGATAAAAAGTGTTTAGTGATTAATTATTAGAGCTTAGCCATAATAACTCTAATTATATATTTATGTAATTAATCACATAAAGTTTAGAGACTTTTAATTATAATTAATTATTTTAATATAATAAATTTTATCCCACAAGAATTTTTATTATATTTTAAATAATTAATTAGGATGAAATATCAAATTACTTTTCTAATTTACCCACGGTTATTAGAAATTGATGTATAATTTGATAGTTTTATCATATAGTTTAACTCAAATCTGCTTTAAAAATTTAGGCTACTGGCAATTTTTATGTCATTTGATTTGTATCTTTTAAGGTATGTTTTACATTGGTAATACATATATATAGTTTGTTAGCCTCAATTTATTGATAAGTAGCATGTATGTTTAATTTATGCAGCTATTCAAATTGTTAGTTTCTCTTATAAAAGTTGTGAAATTCCCGAACTAAGGGGTGAAAACTATAAGATTTGGAAGGAGATAATTCTTCTTCATCTGGGGTGAGTGGAAATTGATTATGCTATCCGAAAGGATGAAGCACCTAACGTAACAGAGGCCAATAGTACAGCTGAATTTGTGCTTTATGAATGTTGGGAGTGATCTAATCTCCTAAGTGTGATGTTCATTAAAACAAAATTTTCTGCTGGCATTCGTGGCTCCATAAAACAACATAACAATGTTCGTGCTCTACTTAAGGCTATTGATGAGCAATTCAAAACTTCAAACAAAGCACTTACAAGTACCCTAATTATGAAGTTTTCATCTACTAGACTCATCGATGTCTAACGTGTGTGTGAGCATATCATGAAGATGAGGGACATTGCGGCTCAGTTAAAGAAACTAGATGTTGAGATGTCTAATTCTTTCCTCGTGCATTACATTTTGAACACCTTTCCACCACCATACAGACTCTTTAAAATCTCTTATAATACTTATAAGGATAAGTGGTCAATAAATGAATTAATGACTATGTGTGTCCAAGAGGAAGGGAGATTATTGATAGGATAGGGAGAGAGTTCGTAGAGTGCACATATGGTTGTTCTTAGCAAGAAAAATCAAGCCAACACAAAGGGAAAAGGTCAAATAACTATCAAAGTTGACTTTAAGAAGGAATCCAAGTGCTTCTTTTGTAAGAAGAAAAGACACATGACGAAGGATTGTGTCAAATGTAAGGAATGATTTGAAAAGAAAGGTAATGTAATCTCATAATTTTTCTTTGAATCTAATATGGCTGAAGTTTGTTATGACACATGGAGAATTGATTCTGGTTGTATAATTCATATTACAAATGTGTTGCAGGATTTCAAAACCTAAGGAAGCCAATGGGAAGTGAGCTGTATATCTTATCCGGAAACAAGATACGTTCAATTGTGGAGGCTATTAGGGATTACAATTTAATTTTATGTATTGGTTTTATTTTAAAACTAGAAAAGACAATTTATATTCCAAATTTCTCTAGGAAATTGACTTCAGTTTCAAGACTTGTACCATTTGGATATTCCTTTCATTTTTCAGACAAATGTTAAAGTTACATTATAAATCTGAATTTGTTAGGAATGGTACATTATTTGATGGTATTTTCTGTTTTAATTTGCAAGATAATACCTGTTACAATGCAACACATGTTCATGCTGGAACAAAATGTTGTGTCATAAATGAAAATTCCTCTACGTTATGTCATCAGAGATTAGTACATATCTCCATAGAAAGGATTAAAAGATTGGTGACTGAAAAAGTACTTAGTACTTTGGATTTTGTTGTTTTTTATATTTGTATGGACTACATAAAGGAAAAGCTAACTAACAAACTAAAGAAAGGTGCCAAGAGAAGTTCAGACATATTACAAATCATACATATGGATATTTGTAGTCCAGATACGGACTCATATGGTTAGAAATACTTCATCTCATTTATAGATGGTTGTTCACAATATATGCATCTCTACTCGCTCCATAACAAGAATGAAGCACTAGATTATTTTAAGGTGTTCAAAGTAGAAGTAGAGAAACAATGCAGTAAGCAAATTAAGATTGTGAGATCTGATTGAGGTGGGGAATATTATGGCAGATATACTGAAGGTGAACAAGCACTTGGTCTATTTGCCAGGTATCTTCAAGAAAATGGGATAGTAGCCCAATACACTATGCTTGGATCTCTGGACCAGAATGGTATGGTAGAAAGAAGAAACCGAATATTATTGGACACAGTACAAAGCATGTTAAGTAACTTTAAACTTCCCAAGTCCTTGTGGACTGAAGCTCTTAAGATGGTTGTGTATATATTAAACCAGGTTCTAACTAAAGTTGTTCCAAAGATGCCTTTTGAGTTATTTAAAGGTTGAAAACCGAGTTTCCAACATATATGCATTTGGGGATGTCCGTCTGAAATAAGAATTTATAATCTACAAGAGAAGAAATTGGACCTAAGGACTATAAGTATTTCATTGGATATATACCGAATGGTCTAAGGAATATAGGTTCTATTATCCATCACATCACACTAGAATAGTTAAATCAAGAAATGCAAAATTTCTTGAGAATGAGTTGATTAGTGGGAGGGATCAATTTCAAGATACAGTCTCTTATAATGATCATATGGATACTCAACCTTCTACCTCAAATAGTAAGATGATTGTCATTCACAACGATCCTCAAGTTTAAATAGATGTTGCACACCCAACTGTTGAAATTCAATAACTTACTGTAAACATAAATGACAATCAAGAAATTCCACAAGTTGCTGATAATCTAGTACATCTAGTTATTCAAGAATTACTTGACGACATTCAACAACTAGTTGAATAACATACTCTAAGTTTGCAACATATACGCGTTCGATGCAACATTAAAGAGTTCTATTAGAACAAGAAAATTAGTTATTACTAGTGATTATGTTGTATATCTACAAGAATCTGACTACAATATAGGAGTCGAAAATGATCTTGCAACTTTTCACAAGCCATGAGTTGTAATGAATCATATTTATGGTATAATGCTATGAATGAAGAAATGAATATTATGAAGAATAACGATGTTTAGGATTTTGTTGAGTTGCCTAAAGGAGCAAAACCCATAGGTTGTAAATGGGTATTTAAGACAAAGAAAGACTCATTAGGCAACATTGAGAGATATAAGGCAAGACTCATTGCTAAAGGATTCACTTAAAAGGAAGGAATCGATTACACAGATACATTTTGTCCTATGCCTAAAAAGGATTCACTTCGTATAATTTTACCATTGGTTGCTCACTTTGATTTAGAATTGCGTCAAATGGATGTGAAAATGGCTTTCTTAAATCGTAACCTAGAGGAAGAGCATTACATGAAACAATCAAAAGGATTTTCCTCTACTAATGGTGAGCATTTGGTTTGCAAACTTAAAAGATCCATATATAGATTGAAATAAGCATCCCGCCAGTGGTATTTGAAATTTCATGATATTATTTCATCATTTAGTTTTGAAGAAAACGTCATGGATCAATGTATATGCTAGAAGGTTAGTGGGAGTAAATTTGTTTTCTTGTATTATATATGGATGACATATTACTTGCAACCAATGATAGGAGTTTGTTATATGATGTGAAACAATTTCCCTTTAAAATTTTTGAAATGAAAGATATAGGTGATGCGTCTTATGTCATTGGCATTAAGATACATCGAGACAGATTCCATGGTGTTTTGGGTTTATCTCAAGCAACCTATATTAATAAAGTTTTAGACATATTTCAAAATGAAAATTGTTCACCTAGTGTAGTACCCATTGTGAAAGGAGATAGGTTCAATTTCGACCAATGATTTAAAAATGATTTTGAAATGGAACAAATGAAAAACATTTCGTATGCTTCTGCAGTCAGAAGCTTGATGTATGCTCAGGTTTGTACAAGAACTGACATTGCATATATTGTTAGAATGTTAGGCAAATATCAGAGTAACACAGGATTAGATCACTGGAGAGTTGCAAAGAAAGTATTAAAGTACTTTCAAAGGACCAAAGATTACATGCTTACGCACATTTGCACCGATAATCTGGAGGTAACAAGGTACTCATATTTAGATTTTGCTAGGTGTGTTGATTCACTGAAATCAGCATCAGGTTATATCTTCATGTTTGTCAATGGATCCATATCTTATAGGAGTGCCAAGCAGTCTTTGACTGCTACTTCCACCATAGAGAGCTATTTTTACCATAGAGGCTGAGTTTATTCCTTGTTTTGAGGCTATATCACATGGTGTATGGCTAAAGAGTTTCATATATGGGCTTAGACTTGTAGATTCCATTTCTAGGCCATTGAGGATATATTGTGACAATGTTGTTGTTTTTCTAGCTAAAAGCAATAAGAGTAGTAGTCAAAATAAACACATCGGCATCAAGTTTTTATCTATAAGGGAATGTGTTAAGAACAAAAAAGTGGTCATTGAACATGTTAGCACTAAATTGATGATAGTTGATCCTTTAACAAAAGGCATGCCACTAGTAAAGTTCAAGGATCATGTTGTTAGAATAGGATTGAGTTCACCACTTCACATATTGGCGGCTCCTCTTCTTCCACCATCAATGGACATTCTAGCTCTAAATGAGTGAATATGCCACTAGATGTTAGAAAAACTCTAATTCAACCTCTAAATGAACCTCTAACAATTGAACTTTCCCTTTTAATGGGCCACCAGGTAGTTGGGGTCCATATCAACATCTAACCTCTTTTACTACTATTGGACCTCATTTTACCTTAACCCAAAGTCATAACCAATCAACCCATAAGAACTCTTCCTAACCTCATTTTTATAACCACCCTTATTATACTTTTTTCAGGCTCAATCCCAACACCCAATGTAAAGCTATTACAAAATAGAGATGTATTGCCACCCACTGTAACTTTATATATTCATAATCTCGTAATCATCTGTTTTGACCCTACCTAACCCCAATAACCCCACCATAGCTTTTTTTTTCCTAAATATTTAGCCTAATGTATATAATTCTTAGCTTAATTATAGTAACATTATAGAATAGTTGTCCAACTAGGACTACTACTCACATGACTCTTAATCCTCAACTTGTGGAATCAATTACACCGTAAGACAATAATGAAGTGATTATCAGTAATGGACACACTTTTCATATTTCTTCAATTGATATATACACCTTTTCCACTTATCATCATCCTCTTCACCTTCATAATATTTTAATTGTTCCTTATCTTATCACTAATTGGTTATTTGTTGTTAAATTTGTTATTGATAATTCTTGTCTCATTGAATTTAATCTCTTTGATTACATTGTGAAGGACTTACATTCCAAGATAAGGAAAATGATAAGGATAAAATCAAGTTAGCTGTTATATGATACAAAATCTCTATCTGCTGTATCTAATTGATATCATCTTATTTACTAGCTTCTACCTGTCGAACTAATGTTCCTGCAAATGACAATGCTAGATAGTTTACTGGTCTAAACATGGAAGACTCTTTTGATCAGACTTAGTATCCTAACACTGGTGCTACCTCACACATGACACATTCACCGAGTATGCAGTTTTCTTTTTCCTGTAGCTCTACATCTATTGCTACTAGAAATGGTGAATTATTGCCAATTTTATTTGTTAGTGATGTGGTGTTACCTTAAATACTCCTCCTTCTTCCTCAATAATACTTTACATGTCCCTTAGTTCACTACTTTAACAAATGCTTTATGGAATTTCATCTATGGGGTTTTCTGGTGAAGGACTCAAAAACAGGGATGATAGTTCATCGCAATAGTACCTCCTCCATTCTATATCCTTTTCAGAGCACTACTCTTGCATCTAGTGATCCTGAAGCACTACTTTCTGTTATCATAGAAAAAACAAAATCATTGTTACCAAGTCGAGCCCCATGATTCACCAAAATCATCCAAAGCTTAACAAACATTGGTGGTGGTTTCTGATTAGAGGCAACAGTAACTAATGACTCATATGATTGAGAGAGTCCCTAGAGAACACGGTTAACTTTTTCATAATGATAGACAGTTTATTGAAATTGCAACTAAGGAATCACAAAGTTCTTGAAATCTTTGACAATAGGCATTAATAGATAAACAACCCTTTTCGAGTTTATTGAGTGCAAATTTCAATTGAATTTCTCTAGTAGTAGATTTATCTAGAAAATGAGAAGACAAAGAATTCAATGCTTCAGAGGCAATTTTAAAGTGATATAAAAGAGGTAGAACTTCCCTTTTGACAGTAGCATTGATCCAACTAAGGATAAGGCGATCTTGTTTGTACCAAAAGGAATAGGTTAGGTTCACTGTGATTGTCTTGCCATTAGAAAAGAGAAAGTTTTCAAAGGGATTATGAGGTGATGGTGAAATATGATCAAATAGATCATATAAGTCAAGGACGGGGTTGAAGAGGTAGGATCAGGTGACATAATTTTTCATATCTAACTTTTCATGTACAAAATCTGAGATATTGACATAAAACACTTGAGGAACAAGGGAGGAGGAAGAGTAAGAAATAGAAAAGGGAGGGTATCATCTATTTGAAAGACAAAAACTAAAAGAAAGGGAGGCCTAGGATCGTAGATTGCTATGATACCATGTAAATTTGTTTTCCCACACTCATTCACCGTGGGATGCATTGATTTATATAAAGAAGTTTGTTACATGAGATGATATCAGTTAGATATAGAAGATAGAGATTTTGTATCATATAATAACTAACTTGATTTTATCCTCATCATTTTCCTAACAAATAGCACTTCTTGCAAGTCCCAACCACAATAATCTATACCTGATGAAGGTTCCTTTGCACTTCCAAAATCATATTGGCTTCACAGTCTCTACTGCTTTATTTGATCTTTAGCACGAGCGTCTAGGTCATTTGTGTCAATCTACACTTTCTATTTTGTCCACTTTTTTACCTACTAAATCAAATGTTATGAAACTATGTACCTCTTATCTTCGAGGAAAAAGTATTCATCTTTCATTTCTCTTATCTTATTGTATCTTTACACAATCTTTACAATTTGTTCATTGTAATATTTGGGGCCCTTCCCCATCTATTTCTAAAAATAATTATATATTAAATTAAATTGAAATTTGTAAATATGACTTCTATCGTATATATACTAGAGATCTAAGAGATATTTTAGCTATCAAATCTCCCAGTTTTAGGGAGAGATCTCTCAATTATAGGAAGAGATCACTACAGATTAACTTCTAAATATATACACAGAAATAACACTAGTCAACAATATCTTTTTTTTGGTTATCACTATTTTATTATTTTCGTTGATGATTTCAATCATTTTATATGAATTTTTCTCTTAACCTAAAAATCTCATGCCTTACACAACTTTCAAAATTTTAAAACTATCACTTAAAATTTTTTCTTCACTATTATGAATCCTTTCAATATAATAGAGCTCCTAAACTCATCCAAGAAGCCTTTACCCACTATCTCAACTCTCATGCAATACTCTTAGTATTTTTTTTATCCTTATGCTCCCTAACAAAATGGTATTAATGAAAGTAAATACATATTATAGACGAATTTTGCAATATTTTTATTCCATAACTTCTTATGGCATTCACTTTACTAAATCACCCTCACTAACTCTTCATACCTACTACGATGCTGATTGGGTTAATTTTCCTAATGATCGTTGTTCCATATTTGATTATTATATCTTTTTTGGACCTAACCTCATTTCCTAGTATGCCAAAAAATAATTCATTGTTACCAAACCTAACACTATAATTTAATACAAAAACATTACCCTCACTACTACTGAATTTTGTTAGCTAACGTCTCTTCTCTATGAACTCAAACTATCTCACTTGTGACCTACTCTTTTCTTGTTGCAGATCTCAACTCTTGCTCACACAAAACACATTAAGATTAAAATTCATTTTATTCATAATTTAATTAGTTACAAAGAGCTTTTTATCAAACATATCTCTTTATCTATTCCAAATTGTTGATCTTATAACTAAAGCTTTATCTTCTTCTGTGTTTCATCGAATTTGGGACAAACTCTCGATTTCATCGAATTATAAGCATGAGGGGGCTGATAGCACTTATCCTATTTATAAAGAATCCTAACACCAAATCACTTTGTTGATAATCTTTTATATGTATCATCTGAATACTTTTATTTGTACATTTTATTTCTTCTTATCTTGTACATTACCAACAGTGTATATTAAGGTATTCATACCTTCACACAATATCAATAAAAATAAAGCATTACTCTAAATATTACTTAATTCATCACATGTAAATAAATTAAATATATGTCCCTTAATTACACTTCCACGCACAATAACAAAAACTTCAAATCAACCTTGTGTGAACAAAACTTTCTCTTACTTATCGTCCTATTACTATTAAGAAAGTGCTAAATTTGTACGAACCTATCGAATGATACGAGAGAAATATTGCTTCTGAATCGAACATTGGAAATACTAAAAGATGAAGCTTTCAATAGAAACTTGCAGTGCAGGGGGTAAGAAACTTTAATAAAGATGAATAACATAACAGGCTATCTAATATGCAGAAATGATCAAAACTAATTATCAACTATATAAAAATTGAACAATGTTAGGAATGATTTGCTAGATAAGAAAATGGCTTTAACTGATTATTGCCTATAAACTATAGAATTAACATATTAACAATAAAAAAGTAT
The DNA here is from genome assembly GCA_029891385.1 of Erythroxylum novogranatense. Taxonomy (NCBI): domain Eukaryota; kingdom Viridiplantae; phylum Streptophyta; class Magnoliopsida; order Malpighiales; family Erythroxylaceae; genus Erythroxylum; species Erythroxylum novogranatense. The sequence continues at coordinate 65,728,098 of CM057235.1, read as the reverse complement.
CTTGAAAGATTCTTATCTTTTATTATTCTTTTATCTTATAAAGATTCACTCTTTAATTTTAAATAAGTAAAACAAGATGTGAAAATGATTTTTGTGCATGCTTTATTCATGATTGTTGAAGTCTTTATAAAATTGAATGAAAGTATAAATTAACATAAATATAAATAAAAATGATAGAAAATAAAGCAATTAATCTCCTAAAGAATAAGACAATCAAATTTTGCAAATATACAAGAATATTGCTAAAAGACTTGGTCTAACTAATATTCTAACTGCTTAACAATTTATTTCTATTACCTCTCTTAAACTAATGTTTAAAATATAAGTTAAATGATTTTAAAAACTCTCCCTTGCACAAAATCTTCCACACTACATACTTTAAGAAATTTCCTAAACTTTTGAATTGTAGTTAATTTGAGGAGTTTTGTGAAAAAGTTAGCAACTTGATCCTCACTTCTATAATAGATGAGAATAATTATCTTCTCTTTATAAGGTCATGCAAGAAATGGTATCTTACATCAATGTATTTGTTCCTATCATATAAGACTAAATTTTTGGACAGTTTGGTAATTGAGATGTTGTTGTAGTTAATCAAAGTAAAACCCTCTTAATTAAAATGAAGCTCTTTAAAAATATTTCTCAACCAAATTACTTATATCATCATTTTTGGAAGGTGATACACTTCTAATAAAGATGATAAAGAAAATATAAAGTGGACACTCAACTAAAACTAGGAGAGGAATTTGAATTTCTCAAAAACAACTTTCGTAATAACTTAAAGATGAGAAAATTACTTTTAATGGAAAAGGAACTCTCACTTGTAGCTAATACTCAACTCAACTTATCTTATCATTACAAAAGGGGAAGGATCTATATTTATAATACTCGATAATATTTCTATACAACTAATATCCACCACTATTTTTTTTAAAGATGTTTCTAGACTTAAGATATTTCTACAAAATTTCTAAATAGTTAGGAGTAATTCTTTAAGGTGTCTAGATATTTTAATAGGTACTTCTATATAAAGATGTCTCTAGATATTTTCTACAATTTGGCCTTTGGACTCACATAAGAGGTCCATTTTCTTGACCTAATATATGATATCTAGATAGGTTTATATTCCAACATTTGTTGCTACAAACTTAGCAATCAACAGTTGAAAGAGTAATAATATGTTGCTTCCCTATTGACCATAAAATAACTCTTGCTTTTAACATAACACAAGCAAAATTGATATTCTTATCATCTTGATGTCCTGCATAATCGATATATGTAATCCAATCAAATCTAGTTTTTCTCTATAATATCCTATAATCTATAGTTCTTTGTAAATACCATAAATTTTGTTATACTGTCAATCTTGATTCCTTCTAGATCTTTGACAAGATTCAAACTTATCTCAGCAAGAGTGTAAATCGAATTGCTATCTTGCATTTCAAAATCTTAGCTAAGATGTCTTGCATATATCTTTTTTAAGAAATAAAATTGCCTACAACAAATTGAACAACTTCTACGCCCAAAACGCAATGTACTAAGACAAAAATCAAATATATCAAACTTAGAAATCGTATAATTCTTGACCTACTCATTTATCACCTTATAATTGCCAGAACAAATCAAGACATTCATATACAACAAACTATGATCATTTTCCACTAGCTTCAAATTGCATAAAATTATATGTTCATAGACACTTTTGAAATCCTTTATTCAAAAAATAAACTTATATATGACTATACCATGCCATGGAGCTTTCTTTAATCTATAGAGAGACTTGTTTAATTTATACACTTCATACTTATATCCTATTTAAATATAACCCCAGAGTTGATCGATGTTTATCTGCCCTTCTAATTCTTCATATAGAAATAAGATTTCATATCTAATTGAAAGATTAACCTTAAAATTTGAACTACAAATACAACCATAAGCCCTTCATAATCAATACCAAATTCTTGCCTATAGCCCTTCATAACCATTTGTTTTTTATGCGTATCAACCCCACCTTTCTCATTCAATTTTGTTTTGTAAGCCTTTTTTTAAATCAATGATTTTATCCTTTAGGAAGTTCAGTCAACTTCTACATTTTGTTTCTTTTTATTGGATACAATTTCATCATCTATAGCCTTTTTCTATTTTGGTGATGGACAAGTTCGTCAAATATTAAATGATCACATTATGATAATAAAGAAAAACTTGTGAGTGGATCTTCAGTTGGGTCGATTCCCATTACTTCATAGTCAACTATCTATACAAATCTCCTTCTAAGCCTTTATGGAAGTGAAGGTATGACTATAGATGAATCATATGTTGGATCATCATAGGTCTTATAGGGTGTTGCGTTGTATTTTTAACAAGTTGCTTCTCACCATCTCCAAAATAAATAATTTATGGGAAATCCAAAATAAACCTAGATGATCTTGGTGTATCACATAAAACCTCAAAACAAGAGACAATATGGCAGGGAATTAAAAATGCAAAATAGGGAATGACAAAATAAGATCTCTATTCTACAACAATTGGAGTCAAGAAGGCCAATGGTAAGGACTCGGCTATAAAAACATCCCTTTAATGAATATGTACCTAAAAAGAGCAAAAGTGGTTGGGTGGATTCAAGGAGGTCAATGGAGCAATGTGCTTGAGGATGCAATGTGGTTCCTACCTCCCTATAGTTTCCATACATATAGGGGGATGAATACAGTTGGACAGGAAGCAGCACAAAAGGAAATATATTAATGATTCTTATAGGGGATCAATAAGGATGAGCGAGTACCAAGACTGGAGTAAAGTTATTTGGAATAAGTGCCTACTACCAAAATTATTGTTCCACATGTGACTAATAGTTAAAGGAAGGCTCAATACTCTAGATATATTTCATTTCCTAAAAATGACTAATATTTTCTTATTATGTAAAAGGGAAGTAGAATTTATAGAGAATATTTTCTTTAGATGTAGATTCACTAATATGATATGGAGCTTTATCAAGAAAGTGTGCCTTTAAGATAGAATTAGTGACTAGTACCAAGAGGAAATATCATGATTTCTATTGACTACTATCTTAGAAGAAAACATATCACTTATTTTAATTGCGTTTGGCTCTTATCTCTACAAATTATAGGAGGAAAGGAATGTGAGATGTTACAAGGGAGTTAAAAAATTTGCTACTCAACTCAGTACTGAAATCCTTCAATAAGAAAGAGAACTATTTTGTTGGATTCAATAGCTAAAACCTATAACACATGATTAGCTATGTCGTAGAGAATTTGATAAAGATAAGATCAATTTTCTAGCAAGATTCTCACATTATTGTTAATTTCTGAAAGAAATTATTAAGGTAAAACAATTTAATAGAGCATTAAGTAGACATTTATAATATCCGAGTGCAAACGAAACCATTAGCAGATTATAGTGTTGAAGGAGGAAGATTTTCTTTGGGATAAAATTTACATAGTGAGCAACGAAAGGAATCTAGGGTGAGAAAGTATCAGAGTTATCCTACATGATCTCGGTTATAGAAACGAAGATGAAATGTGTAGATGTCCTAGGCTTTGAAACGTTGTGGCCATGTAATGAAGTTTATGATACATAACTTAAAGTTAAGTAAAATGCATGGGTAATATCTTAGGTGATATGTGTTATTTAAGTATTTTGGACCAAAGTGTCCCTTTTTTCCTTTATGAAATAGTTACCATTGTTAAACCTTATAATTCCTACAGGTTATAAGATTGAGTAATTTTTTAAAATATTTAGGTATATTTTGCTTAGAATCATTCTCATTTCATTCCTAATAGTTGTCTTTATTCAAAATATGTTACGGATGATGATAATCTTCTTAATGTAAGGATTGTACATGTCAACTTTAAAATAATCACTAACTCCTAACAAATACCCATTTCTTCTAGCTTTTTCCTTTTCTTATTTAAGACAATCACATAAGCTATGCATCTAATAAATTTTAAGTGATTAACTGCTAGTTGGAGACCACTCCATGCCTCTTTTGATTTTGTATTTTGAATTGCTAGAATTGGACTTCTATTTAAAATATGAAGACTTCAAGTATTAACTTCAAGCTAGAAATTCTTTAGCTCTATGTTCCTTCCCATTAGGCTTCTTACCATATTTAGGATTGTATGATTCTTTCTCTCGTATATGCCATTTTATTATGACATGTAGGTTATTATCAGTTGTTGTTTGATACTATATATGTTACAAAAATTTGGCAATTTATGAGCGTTAAACTCTCCACCACAATTTGTGCATAGCACTATATTGGACATCCTTATTAAAGAAGGAGAAGAAAGAAGACTAAAACCTAGCTAATAAAAGATTTCTGGAGATTTGGATCGGGTTATGGAGCAGGCTTCTAGAGCGAGTCTCTGAACCTGGGCCTCATCTCACAAGTAGATCAAGGCCTTCTTTTGATCCAGTTCCAAGTCTGAGAGAAGTAGTCAAGCCCATGTCTAGTCTCTTCTATTTTATTTTCTACTTTACTTCTTTCTTACATAATTTGTTACAAAGATTCTTTTTTGGTTTTTATTTGTAGAGTTTAGTTACAACAAATTTGTACCTAAGCCTATAAAAGGCAACTATCCTTTTAATACAATTTGATCCAAAAATCTTATTTCATCAGTTTTTCCATATGGTTTCAGAGAATCCTTTCTAGCTCCCTTTGCTTCTGTTTTATTGCTTCGTTATCTTTGGTTGATTAGCCTCCTGTTTTTTCTTCTTTTCTCTTCATCATGGGCAAGATCAATTCGCATGGCATTATTATCCAAAAACAAACTCAATTTTATCGATGGCACCATTTTAATGCCTCACAAAGATGATCCTCTTTTTGTTTATTAGGAAAGATGTAATACTATGGTGGTTTCTTGGTTACTAAGATCTGTGACTGACTCAATAGCACAAAGTGTTATTTGGTTTGATTCTGTAGTAGATTTATGGAAGGATTTGGAGGGAAGATTCTTACAAGCAGATTCATTCAGAATATCATATTTACAAGAAGAAATTTACAATTTCAAACAAGGGACACTCTCAATTTCATATTACTATAGTCATCTAAAAATGTTATGGGATGAGTTTTTTAATCTTAGACCTCGACCCATGTGCAGGTGTGAACCTCAATACTCTTGTGATCTAATTACTACTATTACAAATTATCAGGATGGTGATTGTGTGATCAGGTTTCTTAGAGGTTTAAATAAGTCTTATTCTACTGTAAATGTAACACCCCACTCCCATATGACCCGAACCAGACATCGACGGTGATATCTGAGTCCGTGCCCTGTGAGGGTGGCGTGCTACATCACTCAGTCAAAACTCAATATCAATTTTTTTTTAAACACAAACATGCAAAATGCGGAAATAATGAACATACATAATCATTAGTAATTACATTAGCCACGGGGGCCCTTTTATAAATACCAGTTATTTCAGTCTATTAACTTTACAAATTGACCTAATTATTAGTACAAAAATTTCAGAAAATAAAAATAAACTAATGCATACGTGAACTGATCCCGACCACTTCTCTATTTCATTAACCAGCAGGTGCCATATGCCCGTTGCCTAACAGGATATTCTTCTGAGTCCTGAAAAATATTTGCAATGTTGGGTGAGTTTGCGAACTCAGCGAGAAACCATCATCGATGGTTCACTCAAGTCAGGCATATACAACCAATTCACATAATATCACATAATAACACATTCGGAAATATCACATGCGTTATCATTTCACAAATATAAGGCGTTTCGCCTTTCACACAGTCCACATTTAATCATTCGTATATGCAATGCACATGTGACACTTTTCATTTTATTACGGTGTTGTGACCATGCGCCTGATTTGTCTCAAAAATGGGCTCATTAACGGTGAGCCTATGGCTCTGAATTACGGTGGGCTTGAAGCCCTGATACGGTGAGCCTGTGGCTCTGAATTACATTAGGCTCGAGGCCCTGTTGCGTTGAGCTTTAAGCTCTGAAATACGGTGGCTGCTCCGGTCACAACTGTCATTGTTTGAACATGCCTTTATGCATGAATGCATATGTCTCAAATCGCATTAAAACCAAGTACTTACAATTCACACACAAATGACACTTCGATATCAAGTTTCCAATATTTCGGACACCTGTGGTCCGAAATCAATCATAAGCAAACACACATAACCCTCCATTCATCTCCACATGGTATAAGTGCATAATATTTAACACATAAAGGTTGAGGAACCAACTAGGTTACTCACCTGTACTTTCGAGCTAATACCTGGAAGTTTCAGTGACATCGGTGGATCGACGCCCCAAATGTGCCTATATAACAGTTATAATATGCAAACATTACCAATTGTCCACTCAGAAATATTTAAGAATGCACATGTAACAATTAGAAGGTGCGCAATGCATGTTCATGATATTCCCGACCCAAATCTAAAATTTTCCTTCATAAAATTCCATCTAAACATTATAAATCTAACGGTACTGAAATTACTCAATTCGGACCTCTATAGGTCCAAAAATAAATAAAACAGTGACCAAAGATGTTGGGACCCGATCCGGGAACCGGATCCCAACCGAAAAACGAAGAGAACGAAGGGAACGGAATCGAATGGAAACGAAAACAATAACTAATCGAACCAAACGAACAGATTTCGAAGCGAAATGATATACAGAATACCGAAGCAAAACGAAACGCGAATCGAATACAGAATCGAAACGGAAGCACATCGAAACAAATCGAATAAGCGAATCGGATACGAATCGCAAACGGATACGCAACAGATCGAACCAAAGCAAACACATCCGACATCCGGAAATAAAAACAAAAGCGTCGCGTTGGAGATCTAAACTAAGACATATTCCAAAATCCGGTATAATTTTTTTCTTTCTTATTCTCATTTCTTACATCAATCACATCCATATAATTTCCATAGGAAATTCAATCTTAAACCAAAACTTAGCAATCATACAAAATCTTATACAAATCCATACAAATCTCAAATTACACTTTATTCTCATTTTATCAAAATTTGGCAAGATAATGGTCGCTTAATCCTAACCCAAACTCGCGAGGGTAAAGAAATACACTTCTAAAAGCCAAACAGATCTCGAATCATCGGACTCTCCGTCCGTAATCCAAACACCAGAAAACGCAAACCTAAATCTAATACTTCCATAATTCTCAATTCAATACCAAACTCATATACAAATTTCCAAATCATATACAATTTCTTACTCTCAAACATTCAGTCATAATCTTCATACATTCTGAAAAACATCATAATCACTTAATGAAAATTCAAACCATTTACAAAATATTCCAAATCTCAATATTTCCATAACCATACTAACGATGCAAAAACGGACCCAAAAGTCTTCACATTCTTTCATCCGATCTCCTGCTCGAAACCTGGAGATGGGGATGAAAGAGGGGGTGAGCTCGAAAGCTCGTGGATAACACATTTATAAATCGATAAATAAGCAGAAATCATTTTTCACAAGCTTTTTGCCAAAAGGCGTAGTTTTCAAACTTTTTAACTTTCAAATATTTTTCTCAAACCCTTTTCAATTTTCCAAACTTTACATATCAAATTTCTAAAATTTCACGGTTAAAACCCTTTTCTTTTCTTTTTCTTTTTTTTAAAAAATTCTCATAAACATGAATGCAATCACATCGGAGAAATTTCATGCACATAAACAAAATCAAAATCACAAAACATATCAAAATGGTGCAGTTCGGTCCAAAAGCGAGCGTCTTGCACATTCAAGATAGCGGTCACATGCGATCGTGAGCGAAACGCATTACACTTTCCACATGGCGGTCCGGTGTAGCCGTGAGGAGTCCGAATCGAAACTCCGTGCCACTAGCGGGCGGCGGTGAAGGCTATACAAATAGAGGCAATGACGACTCACAAAGGACCTACCAAACCCACATAACACATAATCAAAAACGAAATTTCAGAATGCCCGAAGGCACTTTTCAAAATCTTGCCTTTCTAACTTTATTTCATCGAATACTAACAAACTCACAATTCAAATACTTCATACAATTCAAAGACTTCATACAATTTAATTTATTCAATCAATCAATGCAACAATTCGCATAATTTGTCAATGCATACACAACAAATGCATTTTCAGAAATTTCTATCAATTTATCAAATCGACTTATAATAATTTTTGAAAACCCGAAATCAAAATTTCAAACTTTTAATCAATTCTTATTTTCAAACATTTACAAAACAATAATTTATCAAAATCCAAACTTTTTCTTTCTTTCATTTTTGAAAATTCGTATATTGCCTATAAATCAAAATATATATATGCTACCCACCTCGAATTAATGCCAGAAGCTTGTCCAAATTGTCAATTCTCCAAATTCCTCCTTCTTTCTTTAACTTAAAAATTCCCTAAGCCATAAATATCCAAATTCATCATCATAATTTGCATAATTCTCAAACTTAACTATAGGAAATTCATAATCATCATATTTCCAAGCTTTCTAAAACCAGAATTTCTAAAATCTCCAATTTCAAAATTTCGACCTAAACCTATACACTCAAATTCAATCTCATAAAACATAATTTCTTCAAAATTGATTCCATATTTAATCAATTCATACTAGTATTGATGATTCTCCACCATAAATTCACAAAATCCCCAAATTTTTAATTTGGCCTAAACCCCCAATTTACAATTTTTCAAATTAAACTTCACCTAAAGCATAAACATCAAAATTAACTTAGGATATCTCAAATTCATCACTAATTCAAGCTATCTAAATCATCAATTTCAAAAACCCCTAAATTTCACTATTCATCATCTTCTTCACTAAGCTTTCTCTCTCTAGAATCTTCCATAACCAAAATTAAACATAACCATAGTCTAATCTCTTCAAATAATCATAGATAAGTTAAATCCATAACCATTTCAAACTTAATCAACCATCAAACTCATCAAAATTTCAAAATTACAACTTTCTCTCTCTTACCTTTTTCTCCTCCATTTTCGTTATTTATGGAGCTCCAAGACAAGCTTCCTTCTTCTTCCATGTCTTCCCCTTGAAAACAAACGAAAATCTCTTGAAAATCATGGAGAAAAATCACAACTTGCTTCTCCTCCCTTCCTCTCCACCATAACCGACCATGCCTCTCCTTCTTCTTCTTCAACGTTTCTTCTTCTTTTTCTTATTTTCCATGTAAATTTCGTGGGTTCCAGATGGTTAATACGACAGCCTCCCATGTGTTCTGCCATGTCATTAAAAATGGAGGGCAAATGACCATTTTACCCTCACTTATTTGCCTAATTCCAAAATTACCCCTGCAGAAACTTGAAAAAACTGACTACTTGCGTCCTATTTTCAAGCATTTAAACGAAATAATTTGGACAAACTTTCTTCATTAAAATTGTTCCTCTAGATCATACGAATCCAACGCCACTGACCGCGCTCAATTCGGATCAGAAACGAAGAAGTTATAACTGAAATACTATCGGACCTTCACAAAATCCGAGACTGAACATTACGCGAATTTAATTCAAAAAATTAACAATCTTAGGGATGAAATTAAATTTCGATCCCTTCACAAGAGTTGTAGCCCTATATCTTAACTTTATTTTCCCTCAAGAATCAACTCATTCGGAGTTGTACAGCTCCCGAAAAACGTAAAGTACTGAACCATGTTCAGAAAATTATCCAACTTATAACCTATAACCCATCTCTTACTTTGGTTCAATCAATCTCTTTCCATTTAATCTCCTAAAAATCATAATTCTTCATAAAAATGAACGTAATTGTCTTAGAAATCCAACGCTTCAAGAATCAAATCAATCGGATGTCGGACGAAGGATGTATAAGCAAAAGATTACAAAAGGGTTGAAGTTCAAACCAAGTTACAAGACTTCAAATACATACTTATACCTGAATTTTTCAAAGATCATATCTCTTAATCCCGACATCGAAAAATAGCAAACTTTATGTCCACGAAAAGCTCTCGACAGAGGCTACAAGTTTCATGTAGATCATTTTCTCAAATTTTACCTAGATCAAAAGTCAACTGTCAACCCCAAAAGTCAAACTTTAAACAAATTTCATACTTAACTTTGACTGATCATAACTTCCACTCCCGATATCGAAAAATATCAAACTTTATGTCTACGAAAAGCTCTTAACATAAACTACAAGTTTTCAGAAGATCGTTTTCTCAAATTTTGACTCAAACAAAAAGTCAACTCTCAAATCAACCATTTAATCACTATTTATCCCCAAAGTCAAATGTTCTAAATTCTTCAAATTTTCACACTTTTTTTTTTCAATTCTTGCTATTTAACTTCATTTCAATCAACTCATCCACTTTCTCCTCATAATCCATACAAGTTCACTCAAATATCAACGTCCTCAAAATTAAACAATTCTTTTCTCATAAATTTTTCTTAATTTCCTCAAATTTCCTTAAATTCATTCTCATTCTCACCAATTCTTTCTCCATTAAAATTCATTTTAATATTTCTAATTTTCATCAAAAATTCGGGGTCCAACATTTCTCCCCCTCTTAAAAGAATTTCGTCCTCGAAATTCACACTTACTTAAACTCCAAGTAACTCATTCTTGCATAAATTTCTTTCTAAATAAAAATCATCAAGCACTTTCTCACTAACTTCTTTCCAAAGCTCATAAGCAATCACTTTTTTCTTACCTAATGTTTTCATCATACATATTCTCAATCTTTCCCCAAAATTCTCAATTCTTGATTCACATACCAGCCATATCATATATTCCTATCATCAAATTCATCTTTCCAATATTTCTCAGTATCAAAATCAATCATCCTAATTCATCATGCATTTCAAATCTCAATTTCATGAACTCTTTCTTTAAATTGCTCAAAATTCTTATCATCTTCATCAAATAATCACTTTTATTCATCACATAATTCATGACAAATCATTCATATCAATTTCACATTCTTAAAGTTATTCATACTTATTGTCATCGAAATCAAACGATCACTTAGCACATTCTCACAAATTCAATTTCTCCTTACACACTCTTCTTAATCTTGTATGCCCAGTGAAGACCATAGTACTGGGCTCTGATACCATAAATGTTGGGACCCGATCCGGGAACCGGATCCCAACCAAAAAACGAAGAGAACGAAGGAGCGGAATCGAATGGAAGCGAAAACAATAACTAATCGAACTAAGCGAGCAGATTTGAGCGAAATGATATCTGAGAATGCGAAGCAAAAGCGAAACGCGAATCGAATCTGAGAATCGAAGCGGAAGCACATCGAAGCGAATCGAATAAGCGAATCGGATCGAATCATAAACGGATCACGCAAGATCGAACCAAAGCAAACACATCCGACATCCGGAATAAAGAACGAAAAGCGTCGCGTTGGAGATCTAAACTAAGACATATTCCAAAATCCGGTATAATTTTTTTCTTTCTTATTCTCATTTCTTACATCAATCACATCCATATAATTTCCCATAGGAAATTCAATCTTAAACCCAAAACTTAGCAATCATACAAAATCTTATACAAATCCATACAAATTAATATTTCTAATTTTCATCAAAAATTCGGGGTCCAACAAAAGAACCATTACCCGAACACACGTCAATTTTTTGTCCAAAAATTCCCAATTTCTCATAAAATGAAATTCAATATTCTACGAATCCGATGCCTCAAGAATCAGGTCAATCAGAGGTCGGATGACAAAGATATAGGCAAAATAGTGGAGAAATCCATGTCCTAGTCGACTGGTCTGAGAATCCTAGTCGACTAGCCCTACTATAATGTCCTAGTCGACTGGTCTAAGAATCCTAGTCGACTAGCCCTATTAAAATGACATATCTGAAACAATTGCCTCCGACATGCCAACTTGTCTAGGTCATAACTCCCTACTCCGAACTCCTATTTGGATAAAATTGGTGTCTATTTCATAGAGAAAAGAGAGCACTACAAGTTTTATGAAGGACACAAAAGCCAATTTCACCTCTAAGGGTGTCAAAAATGCAATCAAAGTTACTGTCTTCACAATGCCTCTCAAAACAGTGCAACATTTTGTCAAAACAGTGCAATATTTTGTAAAATCCATAATTTCTCATTCCCTTTGCTAACAATTACAAGATTTATGCCAAATGAAAGATCAGAATGTGACCTACAACTTTCATGAACAACATGAAATCAAATTCAATTGCTAAGTAGGTCAAAAAATTCATTGAAGGATGCTGCCTCTACATTTGACCTGACAGAACACCAATTTTCTAAAAATCATAACTCCTTGGAAAAATGTCAAAAAATTGCATACTTTATACCCATGAAAAGATAAAACAACATAATACACTTATCATGAAGGGATTAACAGCCAATTCCATCTCTAAGAAACTCAAAACTGTCATGCAATTGACTGCCCTGATTACTAATCAATGACCTAACTTAGGTCCAATATTTGAAAATTCATAACTTGCAATTCTGATATCCAAAAATAGTATAGAATATCTCATTTTCAAGATAATTGCTTCCTCTACAACTTTCCAGAAGATCACTTGAGCCAATTCAAATAACAGAAATCTCTAAATTTGCTTCAAATTACAATACTCACAAAACCTATACTTATGGCTAGGTTTCACCAAAATGAACATAACCAGTAAATAGTCAACAATTCATAACTCCCAACATACACATCGAAAAATTGCAAAATCAGTGGAAATGGAAAGCTAACACGATAGGCTTCAACTTTCATGAAGACCATTTTCACCAATATCTCCTAAATCAATCTAGAAAAATCATCAAAAGTTTAGGTCACTTAATTCGGGTACTGTTCACACAGCCCACAACAAGAACTTTCAAAGCCAAAATTCAACCTCCTAAGGCTACAATTAGACAACACCTATTTCACAAGAAATCTTAGCCAATCAACTAAAGTTTCATTTGGTTCAAACCTCACCTCATTTGCTTAACCACACAATTAGTTATGATCAAAACATTGCAATAGGTACAAAATCAATTTTCCAACTTTAATACTCCATTCACTTCCTATCATGCCAAGTCCAATTCTACTTCAATAAGCATACCAAATGGACAAGACATCAGCCACTTGATCATAACTACTTTCACTTAGACCAATAGCCACAAGTTGGCAGCACTTAAGATACACATTTTCTTACTAAATTCCCATTTATCTAACCTCATTCAAACATCAAAACCAATCAAAAACCAATCCACAACATATTCATCATTCACCCTCACACAAACCTACTCTTATACCCAAACAATCCTACCCCTATCTTCATGAAATTAATGCATAAATAATCACAAAAAAGGCACCATAACTCCCATTGAATGCATCTAACAACCATGACATGCATAATTAAAGCTTAAAATAAAACTTACCTAATTAAAGCTTCCTCTTAAAGGCTTCAACTACCAACAACTTCTCCACCTCACTTTCTTACTTCACTCCACATACACAATTACCATGATAAGAAGGTAGCTTGGATGCATGAAGGAAGGCTCTTAAGGTTGGAGGAAGTGATACTTTAAGAAGGAGAAAATCGATGGAGAGGTAAAAAGAAAAGAAGGTTTTCGGATTGGATGAAGAAATAAGCAAGAAACTTGATCTTTTATCAATGAAGTTGCCGAATTCAATAGCTAGGAACAAGACAAAAGCATTAAAGCTCTTTAGGACACTTGGCATTTGTAGGAAAAGACAAAACAAGAAAAGGACAAAAACATGTAATAGGATTATTAAGAACCCTAATATGAAATTTGACCCATCCAAGTCCAATGGCCCTAATTTCAATCCCAAAATAATATACCCAATATTGTAGTGCCATTGGACAGCAATTTTCGATACCGAAAATCAACCGGTTCGCCACTTGGCGATTTGTCCGGTCCTGAAATTTTCTCCGAAAAAGTCCAGAAAAATTCCTAAAATTTTCTGAAAATATAAAACACAAAGAAACTCACTCCAATAAATTTTTCAAACACAATTTCCACATTATTCACAAGACAATGTCATTAGGCACAAATACCGGGAATGTCATGAATGCATGTACAGGTATTTTTCATGTGCATAAATTCATTGTTCATAACTACCAGTATGCATGAACAATCCTAATTAGTCCCAATCACTCTCATCTTTTGCCAAATTACTAGTCTACCCTTCCCGTCGGGGGTAGGATGTTACAACTCCCCCCTCCTAATAAAAATTTCCTCCGCAAAATTCTCAGTCGATGATTCAATATGGGAGAAACTGATCATTGGTCACATGTCCCTACATGTCCCATACACTTCATCACTCAATGACTTATTTCCGAAAGATCACAGTAGACAGACTCAATGAGTCTTTCAATCACGTATTTGGCTATCTCAACTATCTCAGTTTATTTCAAAGTAGATCATTATTTCCGAACCTATGCACTTATCACGTTTTATCAAGCCTTTTTCAGCTGTAACATGCAGATTAATTCATGCTCCATTGATACCCTTTTTGCCAATTCTGAGTACACTTTACCAAGGTGATACTTACAATAAAACTCTTCATCTCGTCTTTACCACTTCCCTTTCCTTTGGTACTAACACAGTGACACTTATGTCTATTTTGCTATAATCGGTGCTATAATCGGTGTTAATTAACCTAACCCGTTTAAGCCTTTATATCTCATTGACTCTTAGGTCAGATTCATCTCTCCTTTAACAATTCACTGTTCTTTAGTGTTCATGCACTATATTCGTATATGCATTTTACTATATTTCATTTGTCTGATCCGGTTCCACCTCATCTAACCCATTCAGCTTTCCTCAGTCACTTTCCGTATTCCAATCCATTGTGGTCTTTAACTCTCGTTAGTCACTTTTCCGTGGAATACAAGAGTGTACAATCCCTTCTTGTGATCACCCTAGTTATCCCTATAGTCCATCAGGACTATATAACCAAGTTATAATCTTATGAAGCCCAAAACACTTAAGCACTTTTCCAACAGGGAATTCAAACATATAATCAGTTTGTTTTATACCCGTCTACACTCTTCACGTAATCCTACTAGGATGTCTAGCTTCGATTGTTCAATTTTTTGTTGCTCAATCACTTTTATCGGGTACACATGCTTCTTCTTTGAATCACCCCATATTGTTCTTTCGATTTCACTCGAACGTTCCGACTCATTACGGGACTCACCACTTTGACTCCTAAACTCTTCAACTTTCTTGCTAGAAATTTACCTCTACCTAGCAAAACTAAATCTAAAAACTTCAATGCTCTCGTAACACTTCATTTTATCCCATATTCTACTTGACTTTTTGCCTTCGTCATTGTCCTAGTTTCGGAAACCCCAATATCTGCAATTGGTCTGTTCATTTCAGATTTGCCTGTTCACTATGTGAGACTACATTCTCCCTTTACCAATATAGTATTCATTTGTGTATGTTGTTCAAACTCCATAATTTGCTCAAGTTTACATGATGTATACCTTATAGGAATGTCAACCATATCTAAGGTCTCCAAGGCTTTAAACAATTTCGAACATAGCACCAATACCATTTATCAAAATCAACTCAATTCATAGTATACCGTTCTAACATATCATCTCATCCCTTTTGATATGACACTTCATCACACATTGCCCAATCTCCAAGGGTATGCTCATCAGTGTCAGATTCCTCAAGTCTTCATATAGCTCTTTTTACTTTGCAACACTTTCAAACACATTCCATCTATGATTATAGTCATCAGTTGATACCATTTGTTTACCTCGCATCAATCTCTATCGGGGTATTGTCGACTTCAGCAGACATTACTCAAAAATTTTATTTTATTTTATTTTATTTTATTGGTCCATGATTACTTTATTTTTAATCCCTTAATGAAGGTAACATTACTTCACGTCATTTTCAGTTTCCCCTTGGAACTTCTTGTCTCTACTAATTTTCTCTTTTCATTCGATTTCTGTTAATACACATCGACATATGCCAATGCCTATTTATTCTTTGTATTTCCATACCTTACGTTCCATTTGCGTATTTCGCTTCATGGTTTGGTATTATTTTATTCTTAGATCCAATTTACGATCTCCCAACATTTTTTTCGCAGTATCTCTCGGAAATCAATGTCAACGATACTTATTATCTAACTACGAACAATTTTTTACTATGACTTGATCAGAACAACCTTTGCACTCGGGTTCTGTGAGGCACTAAACAAGTTCCTTCACAATACCTATAACCTCAGGAGTATTCCACTTGTTATGCCTGAGTCTCCTCTTAAGACATGACTCCATTTTGTAGGAAAATCTCGGTGTGAGCATCACATGCCCACGGTGCGGAAAACAAAAAATTTTGTTCCGGGACCTTCCCGAAAGCCAGGATCCATGTGTCTATACAACAAACTCAAACCATAACGGCCAAAGGAAACCGTCTCTAACGGTATCCACGCAGAGATCGGAGAACCTAAATGGGACAAACCCTTTGACCCGGGAATAGCTAGAACAAGTTGAAGACTACTAGATCTTACCTTGTTCTTGGAGAGCTTGAATCAACGATGAAGAAGAGGAGATGAAGAAGCTTGAAAGATGATGAAGCTTGAGAGAGAAACTCTTTCTCTTCAAATCCTTAGGTTTTCTCTAAAACTCACGATGATCATCCATGAAAAGAAAGAAACTCTTCTTTTCCTTCTTAAATCCCAAAGCCAATGATCATCACACTTCATCTTTCAATTTTTGTCTTTTGTCATTAAATGAATTAATGACTAAGCATGAAAGGAGAAGCTTCCTTTCTCCTTTCCACGTATATATATATATATATATATATATATATATATATATATATATATATATATATATATATATATATATATATATATATATATATATATATATATATATATATATATATATATTAATTAATTAATTATATATATATATATAAATCTTTGAAGTGGTCCAGTCACCTTTGAATTAGGTCTCTACTGCCTACAAGGTCTCAGTATGAAAAAACCCCGAAAACTTTTTTCAGCAATATCGATTTCGCGATCTCATCGGGACATATCTCGATCTCATCGAGATCCATTTAATCCTTTTGCTCTCCATTTATTGGAACTCTGTCCAAAACTATTTTATGAATTCTCAGAGACACTCTTGTCGTGTGACCCATTAGGTTCCAGTTATGTTGGCCACTTTGATTAACACTTAATCTGAGCAAGTCATGGCGGTATCTAGCAACACATCATGACCCCAATTGACCGGAAAGTAATTGGTTTGACGAATGAACATGTATTCATCATGAACCATATCACGAACCTTTCCATAGATAATTGGTGCAATTAATCAGTTCACCATGCTATACCCCACTTGGTTATGAGTATGGGCAAAGTGTCAACTCTTTACTAGATTGACTATGTCAAATCTAGTCCAGTGATTTCAGTTCTTGTCACGGGACTCATTACTTTATATGTCAATGAAGACATTCTTCATGACATATATGCTCCATTAGAGACTTCCAAGTAATGACCGACAAGAGGCCATGGGTATCATCTTCGCTATCACGAAGTGGTGAATCCTCTATTGGCTACTCAATTACCTTTGAATACCTCAAGTGTACCCAATCACCACCCTATGGCGACCTCTGTAAGGCAACAAGGAATGGAGTCAAAGCACGTAATCGGTATCCAAGATATCCTTGCGCACCTCAAGTCTAAGGATACTTGCACCATTGCTATGATGAGATTATCGCGACATTAAAATAGGACATCCATGTGATGATCTCATAGCGGGTCATTCAATGTACTTACTACCTCTAGTAAGCATCCACATCTCAACCCTAAATATCTCATATTTACGTTCCGAGATCCTTTGCTTGACCAAATCAAGGAGCTTGAGATGTGCTAGTCTCCGGATTACCGATGTCCGGTCTCGGTAATCCTATGACTAGGATAATTTAGATCTTGACATAATTGCACATGATAGGAATCTCAGTAGTATGATCACATCACAATTTCCTTCATGTTATGTCATATATCATGGAATTCATTAATTTGCTTATTGATCAATATCAGTTCATAAATAATGAACATCAAATTAATGAAATATGCCTTTCTTTATTTATTCATAAAGTATGTACACAACTTTGTACAAAATGCGCTAAAGGCGATTGCCTTCAGGGCACTACTCTAACAATCTCTCACTTGACCTAAAGCCAATCGCCTTGATATCTAATACCATAGGCGAGTACATGAGAATAAAAACTCTTTTGTGATAATGACTTTGTCAACGGATCAGCAATATTCTGCTCGGTGGGAATTCCTCGATCTGGACATCACCTCGTCCAATGATCTCCCTGATCAGATGATATCTGCGGAGTACGTGTTTGGATCGTTGATGAGACCTTGGTTCTTTCGCTGCATAATAGCCCCATTGTTGTCACAATACAATCAGTATGGGCCCATCAACTGCTAGGAACCACACCAAGTTCAAGATCTTGAACTTCTTGATCCAAGCGCTTCCTTTCGCTTCAAGCGGTAATGTACTCGCCTCGATCGTTGAATCGGCGATCGTCTCTTGTTTGGAACTCTTCCAACTAAGCGCCCGCCATTCGGTGTGAATCGTAACCTGATTGGGATTTGGAATCATCCTTATCAAATTGAAAACTGACATCTGTATACCCGCTCACTTTGAGATCTCCATCTCCATATATCAAGAAAACATCCTTAGTCCTTCGCAAGTACTTGAGGATATTCTTGACACCACCCGATGACCCTCACTAGGATCCGATTGGTATCTGGTCGTAACACTTAGAGCATATGATACATAGGGTCTCGTACATAGGATAGCGTACATGATAGATCCTACCGCAGATGCATACAGGATCATATTCATGCGCATCCTCTCATCTTGTGTCTTAGGACACATAGATTTCGAGAGTGTTATCCCATGAGTCACGGGAAGGTACCCTCTCTTGGATTGCTCCATGCTAAACCTTTTTAGCATCTTGTCTATGTACGTTGATTGTGAAAGACCAAGCAACCTTTTTGATCTATCTCTATAAATCTTTATCCCAAGGATATAAGTTGCTTCACCAAGGTCTTTCATGGCAAATTGTTTGGACAACCAAATCTTGACTGATTGTAGCATAGAGACATCGTTTCCTAGCAATAATATGTCATCTACATACAGCACAAGGAATACGATTGTAGTCCCACTAACCTTCTTATACACACAGTGTTCATCCAGATTTTGTGAGAAACCAAACTCTTTGATTACCTCATCAAAACGGATATTCCAACTCTGGATGCTTGTTTCAATCCATAGATGGATTTCGAAGCTTGCATACCTTTTCGCCATCATAGAGGTGAAGCCCTCGGGTTGTGTCATATACACATCCTCGGTAGATTTCCATTTAGGAAAGTTGTCTTCACATCCATTTACTATATCTCATAATCATAATGAGTGGCAATGGCTAGGAGTATTCTAATGGATTTAAGCATTGCTACTGGGCTGAAGGTCTCGTCAGTAGTCAACTCCTTGTCTTTGGCGAAAACCTTTAGCCACAAGCCTTCTTTATAGGTAATTACATTACCATCCATGTCGGTTTTCTTTTGAAAACCCACCTATGGGTTTTATTCCTTGAGTGCCTCAACCAAAGTCCATACTTGTTTTTCATACATGGAATCCATTTCGGCCTGCATGGCTTGAAGCCATTTATCGGACTCGAACTCTTCGAACCTCTTCATAGGTAGTAGGCTCATCATCTTCTATGAGCAACACGTCATCCTGTTCATTCACGAAATCCATATCTCGGGAACAGAGTGTATCCTACGTGACCTCACGAACCGTGTGTTGTAGAAGGTTGAATGTTACTTCATCTGTATGAGTCACGAGTTTGAGTTCAGCGATTGATCTGCGTCATTGAGCATCTGAACTTCTTCAAGTTCAATTTTGCTCCCCTTGCCTTCTTGTAAAGAAACTCTTTCTCTAAAAAGACAGATGCTTGAAACAAACACCTTTTGTTCCTCGTGAAGGTAGAATTGATATCCCATTGTTTCTTTAGGATATCCTACGACAGATACTTGTCGATTTTGCATCAAGTTTATCGACCGTGTCCGCTTCACATAAGTAGGACAACCCCAAACTTTCAAATGAGTAAGATAAGGTCTTTTGTTAGTCCACATCTCATATGGAGTAACATCAACTATCTTTGATGGAACTCTGTTTAACAAGTAAGCAATTTGTCTCGGTCATACCCCCAAAAGGATTTTGGTAACTTTGCAAAGCCCATCATTGATCGTACCATGTCTAACAAGGTTCTATTTCTCCTTTCGCCACACCATTATCTTTGTGGTGTGTAAGGAGGAATCCATTGAGATCAAATCCCATTATCTACGAGATAATCCAAAACTCTTGGTCTAAGTATTCCCACCACGATCCGATCGTAATGTCTTGATACTTTTCCCAAGTTGATTTTCTACTTCATTTCGAATTGTTTGAACTTTTCAAATGCTTGATTTGTATCTTATCGAGATATAGGTACCCATATCGAGAATAATCATCGATAAAGGTAATGAAGTAAAGACAACCACTTACGGCATGGATGGACATCGGACCCATACATCCGAATGTATTAGGTCTAATACTCCGATCGCTTCGTTCACCCTTTTCCTTAAAGGGTAATTTAGTCATCTTGCCTAATAAACAAGATTCACATGTGTCATATGATTCATAATCAAATGACCCTAAACTTCCACTCTTATGGAGCTTAGCTATCGTCTCTCATTTATATAGCCAAGCGACAATGCCATAAGTAAGTTGATTTTAAATTATCTCGTTTATGTTTTTCGTGTCATTGACATTCATAATTGGATGTGACATATCTAATATGTAAATTCTATTGCATAATGTACCAGTACCATAAAGCATTCCATTCAAACTAATAGAACAACCATTGTTACTAAAAGTCAAATGGAAACCAGCTCTATTTAAACAAGAAAGCAGATAATATGTTCTTTGTTATCTGGTACAAAATAGCATTCATCCAATTTAATTACAAGCCCGGTGGGGAGTGACAAAAGTAAGTGCCTACGGCTAATGTAGCAACTCTTGCTCCATTTCCCACACGCAGTCTAGTTCTCCTTCATAGAGCATCTCATCGTCCACGAGGCCCCTGCATATCATTGCATATGTGTGAGCCACAACCGGTATCTAATACCCATATGTTATGGTGAAATGATTAACCTCAATGACAAACATAGTTGAAGAAGTCGAGGCATCTGATGCCTTCTTCTGCTTCAATTCTTCCATATAGACTTTCTGAGCCCGCAAAGGTGGCGATCTTGCCACAATAGAAGCAAGTTCCTTTTGGTGCAGTCTCTTTGGTTTTCTTCTTGGCTGCACTTCCTTTTGGTTTCTTAAACCTTTTCTTCTTCAGCTTCTTTTTCTTGGAACCAGAAGAAGAGTCCACCACAAGCACTTGCTTACTATCCTTCTTGATAGCTTGTTACTCATTGTCTTGAAAGCAGATTGATCAACTTCGTGGATTGTCGTGGATATTTGGTTCATCCGATAGTTTAACACATCCGTGAATAACTATCGACAATCCAACTAGAATTAAGTCAACACTTAATTCATAATCCATAATAAAACCTAAGACGACCAACCTCTTAATATACCCATTCATCTTGATGCATCGCACTGCAGATGAACTGGAGTCATCTTAGAAGTGAAGAGTAGCCTCGAGGTCTCGAACCTTCGGACCGAGCTTGCTCATCAAGCAGTTTCTAAGATGAAACACTATGGTATTAGCATCCATAGACTCATCGCTTCGCAGCTCTGGTGACATCGAGGCAAGCATAATGCGGTAGCCATGTCATTGTCTTTAAGATGCTTACGATATGCTTTCGATCCTCATCGAAGCATCGGCCAACAGTGGATCGGAAGTGGAACATCTAGGACATATCCAGTTCCTCGGACACGAGAACAATTCTCGATTTCTACCAATCTAGAAAGTTAGGTCCGATTAATTTGTTGGAGTCCATGCGGCGCAAGTTCACACCGGAAGTCATCTTGATAACCTATAGGAAAAGAGAGAAAGAATGTTATAATAGAATTACATGCATGATCATAAGGACTTGCATGACATGCATATAGCTCCCACTAGTTTCAAAGAATCCATAACCCTCGATGCGAATCCAAGAAATATTATGACAAAATGTCTAGTGGGTCGATATCAGACATTACTAAAATGACCTGGGTTTACCCAACAAGCCACCTTAGGTCAATCGGTAGGTATCGGTCATACCAATTGCATCATAGATATCCGACATTACTAAAATGACCTTGGGTTTACCCAACAAGCCACCTTAGATCTATCGGCAGGTATCGGTCATACCATTTGCTTCATAGATGCAACTATCGACTAGTGCTATCAATTCGTGATGTATGCACACACATTGGGTTATCAACTCTTGATGCTGCGTACATCGATGCACACCGCCCAATTTGCCTCTGTCACGTTGACCTTGAGTTTACTCAACAAATCAACGCTTCTAGAGAAAACCGACCCATTAATCCGAAAATCTTATTTTCATGGTTCGAACATATCCGTATAGAGTGAGCTTGGGTTTACCCAACAACCCAACTCTATAAGAACTCTGGTTCTCCCCATATTAATGGAAGGTGTTAGTTTTCATATGATGTGTGAGGGTTTTCAGGTCTCAACTTCTTCTCCTCCAAGCCGTAGGATTATAGTCACCATGACTATATGGAATGATTTAGGGTATTTCATCAATCACATTGAGTCTATACCTAAAATCATCCATCATCCTACCTTTGCATGTTGTAAGTCGACTTGTGTATGTGTAAGTCAACTTATGCTAGTGTGTAAGTCGACTTATGCATGTGTAAGTCGACTTATGCAGCTGTGCACGAACAAGTCGACTTGTACCATTGTGCAAGTCGACTTATCCGTCTACAGTGCATGGACAAGTCGACTTATCCATGTGGAATTGCTATCTAATCGGCTAATTTCTCAATCCGTGCAGTTCCAATTCACAATACCAAGTGTAATATCCTTTATTATGATGTACCAATGAAACACTTTCATTGTTCCATGCTTACCATATATAGTCAAACTATACATGAAAAACTTGAAATCAATTAATACACTTTTATTCATTTAGATTTCCAAATAATTTAAGAATATCAAACTATCACCCTAAGTATCTCTAAGTAGTCTAAACTTTATCAAGACTACTTCGGCACATGTCACAAAATTTGTGACGGCCAAAATAATCAAGACAAGGAAATGCACTAACGAGACGCTAATGTGATACATTTGACATCCGAAAAATATTTGGAAACCCAATTTCAAGAAATTCAATTTGGAAAGCATACAAAATCAATATAACACATTTTTAATCACATTAAAAATGATCCAAGGCATTGGAATTGAGAAATACACAATTTATCATTCCAAACAAAACAGCTCCAGCAACTTTCTCAAAACTGCCAAGCTCTGTGTTTTGCTTGAAAAACTCATTGAAACAATTTCAATAAATTATGAAAAAATTACAGAGGTTACAGAATGTTCACAAAATGTTCCATGAATTTTTTTAGGATTTATTTCCAACAAAAACTCATCCAACCTCAGCAACAAAGCCAATGTAGAATCTGTGTTCCTCAACACAGTTATTCCCAGAAGCACACAATAAATTCTAAAATAAATAGTAAATCACCTTGAAAACATTTTTCCATTCTCATAGACATTCATAAACATCTTAGAAACATGGTGGTGAAAGCAAATCCGAAAAAAAAAATTATACAATTTATTCTTGAATTTATAAGCATGCATGTTCATTGAATGTGTACAAAGACAGCAACCAGAACATTGGGGAATAAATTAGCAAAACCATATCAAATCACATTGATAAATTCCGAGCTTCCACAGATATATGAAACAACATCTTGTGAACATATCTGGGCAAGAAAATTTTGAAAACTATATTTCTATACTGAATTCGAAATTCACACAATCAACATGCATCATCGTCACAAGCAATAGGCAACTCCGACCTAGTCATGGTTTCTTCGTTATATACGACACAAGTGGCTCTGATACCACTGTAGAAAAATCCCGGTGTGAGCATCACATGCCCACGGTGCGGAAAAAAAAAATTTTGTTCCGGTACCTTCCCGAAAGCCAGGATCCATGTGTCTATACAACAAACTCAAACCATAACGACCAAAGGAGACCGTCTCTAACGGTATCCACGCAGAAATCGGAGAACCTAACCGAGACAAACCCTTTGACCCGGGAATAGCTAGAACAAGTTGAAGACTACTAGATCTTACCTTATTCTTGGAGAGCTTGAATCAACGATGAAGAAGAGGAGATGAAGAAGCTTGAAAGATGATGAAGCTTGAGAGAGAAACTCTTTCTCTTCAAATCCTTAGGTTTTCTCTAAAACTCACGATGATCATCCATGAAAAGAAAGAAATTCTTCTTTTCCTTCTTAAATCCCAAAGCCAACGATCATCACACTTCATCTTTCAATTTTTGTCTTTTGTCATTAAATGAATTAATGACTAAGCATGAAAGGAGAAGCTTCCTTTCTCCTTTCCACGTATATACATATATATATATATATATATTAATTCTTTAATTAATTAATTATATATATATATATATATATAAATGTTGAAGTGGTCCAGTCACACTGGGGTTCGGTCCTACCGGCCTACCGGGTCCTGGTATGGGAAAAACTCCCGAAAACCTTTTTCAGCAATATCGATGTCGCGATCTCATCGGGACATATCTCGATCTCATCGGGATCCCTTTAATCCTTTTGCTCTCCATTTATTGAAACTCGTCTAAAACTATTTTCTGAATTCTCCGAGACACTCTTATCGTGTGACCCATTAGGTTCTGGTTATGTTGGTACTTAGATTAACATTTAATCTGAAAGCAAGTCATGAGCGGTATCTAGCAACACATCATGACCCCAATTGATCGAAAGTAATTGGTTTGACGAATGAACATGTATTCATCATGAACCATATCACGAACCTTTCCATGACAATTACCGTGCAATTCGTCCTTTCACCATGCTATACCCCACTTAGTTATGAGTATGGGCAAAGTGTCAACTCTTTACTAGATCGACTATGTCAAATCTAGTCCAGTGATTTCAGTTCTTGTCACGGGACTCATTACTTTATATGTCAATGAAGACATTCTTCATGACATATATGCTCGACCGAGACTTCAAGTAATGACCCGACAAGAGGCCATGGGTATCATCTTCGCTATCACAAGTGGTGAATCCTCTATTGGCTACTCAATTACCTTGAATACCTCAAGTTGCACCCAATCACCACCCTATGAGCGACCTCAGTAAGGCAACAAGGAATGGAGTCAAAGCACGTAATCAATATCCAAGATATCCTCAAGACCTTAAGTCTAAGGATACTTGCACCATTGCTATGATGAGATTATCACCGACATTAAAATAGGACATCCATGTGATGATCTCATAGCAGTCATCCAATGTACTTACTACCTCTAGTAAGCATCCACATCTCAACCCTAAATATCTCATATTTCTGAGTTTCGAGATCCACCGCTTGACCAAATCAAGGAGCTTGAGATGTGTTAGTCTCCGGATTACCGATGTCGATCTCGGTAATCCTATGACTAGGATAATTTAGAATCTTGACATAATTGCACATGATAGGAATCTCGATGAGTATGATCACATCACAATTTCCTTCATGCTATGTCATATATCATGGACTTCATTAATTTGCTTATTGATCAATATCAGTTCATAAATAATGAACATCAAATTAATGAAATATGCCTTTCTTTATTTATTCATAAAGTATGTACACAACTTTGTACAAAATGCGCTAAAGGCGATTGCCTTCAGGGCACTACTCTAACACTTTTCACTTTTGATTTCGTACATACTTATTTTCAATTTGTTCCCGTCATGACCACTAGTAACTCATCTTGCTACAACCCTTGATACCGTTCACAAAATTCTCATCAACCAATTCTTTTCTACCAAATGTCACTTCGTCTCATCCAGAAACTAATTAGTAGCTTATACTACTCAGGATTCCCCAAAACTCCTTTCCGTTTGTGCCAATCCGCGAATAGAGGAACTATGCCATAAGCGTATCCTTCTTCTTTCCTCAAATTCGTCACACATGATGCATCATTAGAAATTGTACTTTCTTCCCAAACGAACATTCTAAATTCCTTGACCTATAGGAACTATGATTAGCACTTATTTGCTAAATCACTGATCGCTTCCTCTATTATTTCCACACATAAGCTCAATTGTTTCACGATCAAAGGTATACTCACAAAGGTGAATTACCCTTAACTCGACAACTCTTTTCCTATACCACGATTATTGTTTCATTCTCCACTTGTCATTCAACTGTTTTTCACATAATTTTATTCCCATATCATTTACGTGCAAGCTTGACCTTTATCCACTTGGCTTATACACTTTAATCTCATTTTTGCTACTTATCTCTTTATTTTCCTCACTCAATCCAGGATAGGGTATGCACATTTATAGCACATTCGCAGACATATCACCAAAACACAACAACATATTACAGTCATTGCATCTTTATCTGTTTATCCATCCATTTACCATATATCTATATAGTCAACCAATCCAAAATTTCAGTTGTGCAATCAGTAGAAATTTCCAGTCTTACTTTTCTCCGAATATCCCTTATAAACTCTTAGCATAAACTTCGCATAACCATTTTGGTCCCAAACTCATGCGTTCATGATCATACCCGTTTCACGAGTCCATTTCAGTTCATCTGTACAGTTTCGTCTCACCATTTCTACTTCTTCCTAACCTTATAGTCACTTCGCTCTTTCATTTATAGGTAGACCGTTACGGTGCAATATCGATCTCAGTACAATCTCGCTATCATCATCTATGAGATACATTGACACAGATGTAGTGGATCCATATCTGCCTGATCGAACCATGTACTTTTTACGCAGTTCCAATTATCCCCATTTCGTCGAAAATACAAGTCAACACTCTCATTACCTCATCATCTCGAACTTTGAATCTCACATAGGCATACGTTAACCATTATGCTTCTCATGTCCAAAGTTGACCTCTCCAAATTATAGAACTTTTTGTTTTCTTTCAACTTACTATTGACACTTTAAAATCCCCTTCTTCATTTTGATATCCTTTCTTTCCTCAATCAGACCATGGCAACGTAATCGTACTTATATCACATTCGAAGGTTTATAACCACAGTACACTATAGCTATCCTTATCCATTTTTCCATTTTTCCTTTTTGCCGTTCCTAATTGCTCATACACTTTCATGGGCTCACATTCTGATACATTCTCACTTTTCTCACACTTAATCACTTAACACATGTTCACACATAGGATTTATCCTCGTGCGACTCAGACTAGGGATCAGTTGTCATAGTCTGCAACGACACGACTCAAATGCATGCAACTTAACCTATGTTTCTGACTGTGCCCAGATAAATTCGTACTTATGGGCTCTGATACTACCTAAATGTAACACCCCACTCCCGCATGACCCGAACCCGACATCGACGGTGATATCCGAGTCCGTGCCCTGTGAGGGTGGCGTGCTACATCACTCAGTCAAAACTCAATATCAATTTTTTTAAAAACACAAACATGCAAAATGCGGAAATAATGAACATACATAATCATTAGTAATTACATTAGCCACAGGGGCCCTTTTATAAATACTAGTTATTTCAGTCTGTTAACTTTACAAATTGACCTAATTATTAGCACAAAAATTTCAGAAAATAAAAATAAACTAATGCAGACGCGAACTGATCCCGACCACTTCTCTATTTCATTAACCAGCAGGTGCCATACGCCCGTTGCCTAACGGGGTATTCTTCTGAGTCCTGAAAAATATTTGCAATGTTGGGTGAGTTTGCGAACTCAGCGAGAAACCATCATCGATGGTTCACTCAACTCAGGCATATACAACCAATTCACAGAATATCACATAGTAACACATTCGAAAATATCACATGCGTTATCATTTCACAAATATAAAGCGTTTCGCCTTTCACACAGTCCACATTTAATCATTCGTATATGCAATGCATATGTTACACTTTTCATTTTATTACGGTGTTGTGACCGTGTGCCTGATCTGTCCCAAAAATGGGCTCATTAACGGTGAGCCTATGGCTCTGAATTACGGTGGGCTTGAAGCCCTGATACGGTGAGCCTGTGGCTCTGAATTACGTTGGGCTCGAGGCCCTGTTGCGTTGAGCTTTAAGCTCTGAAATACGGTGGCTGCTCCGGTCACAACTGTCATTGTCTGAATATGCCTTTATGCATGAATGCATATGTCTCAAATCGCATTAAAACCAAGTACTTACAATTCACACACAAATGACACTTCGATATCAAGTTCCCAATACTTCGGACACCTATGGTCTGAAATCAATCATAAGGAAACAAACATAACCCTTCATTCATCTCCACATGGTATAAGTGCATAATATTTAACACATAAAGGTTGAGGAACCAACTAGGTTACTCACCTGTACTTCCGAGCTAATACCTGGAAGTTTCAGTGACATCGGTGGATCGACGCCCCAAATGTGTCTCTATAACAGTTATAGTATGCAAACATTACCAATTGTCCACTCAGAAATATTTAAGAATGCACATGTAACAATTAGAAGGTGTGCAATGCATGTTTATGATATTCCCGGCCCAAATCTAAAATTTTCCTTCATAAAATTCCGTCTAAACATTAGAAATCGAACGGTACTGAAATTACTCAATTCGGACCTCTATAGGTCAAAAAATAAATAAAACAGTGACCAAAGAACCATTACCCGGACACACGTCAATTTTTCGTCCAAAAATTCCCAATTTCTCATAAAATGAAATTCAATATTCTACGAATCCGATGCCTCAAGAATCAGGTCAATTAGAGGTCGGATGACAAAGATATAGGCAAAATAGTGGAGAAATCCATGTCCTAGTCGACTGGTCTGAGAATCCTAGTCGACTAGCCCTACTATAATGTCCTAGTCGACTGGTCTAAGAATCCTAGTCGACTAGCCCTATTAAAATGACAGATCTGAAACAATTACCTCCGACATGCCAACTTGTCTAGGTCATAACTCCCTACTCCGAACTCCAATTTGGACAAATTTGGTGTCTATTTCATAGAGAAAAGAGAGATCTACAAGTTTTATGAAGGAAACAAAAGCCAATTTCACCTCTAAGAGTGCCAAAAATGCAATCAAAGTTATTGCCTTCACAATGCCTCTCAAAACAGTGCAACATTTTGTCAAAACAGTGCAATATTTTGTAAAATCCATAATTTCTCATTCCCTTTGCTAAAAATTACAAGATTTATGCCAAATGAAAGATCAGAATGTGACCTACAACTTTCATGACAACATGAAATCAAATTCAATTGCTAAGTAGGTTAAAAAAAATTCACTGAATGATGTTGCCTCTACATTTGACCTGACAGAACACCAATTTTCTAAAAATCATAACTCCTTGCAAAAATGTCAAACAATTGCACACTTTATACCCATGAAAAGATCAAACAACATACTACACTTCTCATGAAGGGCTTAACAACCAATTCCATCTCTAAGAAACTCAAAACTGTCATGCAAGTGACTACCCTGATTACTAGTCAATGACCTAACTTAGGTCCAATATTTGAAAATTCATAACTCGCAATTCTGATATCCAAAAATAGTATAGTATATCCCATTTTCAAGATAATTGCTTCCTCTATAACTTTCCAGAAGATCACTTGAGCCAATTCAAATCACAAAAATCTCTAAATTTGCTTACAATTACAATACTCACAAAACCTATACTTAAGGCTAGGTTTCACCAAAATGCACATAACCAGTCAATAGTCAACAATTCATAACTCCCAACATACACATCGAAAAATTGCAAAATCAGTGGCACTGGAAAGCTAACACGATAGGCTTCAACTTTCATGAAGACCATGTTCACCAATATCTCCTAAATCAATCTAGAAAAATCATCAAAAGTTTAGGTCACTTAATTCGGGTACTGTTCACACAGCCCACAACAAGAACTTTCAAAGCCAAAATTCAACCTCCTAAGGCTACAATTAGACAACACCTATTTCACAAGAAATCTTAGCCAATCAACTAAAGTTTCATTTGGTTCAAACCTCACCTCATTTTCTTAACCACACAATTAGTTATGATCAAAACATTGCAATAGGTACAAAATCAATTTTCCAGCTTTAATACTCCATTCACTTCCTATCATGCCAAGTCCAATTCTACTTCAATAAGCATACCAAATGGACAAGACATCAGCCACTTGATCATCACTACTTTCACTTAGACCAATAGCCACAAGTTGGCAGCACTTAAGATACACATTTTCTTACTAAATTCCCATTTATCTAACCTCATTCAAACATCAAAACCAATCAAAAACCAATCCACAACATATTCATCATTCACCCTCACACAAACTTACTCTTATACCCAAACAATCCTACCCCTATCTTCATGAAATTAATGCATAAATAATCACAAAAAAGGCACCATAACTCGTATTGAATGCATCTAACAACCATGACATGCATAATTAAAGCTTAAAATAAAACTTACCTAATTAAAGCTTCCTCTTAAAGGCTTCAACTACCAACAACTTCTCCACCTCACTTTCTTACTTCACTCCACATACACAATTACCATGATAAGAAGGTAGCTTGGATGCATGAAGGAAGGCTCTTAAGGTTGGAGGAAGTGATACTTTAAGAAGGAGAAAATCGATGGAGAGGTAAAAAGAAAAGAAGGTTTTCGGATGGGATGAAGAAATAAGCAAGAAACTTGATCTTTTATCAATGAAGTTGCCGAATTCAATAGCTCGGAACAAGACAAAAGCATTAAAGCTCTTTAGGACACTTGGCATTTGTAGGAAAAGACAAAACAAGAAAAGGACAAAAACATGTAATAGGATTATTAAGAACCCTAACGTGAAATTTGACCCATCCAAGTCCAATGGCCCTAATTTCAATCCCAAAATAATATACCCAATATTGTAGTGCCATTGGACAGCAATTTTCGATACCAAAAATCAACCGGTTCGCCACTTGGCGATTTATCCGGTCCTAAAATTTTCTCCAGAAAAGTCCAAAAAAATTCTTAAAATTTTCTGAAAATATAAAACACACAGAAACTCACTCCAATAAATTTTTCAAACACAATTTCCACATTATTTACAAGACAATGTCATTAGGCACAAATACCGGGAATGTCATGAATGCATGTACAGGTATTTTTCATGTGCATAAATTCATTTTTCATAACTATCAGTATGCATGAACAATCATAATTAGTCCCAATCACTCTCATCCTTTGCCAAATTACTAGTCCACCCTTCCCGTCGGGGGTGGGATGTTACAGTAAAGTCACACATTATGCTAATGGATCCTTTGATTAATATCAAAAAAAAAATTGCCATGGTTGCCTAACATGAAAGGCAATTGAATACTACCTTACCTAACAATCTATCTATCTCTGTTGTTGAACCTCAAGTTTTCTATACCAAGTCAAACCCCAGAAAATTCAACATGCAATAGAAATTCCTACCCAACCAAAGAAAATGGCCAAAACAGATACAAAGCTATCAATCCGATCGAAACTAACCTAGATAACATCCGTTCTAAGATGGATTCTCAATCAGTAAGAGAGCCTTCCCAAGAAGTCACTGGTTACAACCTCACTGCAGAACAATATACACAGTTAATGCAGAGGAGATTCAAAGGGAAAGAGAGTGATTACCTCTCAGGTCAACACAATTTTCACTAGTCAAAAAGGTATACACAAACTTGTTTTGTCATCTGATCCTTGGTCATTCACATGGATTATTGATTCAGAAGCTACAAACTATATCGTCTGCTCCTTATACCTCTTTATAACTTGTAAACTAGTGGGTAGCTTAAATGTCAAGCTACCAAATGAAACTTTTTCCTCAGTTACTCATGTTGGGACTACCCATATCTCTTCTCTCATCCTTAATGATGTTATGTTTATACCTAATTTTCTTTTAACTTAATCTCTATCAGCAAACTCACTTGTTCTACTCAATTTCCTAGTCTCATTCCTCGGGCATTAAATTAACATTGATTCCTAAGACTTGCTAAGTCCTTCATCCACATAGAATAGAAGGAAAATCTACTTTGTCACTCTTGCCATTGGGGGAGTTGAGTGCACCAAGTCACTTTGTTCTTGATGATGGGTTAAAGGCTTCACAGGCAGGGAGAGTTCAGTTAACCTTTACCTCTACCTCATGTCATATTTAGGATACCAACTCAATGAGGATGATTAGTTTTGCTAGGCAAACCAATGGACTATATCATCTCTCTCCATCTACCCAAGACACCAGCCACCAGCCACCTTTCTTGTAGTATCTCTACACATCAAAAAAAATCTTTGGCATAAAAAACTAGGCCATTTATCTAATCAAAGACTACAAAGTCTATCCAAAATTGATTCATTTGTAGTTTTTTGGTTTGTTGAACAATGTGATGTTTGTCACTTCGTTAAACAAAAGAAATCACCTTTTCCTTCTAGTAAATCAGTTGCTTTTGCCTGTTTTGATCTAATTCATGTTGATATATGAGGTTCCTATAACACACCATCCTATCTTGGTTACAAATTCTTTTTAACTGTTGTGGATGATCATAGTAGAATGACCTGTATCTATATGATGAAACAGAAACTTGAAACAAAAGAACTCCTAAAAGGTTTTGTGCTTATGTTGAAAGGCAATTTGATAAGAAAATTAAATGAATATGAAGTGACAATGGGATTAAATTCTGAATGAAAGCTTTCTATCAAGAGAAGGACATTTTACATGAAACATCATGTGTGGAAACTCCACAACAAAATGGGAGAGTAGAAAAGAAGAATTAACACATTTTAACTGTTGCAAGGGCTCTAAAAATACAAGTTAATTTACCTATGAAGTTCTAGGAAAACTGTATTCTTCATGAAGTCTATTTGATAAACCGTGTACCCACTCCTATTTTATCCCATAAGACTCCTTATTCTATTTTGTTTAGCACTAACCATGATCTTAATTCCTGAGAGTATTTGGATGTCTCTGATTTGCTTCCACTAAGGAGGCAAGCAGGGGAAAGTTTAATACTAGAGTAAGGAAGTGCATTGTTTCTTAGTTTTTCTACAGGTACTAAAGGCAATTTCCCTTCCTCAAGTCCCCAACAGAACGAACCTTGCCTACCCTTATTTTACCTACCCTTTCTTCTCCTACTTCTGTTGACCTATCACCCTCACCTATTTTATCTATTTCTGCTCCACCTTCCTCTCCCTCACCAGCTTCTCCACCTATTTGTTGCACAATGAGAGAATCTCAACCACCTTCTTACCTTAGAGACTATGATTGTCCTACTCTTCCTCATACCTCCCCTCACATCCTTTCTTCTATTATCTCTTATAAGTCCCTATCCCCTCAGCATCAAGCTTTTTCAGCTAGACTTGCCTCTCTTAAAGAACCTACTTCCTACAAACAGGCAATTCAATACAAGGAATGGTGAGATGCAATGGAAGCAAAACTAAAAGCACTAGAAGAGAATCATGCCTGGGATCTTACCTTTCTTCCTCCAGGTAAGAAAGCTGTCGACTCCAAATGGGTCCACAAATGCAAGTTTAATGTAGATGGAAGTATTCAACGTTGCAAAAGTAGAGTTGTAGCAAAAGTGTTCACTCAGCAGGAAGGCATTGACTACACCGAGACCTTCTCTCCAGTGGTCAAGCCAATCACAATTCGTTTATTCTGACCATAGTTACTTCAAAACAATGGCATTTACACCAGTTAGATATAAACAATGCATTTTTACATAGAGAATTAAATGAAGAAGTGTATATGAAACCACCTAATGGTCTAGAACTACCACATCCTGATATGGTTTGCCACCTCTGGAAAAGCCTCTATGGTTTGAAACAGGCAAGTCGACAATGGCACTGCAAGATCACCTTGACATTGCTCTCAATTGGTTTAATCCAGTCTCAATCAGTCCACTCTATGTTCACAAAGAAGTTATGTGATGATCTTATTATCTTACTCGTGTATGTTGACGACATCCTCTTATCCAGCAACTCCCCTGATCTCATCCAGTCCACCAAATAGCTCTTGGACAATGCTTTCAAAATTAAGGACCTCCGGTATGCAAAATTTTTTCTAGGGCTTGAGCTTTCTCAATCTCCTTCTGGGATCAACCTCTGCAGGCACAAATACACTATTTACTTGCTTCAAGACACTAGCTTCCTGCTCTCCAAACCTGCTTCTACACCAGTGGTCACTAACCTATGATTAACTACTGAAGGTGAACCTCTTACGGATGTAATAAGCTACAGATGTCTTATAGAAAAGTTAATTTACCTTACTATGATGCTACCGAACATCTACTTTGTTGTATAATAACTCTCACAGTTCATGTCCAACCCGATGATCTCCCATCTACGAGCTGTTCACCAGGTGCTTCAATACTTAAAGGGGTCATAAAGCCAAAGTATTATGTTTCAAAGCAACTCTTTTCCAAAGCTTCGAGCTTTTTTTTTTTACTCCGAATGGGGTAGTTGTCCCAACTCTAAAAAATAGGTCACCGGTTATTGCGTGTTTCTAGGAGACTCTTTGATTTCCTGAAAATCAAAGAAGCAAGTGACCGTCTCTTACAGCTCTTCAGAGGGTGAATATTGCGCCCTTGTCTCGACCACCTGTGAGCTCCAATGGGTCCTCCATCTTCTCCACGATCTTGAAGTCCTTCACCCAAACCTGGTTTATTTCTACTATGACACTCGCTCCATGATCTATATCACCGAAAACCCTATCTTCCATTAGCAAACGAAACGCATTGAACTCAATTGTCATCTCTGCTGCTTTCTTAATAATGGCTTTAAAGGCTTTCAAAGCAATTAAAGCTTTAGATTTTCCTTACAAAAAATAAGTCCAAGTTTTGCAACTTAAACTATCAATAAGAGTGATAGCATATTGTTTATTTCTATTAGAAGTGGGAATGATCGGCCCATAGAGATTATAGTGTACATCTCTAACGAATTTTTTTTCTTTAAGTCTTTCCTTTTAAAAATAGATCGCCATGTTTTTTTTTTCCCAACAACACATATTTAACATATTCTGTTGGAGCTAAGAATGTTGGAAGCCCATCCACCAATTTCTTTTATTGAAGTGTTTTCAATTTGTTGAAATTTAGATGATCATACAAAGAGTGTCATAGCCAATCTGCATCTTTAATTCTTGTAAAGAAGCAAGACCGTGAAACATGATATATATTCTGTTTGATATCATTTTAGCCTAAGCAACCAGGCCAGTTTGACATCATAAATGCAGCACACACCAGCTTTGATTATGACCTCATAGTCCTTTTCTTACAGTTAACCAATGCTTAACAAGTTGGTCTTCAAATTTGGAATAAAAAGAACATTAGATATTATTTAAAAATTGTTCCCTTTAGTTTATAATGATTCTTATCCTTTTCCCATGACTGAAACATTGATGTTGTTACCAAACTTCACACCTTCTTTGTATGATTTGTCTAGGTTGGAAAAAGATCAATTTTTTTACCATGCATATGATTATTGTAACTAGTGTCCAAATACCACACATGCTTGTTGGTCTCTTCTTTGATATTGTAAACCATCAACAAAAATACTTCCTTTTGTGTTTCTACAAAATTTGATTTTTCTCCATTTCCTTAGACAAGTTAACACTGCATTCATTTTGATAACGCTCATACCTGTGACATTTATAACATTTCACGTAAAAGTTGTTTACTAACTTTGAGTTTTTAGTTGTTAATTAGTGACTTCCACTTCCTCTCCCTCTATTTCTTCCTCTTCTTTGAAATGTAGAATTGTGATCATTCTGAATTTGTTGATAGTGTGAGTCTTTGCCTTCATTGTTGTCATTTCCTCTGTGTTGTCCTCCTCGACCCCCTCTCTTATAATTATTAGAAGAGGTTAGTAATGCTTGCTTTTCTTTGTCTTTATGATTCATTTTCTGCTTATGAATTAGTAAAGAGGCTTGCAGTTCATCAATTGAAAGAAGGGCATGATCATTTATTTTTTCAATTGTACTAAACATATAATTGAATTTAGTTATTATTGAAGTAAGAATTTTCTCATCACATTCTTTATCTTCTTACCATAAACCTGCACATTGTTAACAATTGCCATTGTCACTGAAAAAAAATTAGAAATTAATTCTCCTGACTTCATCTACACTAATTCAAATTCATGACGTACTGACTAAAGTTGCTACATCTTTGCCTTCGAAATCTTTAGATTTTTTTTTTTCATAGAATCCCAAATCTATTTTAAGGTGTACTTGTAAGGAATGATTTTTAAAATTGGGTGACCAATAGCTTAGAAGAGATAATTTTTTGTTTTAAAACTTGTTAACCATAGCCCTTCAAGGTTTAGATCTTTCAGTATCTATGCTTCTGGTCATTCTTTGATTCTTCATAGACAACTTTATTGATATAAGCTATATGTTGTAGCGAAAGAATACACAGAGACTTGGTAATGACTATCATGCCACCTTTAGCCCTATAGTGAAACCTCCTACAATATGATCGGTACTCTTAGGTGTGTTCAAATTATGTGTTATATATTAGATGTCAATAATTCATTCTTTTGATAAGAGAAAATTTTCATGATGCAACTACAACTAGAATTCCCAAACCATGTTTGTAGCTTATATAAAGCCGCAGGTAGACACATACTTACACATTCTTCATAAATCAATTATTTTATTTATGTTCTCATTTATGTGGATGATATAATTATGATAAGGAACATTCCAATTTTGCCTACTAACTCCTTCATGCTCTCTTCGTATAATTTTTTATCAAGGACCTAAGCAGTTTATCTTATTATTTGGATGTTGAAGTATTGCGAGTCACTGATGGATTGATCCTTTCGGAACCAAAATACATTCATGAAATTTTACAAGAGTATATAACATGCATGTCAGTAAGGGTGCATTCAAACTGCTGATTGTTACTGTTGAGTTTACAACTCTAGTATTTATCCTTTACTCATTCTGAATCAGTAATATGCTGTCACAGTTTATACAAAGCCCAATTGTCCTTTCTTGGCAAGTAATGAAGCAAATCTTACACTGCATGAACCGAACTTTGACCTCTAGTCTTAAAACTACAAAATAGTCATCCATTGTCCTACACGTGTATTCAAATGCAGATTGGACAAGGGATCAAAATGATAATACCTTCACATATGGTGTTCGTTCATCTGCTAAGTTAGGGGCAGGGTTTTGAAACCCGGACCGGACCGGCCGGTCCGACCGGTCCGACCGGTGACCGGTCGGTGGTCCGGTCCGGTTCATACCCTAAAACCGGTCCTTAATTGGACCGGTGTGAACCGGTCAAAACCGGTCAATTTGACCGGTTTTGACCGGTCGGACCGGTCCGGTTGGACCGGTTCGATAATTTTTTATTTTTTATTTTTTTATTTTTTATTTTTTATTTTTTTTATTTTTTAATTTTTTTATTTTTTTTTGAATTTTTTAAATTTTAATATTATATAATTAAATATAATTATCAGATAATTATTATCACACCTGATTCGATAGGTAGTTGAGCCGATCGAACCGGTCGAACCCAGAATCAGAAGCGCCAATCGGCTCGACGACCTATCCGGATTTCG
Source organism: Erythroxylum novogranatense (assembly GCA_029891385.1). Taxonomy (NCBI): domain Eukaryota; kingdom Viridiplantae; phylum Streptophyta; class Magnoliopsida; order Malpighiales; family Erythroxylaceae; genus Erythroxylum; species Erythroxylum novogranatense. The sequence continues at coordinate 65,690,324 of CM057235.1, read as the reverse complement.
TAACACTGGTTGGGGTATGTGAAAGTATTAAATTAGTTACTTCTCAAATATCATCTCCTTTACAACAGAGGCAAGGAAGTAACTAATTAACCAACTAAACTTCCTATATCCTCACCGTTTAAGTCATTAATTCCTCCACCCCCCTTTTCTTCAACCCCTTTTTACCATCACCATTACAGTCTCTACACAAAAACCAAACTCAAGGATGCCCACAAGTGATTAAATGCGTTAAAGTGAGAGAGCCAAGTCTACATAAACGTCTGGATGAAAATCAATAAAACAGAATTGAAACAGGTTAATGGGATCTGTTCCCACCCCGCTGATCTTAACAGGTTGACCCTCGCGAGCAGCAGCACCAAGGGCAGAGTCCGGCAGGTAGTGTATAAAACGGAAAGGCAGCAGCTTTGGCCGCAATTTGTAACTATTCCAAGCATTAAAAGAGATGACGAAACAAGCAACGAAGAAAACTTTGTGGACCACGTGTATAAGGTTGAAACAGAGACCAATGAAGAAAAGAATCATTAGAAGGCAGAAAGATGTTATCGGTTTTTTCTTCCAATACATCATCACTCGACAGGTCGTTCTCGCTCATTACTCTACTGTATCTCTCCACTGTGTGTGTGTGTGTGCTCGTTACAGTGAAGTGCGACTTCGTGAAGAAGAGAAAGAGTTACAATAGAATCAGAAAAGGAAAAAGCTACAATGCGTGAGGATGTTCTGAGACATGACACCTTGTTTCGGACATTATGATTGGAGAATTTGCGAGTTATTTCGTATGAATCTACTGAATGAATACCTTATAATTTCCGTCAATGCTATGACTAATCATTAGATTTCCAACAGCTAGAACTTTGATTCGTGGATGGCTTTGATCAAGTGTAACTCATGAACCAAACATCTCCGGAAAAAGTACACAACACAAACATTTCAAAAGACGCTAAACTGAATATGGGACGGCATGATCCATCTCCTCCTAAGCTCTACCTGTACACAAGTAAATGTTTAACACTTGGAAGTTCAAGCTTCCCACTCCCATGGTTTCCATTTTTGTTCTTTCCCTAGTCTACTACTACCAAACTGTTCATCCTTCTTCTTCTCAAAGTGGTAGAGATTGCAAATTGCAAACTGATGCGAAGAAGTGAAACCAACACTTCCATAGTTAGCAGGTGCAACAGGAGAACAGATTATTGAGTTTCTCTTTTAAGTGAAGAGCACTGTAGTATTCTTTTCTCTCCGTTCTACGCATTTGATTGGGTTCGTTCCTTTCCTGTATGCAATTAAGTTATTCTCAAAGCTAAACCCAGAAGTCCCACCACTGGTAACTAGTTCCTGATTGATTGAACAGTTCATCAGAATCGAGACCCTCCCAATCTTCTTTTGAAGTCAACGATTCAGCAGGCTCCACCATGTTCATCAAGTTGGTTTCTTCCTCAATTCCAAAGTATTCAACCTTTATACTACTGCCTTCATCGGATAGACGTCCTAGTCCATGTTCTGATCTCTCGAGTGATGACAAGCTTGGCTTCACTTTTGTTTCACATTTGGTGCTGCCTCCATTGTCTGATTCACCTTCGCTGCTGTTCACTCCTGTATTCTGCTCATAACATTGGCCTTCCTCTCCTGGCTTTTTCAACGAAGCATTCAACTTCTGCAACTATATATAGGTTTCAAGAAAGCTTCAGTTAGCTTACAAATGGGAACTACTTAGTGTTCCTGTGCATATATATATATATATATATCCTAAACTAATAATACAACATGAAATGAGAAGTGGGATAAGTTTAGATACCTGAATTACCAAAGCCTGCTTCTCCTTCTTCAAGGCCTCAAATTTTGAAGCTAAGTTATTGTAATTGGATCTAAGTATGCTGTAATCTCGTTCAAGCTGTTTGGACTTATATCTAGCTCTCTTATTCTGAAACCATATAGCAACCTGTCGTGGTTGCAACCCAAGTTCTTTTGCCAGCTCCAGCTTCTTTCGAGGCTCGAGCCTTGATTCTGATTCGAATATGGTCTCCAATGATTTAATCTGCTCATCACTGAACCTCCTTTTGTTCTTGATCTTCTTCTTTCTGGTGGTTATGACTGAGTTCATCCAGCTTCCTGAAGAATATTCTCCTTCATCTAACATCTTGTTGGGACTTGCAAGAAGCCTGCTCAACACAACAGGCGAAATGTAAAATTTGTCTTTTGGCTTCAACGTGTTTAGCTATTGATTTGAACACTGCATTTCCGGGTCTAGCTAGAATAGCCTAAAAGTTCCTGCTTTATATATATTTATATAGAATATGTCTGCAACGTATATGATCTGTTTCATTTCCTTGTGTGACAAATGTCCATCTTTTTGTACGCTCTACTGTTGAACTTCGCATTCCTTCGATACTATGTCATGGATAAGCTTAAGCTCCAACCGAACAGTCCTTAGCCAATTCAAGCCGGCTTAGCTTTGCAGCTCCTACCATAATTGCCATTATTATACTCCTAATTAAATTAATCCATGATTACATTCTATAGCTTTCTTTACAATTTAATATTGAAACGTCCACAAGCCATCGACCCCGTCATCATCAACATCTTCCTGTTCTTGTCCTGTCCTGAACCATTTAGTGTCGGTTGCATGATTCACGTTGTGCCACTAGTTTTTTTTTTATGTATATATATTTTGTTCTTCTCTAAGTAGCTTCTTCGCCAATTTTGATTAGGTAATAACATGATGTTGTTGGGAAATCTGGACCGGATCTGATCCGAACGCAGCGGAATAATCACGAAACTTTTCCGTGACTTTTGATTTCCCGAAACCCAAGATCTATTTAATCCTATAAAATGATTAATACGAATCACGATAAAGCGAAATTTAATTGCACCTTATTAGAAGTTTCGATCTTTGTCTTGATCGCATCCTCGAACTGCTTTAAAACCGATCCGTCTCAATCCACCATAGCCGCACAAGTGTCCTACTTCTAACAAGATCCATTGAATAGGTTGAGAGAACTCGTAACTTTTACAGAGAGGGTTAAGCGTGAAGTCTTTACTACATGTAAACTTAAGTTCTATTTATAATAAGCTTTGGATGTATTAGTAATTTAATTGAAATTAAACACTAATTTCAATTAAAATTTAATTAAATTACAAATAATTCTAATTAAATACCAATTATTTCAAATAAGATTCAATATCGATATTGATCTTTATTTATTAAATATCTCATATTTAATTATAAAGTTTCAAACTTTATAATCAAGTCCAACTTGATTAAATTAACTTTGCTCTCTAACCCATTCTATATGTGTGACCCATTAGGTTCCCAAATATATTGGCAATGATTATAAATTATAATTTAATTCATAATTAGAATTAGATAAATTAAAACTCCTTTTAATTTATCTTTAATTCTCCAATTAAAAATTTATAATCATAGATCAAGATTGGCGTCTAAGAACGCATCATGACCACCCAAATATTTAGGAATGTCAAAGTGGTTTTGACTAACCTTTCCGTGCATGATTTTTCCGTATAATTCAATCCTTTCATCAACTAATGTTCTAATTAGACATAGAGCATGGAATTAATGTCTACTCTATTTTGAGTCTAATTATATTAGTTCTCCACCATTAGCTATTGATCCAATTAATGATATTTGTAAACTGTTTACAAAATACCATTCCACCTTGGCCAAGGATTTCCCAAATCAATATTAATCGAGAACAATGGAACATTCTCCCTAATTACTTTAGGGTGATGAATCCTATCTTAATCATTCAACTATCTCCATACAGTTCATGTTATATCCAATGACTACCGTTTAAACGACCTTTATAGATCACGAGTAGTATCAAAACATAACAATCCCATACAAGATAACTTTGATGATCTCAAGTCAAAGGATCACTTATACAATCATCACAATGAGAATTCCATGACATACAAGTAATGTTCCAAATGGATTTTCATATCGAGTCCATTCAATGAACTTGTTTTCTAACAAGCACCCACACGTTTGTTTAAGTATCTATACTTTAGCCTATAAGATCGACTACTTCCTTCATAAGAAAAAGAAAAGCGTGTCTTTAGTCTTTTTACGCTCTATTAATGCCCAATCTTAATAGAACAATGACTAGGAACATTTTAGGAATAATTCATGAATGCAATATGAATCTCATAATTATAATCTCATTATAATTTCATTTGCAATGTAAAATTATCCCATGGACTTTATCATATACATCTAAACATGTACAAGATAAAGAATGCCTTTTAAATAATTTGTCACTAAATTACAACCAAAGCGATTGGTCGTAGGGCATAAACCAACAATCTCCCACTGCACTAAGCCAATCGTTTAAGTATCTTATACCATATCACCATATGGCGATTATTCTACTACTAGAGTAGTGGCTTAATGAGAGAACTCTACAAGATTCTCTATAGTGAGCACTTGATTAAATCTTACAACTCCTATCTTAATTATCATCATAATTAAGAACATTTGCCTAAACACATTCTTGGATCTTTGATGAGACAATAGCTCCTTATGCATGCCCAATGGCTATAATGTTCTGCAGTACATTACTGTCTTGAACAATGCAAAGAAACTCTATCAAATTCACTAAAGAACTTGTTGATCCAATTAATCATTTCCACTAAATGAAAATGTATTATGGCTTAATTAGTAACCATTGCTACGTTGGAACCTTTCCAACCCTAAATGATATTGTTCTAAATAAATAAACCTTAATTAGGATTTACTTCTAAAGTTATATCCTCATCGTCTTGAACTCAAATATCAACTCATACATAGAATAAGGGATATCTTTGATACTTCATAAGTATCTGATATCTTACATATTAAACATCTTTAGTACATTATCTATGTACTTGGACTTAGAACAAGTTAACAACATCCAATCTATCTCTATAGATTTAATTCATAAAATTAAGTTGCTACCTTTCCATATCCAACAAGAGTTGTTCTTAGACTATTATATGTTCAACAATTGAAAATTAGAATCGTTGTTCTCTGTGAGCAATATGTCTCCACATACTCCCACCAAGAGGACAACCATACTCCCACTAACCTTCTTCAGATATGATAAATTCATAATCATCTTCAAAACAAACTCTTTGAATTCATCATGAAAATGAACATTTCAATATCTTGTAGCCTTTCAATTATACATCAAATGTATCATTAAAGGCATTAGTTCCAATTAGATGTATAGTCATGAGATTTGAACCTTTCAAATTCCTTTTACTCCCACTACTTATCTTGAGAACGGTTCTCCTATAAGCATACATTGAATCAAACAATTTGTTCAATTGGTGCGTAAGAATATATCCAACCTTTTGGATATCTCATAACCTTTATTACCCACTTTAGTTCTAAACTAAATGGATAAGATATGCTTCACTAAGCATCACATCCTTAAATCATTAACTTTGACTATTTCAAAGACTTAGTGTTTCATATCTTAATATGAAAACTTACTAATTGATTTAACTAGAACTATAGAAGGTAAGTCATTGTACGTGCATTGCTATAAAAGAAATACTATTGCATCATACAATATCTCATATTGTATTTTACTCCTTACATAAATCCATACACTTACTTAATTTAATTGTGAAGGAATTCATTAAAGAATCTCATTCTTTATAGATAACCGAAAATTTAAAACTTACCACAACGATCTCATCGATGTGCTTTAGCATTCTCAATGCTTAATTTCTACTTAGAATTAAGCAGTTTGAATTTTTCAAAATTTTTAAATCATCATTTTATTTAATACATATGACTATACCACATAAAGTCATTAGTAATATAATAAAATATAATGTTATCCCTTTATGAATTGTTATTCCATCCAATACATCACATGTATAAAATTTAACAATTCAATAGCATTATCATCCTTTCACCAAAGGTTGATTTGGTTATTCTTCAACTATACAAGTTTCACAAGTTCCATACGATTCATAATCAAAAGGATACATATATCCTAGTATGTAACTTTATGATTCTCGTTATGTTGATTTAACCATTATGGCATAAAAGGATTATCTCGGTTATCCAACTTTTAATTCTTGTCATTTATGTTAAGCATAAGCCTCCTTTAATCCAACACATACAAACCCTTTGTATAAATTAGATCAGCTACTTTTACTTAACAATCTATTTCTAACCATGCAATGAACATTACAATAATGCTGAATCTAAATTCAGTATCAAATACTCATAAGCATGAATTAGAAATACATATGATCTCAATCATATCACATATAGGTAAGAAAAATAATGCAATCATTTTCTTTTTATGACAACTATTGACATACTATAACAAAGCCTTTAATTGTAGCCCATACTTATGCTTTTAGTAGGATAAATTAAGTGGAACAATTCCAACAAAGTACTATACCTTTCAACCTTCCTCCATGCAACCCCTTGCATTTTGCTATCATGGTGTTGACATACATCTTACATGTCATCGTCAAAGTTTACGAGGCATTAGTCAACTCAAAATGTCAATACATTTTGTCATCTTTATGATTTTGACATATCTCTAAAACTTTGTCACCATATCCTCAATAGGGATTATAGGAACATTGCATAATGAACATACAATTTTCTATCTAACTTTTGAGAACTTTTCTCAAACATATCCTATGTCCAAGAACTTGGGTTCACTAACTTAGTATCAACTATACTAAACAAGGTAAATTCTACTAAGAACAAAATATAAATGTAAGAAAAAACAAGTAATCAGTTATATGTCATGACTACCAAATAAGATTAGGACTTTAATCATGCATTTGGTTACTCCCACTATTTTATTCGAAATAATAGCCCTCACTACTATTCGGAAAGATTACTCTAATCTCTCTAGTGGGCTAGGATCCCATTCAAATATAGTTGACCTTGAGTTTGCTCAACAAACCAACTATACTTAAATTAGGTAGATAACAACTTTATCAATCACATCTCATGTGACTCCTAGATCCGTTAGGTGACAACTCTTGCCACAACATATCTTATATGTCATTCCTAACCTTGCCTCTAAATTCATGTGATCATGAGTTTGCTCATCCAAATCACACAAATTTAGTTAAGTAAAACCCACTATTATAAGACTAAACATATTCGGGTTAAAGAGGCCTTGAGTTTGCTCAACAAGCCTTACAATAAACAGAACTCTGGTTTATTCTTATAACAATGGAAGGCATCAATCACGTTCTTAACGTGTACTTAATATTTTAACGAGGGGTTTTAATTTCATAAATAAGATTGTTTTCAAATCAAATCAAATTTAATTTCATATGTCTCATCAAATATAAATTGCATGTAAAATATCACACATATAAAACATACAATTTATCATGCATCCAATATATATATCAACCATATAAATAAAGTATGCAACTTATGCATTCATAATCAAATTATATGCATAAAATATGCATTCAATATATCAACCATATAAGTAAAGTATGCAACTTATGCACTCATAATCAAATTATATGCATAAACATCAAGCTTCGTTTGATTCTAGTTATTGATCTTCATAATCTAAATAACATTTCCAACTCCTTGGAAAACTTAAATTAGATTAATACCATTGATTCCTAAATAAATTAAATTCCTATTCCAAATAGAAATTTAATTTGATTTGAAAACAATTTTCAAATCTAATTGGAAACTATTTCCAATTTTCTCGGACTCCTTTAATAATAATTATATTTGAAAACAATTTTCAATTAATTATTCTTCTTACTTGTTATAATTTAGAAAACTTCTTTTCAAAATTATATAAGTAACATATTCTAATCCAATTAGAAAACTACTTCTAATCTAATTAGAAATCACCATTTCTAATCTCATTAAAATTGATATCCCTTAATTAGAAAACTATTTTCTAATATTAAAAGGAAATTACTTTCAAAATTAAATAAAACATTTTAAATTTAATAAAGAAAGTCCTTATATATTATTTATTTAGAGATTTATTTCTTGACTAATTAGAAAACCTTTCTTTAATAAGTTAGAAAACTATTTTAAAATATTAAAGAAAGCACATTTTCTTAATTAATAAATGAAAACACTTTTCAAAATTTAATCAAGAAAATACTTTATCTAAAAGTCAAGAAACTTATTATTTATAAATAAAGAAACAATTTCTAAATAAATTAAATAATAATTCTCTAAACAAATAAAATTATAAATTTAATTTATCTCAATCAAATTGAAATAAATAAATTTAATTAAGAAACAATTTTCTTAATTATTTAAGAAAACAATTTTCTTAATTTTAGGGGTCTAATTAATTAATTTCAATCAATTGAAACTAATTAATCCTTATTTTAGAAACTATTTCTAATTAATTAACTTCAATCTAATTGAAACTAATTAATTCTAATTTTAGAAACTACTTTCTAATTAATTAATTTCAATCTAATTGAAACTAATTAATTCTAATTTTAAGAAATAACTTTTCTAATTAATTAATTAATTTCAATCTAATTGAAACTAATTAATTCTAATTTTAGAAACAACTTTTCTAATTAATTAGGAATCAATATAATTATTAATCTTAATCAAATTAAGAAAAATAATTATGTTAATTTTTGGAATTAATTTGATAATTAATTTAATTTAATAATTCAACATATTGAAAAATTAAATTAAATTAAATCTCAAAATATACCTAATAAAATTTACCCTTTTGAAAACAATTTTCAACCAATCAAAAACACCCATCCAAGCCTATTCTTCTTATCTCCGCAGATACTTTTCCTACCTACTGTTTATGATGGGACAATTAAAGTTTATGGTCATCACCACTATTCACGTTTCTTAAAACTCAGTAACTCCTTCCCACGACTGCTTCCCTCACGTCCAACGTTTGTGCTCTAGTGGCGTGCTGCATCTTATCCCTTTTATTGTGAATATCTAGATTCTGGGTTTCACAAATCAAACGGCTTCGGGTTTTTTTTTTTTTTTTTAAAAAAAAACTTTCCCAAAACTATTTCTGAGGGTTCGATAATCAGGCAGTTCACAACAACCAAACCTAAAATCTATCGAGTTTTACCAGAAACACAAACTGCCACATCGCAATCGCCAGATCCAACCACTAAAGCTCTTCCTCTTTGCATAACTCGTCGATCCCATCTCATGGAATCGCGCGCAAACAAACGCAACTACCAACCAATCACTGATCTGGGTTTGCCTTTCCAGATCTGGGTGTGTCTGGATTTCACTAGCCACAAAACGCAAACCAGAAGGAAACCCACCGCAATAAAAATCATGAAACCCCAGGTCTCCAATCCAAACGTATAGTCAGTTTAGCAAACCCTTAATCCAGTCGCCAATACCTAGACTTCTTAATATTCTTAATATGAACTTTTCAGATTATCTAGGGTAAAGTCAATTCCAAATTTTCGATCAATAATAAGCAAACAAATTAATCAAATTATAGAAATAAATTCTGCTCTGATACCACTGTTGGGAAATCTGGACCGGATCTGATCCGAACGCAGCGGAATAATCACGAAACTTTTCCGTGACTTTTGATTTCCCGAAACCCAAGATCTATTTAATCCTATAAAATGATTAATACGAATCACGATAAAGCGAAATTTAATTAAATCACTTATTAGAAGCTCGATCTTTGTCTTGATCATCCTCGAACTGCTTTTAAACCGATCCGTCTCAATTCACCATAGCTTGACAAGTGTCTACTCTAACAAGATATCCATTGAATAGGTTGAGAAGGCTCGTAACTTTTACGAGAGGGTTAAGCGTGAAGTCTTTAGCTACATGTGAAACTTAAGCTCTATTTATAATAAACTTTGGATGTATTAGTAATTTAATTGAAATTAAACACTAATTTCAATTAAAATTTAATTAAATTACAAATAATTCTAATTAAATACCAATTATTTCAAATAAGATTCAATATCGATATTGATCTTTATTTATTAAATATCTCATATTTAATTATAAAGTTTCAAACTTTATAATCAAGTCAACTTGATTAAATTAACTTTCTTCTCTAACCCATTCTATATGTGTGACTCCATTGGGTTAAAATATATTGGCAATGATTATAAATTATAATTTAATTCATAATTAGAATTAGATAAATTAAAACTCCTTTTAATTTATCTTTAATTCTCCAATTAAAAATTTATAATCATAGATCAAGATTAGCGTCTCAAAGAACGCATCATGACCACCCAAATATTTAGGAATGTCAAAGTGGTTTTGACTAACCTTTCCGTGCATGATTTTTCCGTATAATTCAATCCTTTCATCAACTAATGTTCTAATTAGACATAGAGCGTGGAATTAATGTCTACTCTATTTTGAGTCTAATTATATTAGTTCTCCACCATTAGCTATTGATCCAATTAATGATATTTGTAAACTGTTTACAAAATACCATTCCACCTTGGCCAAGGATTTCCAAATCAATATTAATCGGAACAATGGAACATTCTCCTAATTACTTTAGGGTGATGAATCCTATCTTAATCATTCAACTATCTCCATACGAGTTCACGTTATATCCAATGATTACTGGCTTAAACGACCTTTATAGATCACGAGTAGTATCAAACATAACAATCCCCATACAAGATAACTTTGATGATCTCAAGTCAAAGGATCACTTATACAATCATCACAACGGTAATTCCATGTACATCTGATAATGTTCCAAATGGATTTTTCATATCGGTCTGCATTCAAATGAACTGTTTCAACAAAGACCCACACGCGTTTGTTTAAGATCTCTATACTTTAAATTTATAAGATCATTACTTCCTTCATAAGAAAAAAGCGAAGCGTGTCTTTAGTTTTTTACGCTCTATTAACGCCCAATCTTAATGTAACGATGGTAGAACATTTTGGAATAATTCATGAATGCGATATGAATCTCATAATTATAATCTCATTATAATTTCATTTCGAATGTAAAATTATCCATGGACTTTATCATATACATCTAATACGTATAAAGATAAAGAACGCTTTTAAATAATTTGTCACTAAATTACAACCAAAGCGATTGGCTGTAGGGCATAAACCAACAGATGTCTTAAATCTCAATACCCAAGATAGTTTAGTCCAAGGGGTTTTCCTTCCACATTCGTTGGAATATATATACAATCCTAGCCGTTATTTTTTGAATTTATAAATGATTATATGTATTTAATCATTTATTTGAAGGACTGAGAGTTCAAGTTGCGCATAAGTACAGGAGAAAAAAAAAAAAGGCCCTGGACAATATTGGAATGGCTTTGTAAGGACCACCGGGACTGTCCTTGGATTCCAAAAGGTTCGAGCCACATACAAGTCGACTCGAGTGGAGTCACTGTCAGGAAGTAAAGTCTCAACGTGCCCGACTTTCCTTCTCTACCAAATATCATAATTAAACAAACCGAATTATTCGGCATTATAAAAAACATGGAAAGCAATCGAAATTTTTTTTAGGGAATGATATTTGGAGCCAATGAGATGGGTTCCTTAGGAAGGAATAGGTGCCAGGTGTCAGGCACCAACCAATGGGAACGCAACACCTGCGTGTCCATGTAATATCTTTGCTGTCTCTAATTTTCGGCGCTTTAGGTGGAACATGAAGACGTGTCCAATACTTCATGGTTCAACGTAGAAAAAGGCTTGTGTGTAACGTACACGTGCCTATTGTTTGTCATAGTATCATAGCTCGTTGAGACTTGAGAGTCGTCTTGTGGGGACAAGTTCTTTTTGAATTAGGGTAGGGGGTGCCTTTGTCGTTTCGTGCTTTTTGGTAAACGCTATCTAATGGCCACGTGGTATGGCAGCGGCTCCGTCTTCTAATAGTCTACCTGCAAGCAAATCTCATCACGGCTAAGGACGGGTTCATAATATAAATTTTAATTAATTGAAAATTATCACGATCAGTGAAATTGGAGAGACAAACCTGTAAAAACATAATCCTGGCAGATATTTATGTTGACCTGACTTGGGTGATAATAGATAAGCTTTCGTACCTTTTGGTTGCCTAGTCTGGTGATGGAAGTAAATTAAAGAAAAGGGCAGACAATAAGAGGTGAAGACGGTGAGATAAGTGACAAAGACCACTCTTTTATTTGTATTCCTCGGCTGTTATCATTAGCATTAGTTCCGTCTGGGCAATCTCAAGATCTATATCATATTATCGAATGCTGGTCTAACTAAGCTTTCAGATTTCAGCTGATGTCGGAGGACCAGTACATTGGTAAGTAGAAGCTTTATGCCACGTTAGGCCTAGAAATGACCAACACCAACACCAACACCACCTGTATACGTAGACAGTGCAGGTCTTTAAAGACATGATCTAGAAACTCTAAACAGATACCTTACAACACCAAGTTTACCACATCTATATCTATATATATAGTCCATTTGGTCTAAGAAGTGTCAGAGAGTTTCAAGAATTCAGAACTTAAAAATCTTGAATACTAGAGGTATCTTTACGAAGTCTCTAACCAATTGAGTGCTCGATGGGTCGTGATTACGTGAACAACTTCCTTCTAAAGATAAAAGGACTGAAGGAGCCTATTCTGATGAAAACGATAACTATAACAAGTCAAGACGATTCCTGGAATTTATGGACGATTGATGAGTGTGTCCAATGGCTATAAATTGTTGTCGTGTGCTAGACCTACATGCAAATTTTGACTCGGCATTTGATTGTTGGACCGGACAAGTAGGTTTCACAACAGGTAGGTATAAGTCTGGGCTTACAAAAGCTTGAACAGAGATGGGCCTAACAATATAAGTATGAAAATGTTGTAAACGGTAGAAGTGAGAGTTCAACGGGCTTGCTTTTGCTGGCTAAGGCCTAGATATCTCGTTGCATTGGTACCCATTACCATTTTTTAAAAATTCTCTTTATTTAAAGTATAAATTTCTTAATATTGTACCAATTTATGAATCAAATCAAACTTGCTAAGGAGTTGTGACTCAAACAAGTTTAAATGAAAGACTTGCCAAATTAGTCATGATTATGTTTCAACAATAATTTTGAAAATGAATGAATTGATAGTCTCCTTACATGTGCCATTTTTGACCTATAAGGCAAGATAGTCCTAGCTTTAGAGCAAACGTATACGGAGTAGAGCATGCTACCACACAGTAAGCAAAAGCGTGCCTATTGACCTATACATGCAAAGCAAGAGGTAATTAGAAAGGAATAATCGAACAAAGACTGTACGTGAATCTACCTTTTCTTTTCACTAATTAGAATGCTTGCTCTAAAACCTATAGTGAACGAGTTCGAAAAAAGGCTTCTCCTTCCTCTAGTACAATCGTCATATTAAATTCAAACCCAACTCGGAGAAACGTGTACATTGACTGTGTTAGATAAAACTATAATTGCAAAGCTATTACAGCTTAAAAGATTTTGTAAGCTTGTCTTTGCTTTGCACACATATGAGTATCTCGATGTCGACACCATATTGACTTGAGCATCAAAAAACCAGGCAAAAAAGAGCAAAGCTCCACAAGAAAGTGTTTCTTTTCTTCTTCTTTTTTTTTTTTTCAACTACTCCACCATTGGAGCCACCACTGAGACTGAGTGAGAGAAGGGACACAAACGTAGAGGAGAGAAAAGTAGGTTTGGCACGTGACCATGCAACTTGAGGACAATGAACATATATACCCAGGTGGGAAAAATACTGTCCTCAGAGACATCCTGACTGCTGCTAAAACTATATTTAAAAAAAAAAAAAAAAGGAGAGCAAGCCAGCAAGGGGTGTGGTGTGAGCTGTAGATCATTGAAAAGTTTTTGTTGGGTTGTGTTTAACAATAACAAGCGTAAAAAAAGAGTGGACATCCTGGGTAACAGATGCAGGATTTGACATTTACGTGTTGTTTCTTTCTATCCTACTTTTTCTCTTTCCCTCTCTCGTACTCGCTCGCTCACCCCCGGTTATTGCTTTAGAACTACACAATTTTCAAGACTCTAAAGCGTTGAAATCTGGAGCCAGTATCGTCCTCTCCGTTTGTCACTCTGATATACAGTAGACACAGAGGGAGAGAGAATAGTGGAGCCATAGATTGGTGCTAAAGTTGATAGAAGCATGGCAGCACGTTATACGGGCACCACCACCAACCTCACAAAACATACATGAAAACAAAAACATAACCTAACCCTTGTCTCCACTCCACTCTATTTTCATGCCCTTCTCAAATTCATTTTCGTCGCTTAGTCTATGCTCAAGTCATTTAACGTTACACTGTTCTCTGCTCTATTTTAATTTTGTTTCTAATCAATCTGGACCACTTTTATATATCTTAAAAATCATACAATTCCCTGTAGCGAAATTATTAGAGCAATCATTTTCTAGGAGTAGTATTATGGTAAGTGAATATTATGAATTCGAGGAGTACTATTAATTGAATGATTAAGTACCGAGTCCTCTTCAATTCAGTATTTGATGATAATGATATCTTGACCTATCAAAAGGCGTTACTTTGTTGCAGTTCCACATAGTACAGACAACTTTCTTCGACATGCATGATCTCTAATAAGAAGGTCTCTTATTATTTTTTCTTTCTCAGGCTTTTTTCCGACTTCAATTTCACCACAAGTTGAAAAACGAAGATGAAAATTGCTTGGGCCACAGAAGTACGCATGATACTGTGTTTTCTTTCATTAAAAATCAAACAAAAACTAAACACAACCCAATTCATTTTCCTGCCATCTTAACTTCACTTGGGTATCAAATGAGTGAAAGAGGAAAAGAGACATGTAACAAGACAAAGACCCAGAAAATAAAATTGGACCCATGAGATAGATATGTGTGTGTGTGTGTGTGTTTATTGGAAGATGGTCGTGCCATGTCCCTATCTGGACAACAAGAAACTTGTGGGAAGCTTTTAATAAGCAAAACAAACTCCATTTAGTGCCACAGAACCTGCTTCTTTCTTCCGACGTTATGCATATTTTGGCCTAAGTGATTCAAAGCACCATTTTTATTCTTATTTTCTTGTTTTTTTTCTTCTTCTCAGCATTGTCAATAAATGCTAATGTTTCTTCATTGTAATAAGAACCCCTGATTTGAAACCATTATCAAGTCTCCTTTCATATTTATCGAGCACCCAAACCTCCACGTTTTTACCTGCAAACCAATGCCAAATTTCAAGACATGACCATTTGTATTTATGAAGCATGAATCCTTAGCATTTAAAGCATTGCATGAAAACTATACAGTCATTCACGATGTCCCAACAGAAACCCTGAACTCATCTGCAATTCCAAACACGAAATATAATAAATATTAACAACAAATAAACAAAATCCTCAAATGGGTAAAACATGGACCAACATTCTCTTTTCTTGTTCCTAATTCAGAGTTAAGAAAAAAGCAACGTAGCACAATAAAAAAAAAAGTACAAAATTTTCTTATAATTTCATTTATTTTAGAATAATTATCAAAAATAGTCATCTTGACCTTAAAAGAAATGTATCAGTGAAAAGGGGGAGGGTGAAAACGCAAAGTGAAAAAAGGAAGGCGTGGACCCTGACCATGTCTGTCGGTCATCGCCTCGAATTCCTCGCCTCTGCCTAAAAGTAACACGGCAGACGAGGGTCCATTCTCTCTTTTTTAAAAATTTATTGTGAATTTAATTTAATTCAATTCAAACGTTGGTTTTTATTAAAATTTTAATTGCAAAATTCCAAATTACAATTAATTCCAGAGCCAAAAGGATGATGCCATATTAAATAGGCTTTCTATTATCGGGCAGCTAAAAGCCTCAACCACTCCTCTGACTCAATTCTTGCCCTTCTTTACTCTTGATTCCCTTCAATAATTTCAATTATCATGAATTTAAAAAAACCAAAAAACGCAATTACAGCTTTCGAATCAGCATCCTACGGTCCATAATGGGTTTGGTTCCTTTGTGACATAGTAGTACATAGACAGTGTTAATGTCTTAGCAGTAGTAGTTCATGTTTGATGACACCATCATCGGTCATCACACCTGAACTCTCCTCCTCCGAATCCAATCCAAGCCTTGGTGTTTCGTTTCACACAGACCAATCTTGTACCAGGTGGTGATGATCAGAAATCATCTGAGGCTCATCCAACGGTGGATAGAGCTTCAGACATATGGTGTAGTTGAGTCCATATACACTTGGTCTAAGGTGCATGGGGTCGTGGTCATTTCTGGAACTGAGAAAACCAGATGGTAGGGTCAGGTCTGCACCTATCTTTTGTCTTTTTACTAACGTTCGGGTTTGTTACTTTGTTTCCACTCTTTATTAACTCTTCTTATAACCCCCCATAGACCATTGTCATTCTCTTCATCATCTCATTCATGATGGTGATCCCACACCTCTCAGTCTCTCTGTGTGTGAGTGTGCGTCTTTCTCTGCCATCCCCCTTGAAGACAGCCGGGACTCTTGGGGGATAAAGAGATAAGATATCCGAAGTTAGAGAAGCACAACTTCCCCCCCACTTTCCACTCTCTCTTTCTGTTTCTGTCTCTCTGTTGAGGAATTGAAGACGGGAGATGTGCAAAGGGAGCTTCTTTTTTGAGGGGAATGTTGTCTGGCTCGAGGACACTTGTAAAGATCGAGACTTTCGATTTCGAAATTGTGATGGTACAGATCTAACGTGCGTGATATAATTTAAGACACCGATCACTGCTCGGTGTCGTCGGACCAGGCTTCATTCCCCCCAATTACTGCTTCCAAGAGACTTAATCTGAAGACAATCACCCATGCCCATGGGGTGCATGTAAAGGTTTGGTTTTCTGACTTGTATCAGTTTAATTTAGTAATCTTAGTCGTTTCGGGAAAAGGATCGCAACACTTTCGGATTGAGGGGTTTTCATAATTTGGTTAACTGAGGTTGTTAGTTGTGTGCAGATTGGTGCAATGATGAAGGGTTTGACCAACTGGAAGAAAAAAGTTTCATCATTGCGACCTTTTCGTTTTCTTTTTCTGATCATGTGATGATGGTATTTTTTTTGTGTCAGTTATGGTCCAAAGCCTCTCTCGTAGTTTATGATTGGGAAGATTTCTCTCATGATGGCTTCCAGAATCTCATCTGTCTGTTTCTGTTTTCTTTTTCAGATCTGGCTTTAAACTGCGGTAAACATGTACATGTATGTTTCTTCTTCTTCTTCTTCTTCACAAACTCTAGGGTTTTCTTCTGCACGCTAGAACTGCTTCGCTCTGATATCAAAACCAATCTTTTAGAAAGGGCATAGCTGTGTAAAGATGTACAATCAAGAAAGTGATGCTTTTCTGTCATTATTTATAAAGTCTTGCAGTTCTGTTGCCATGAAAATAGAGAACTAGATGATCCCACTTAGGCCGTACCATTACCAAGACACCTTTTTCCTAAATGTCAAATAGAAAATTGAATTACTTACCGTGTTTGGTCGTTGGCGTCCGTTGAAGTAACCTGAATGTACTTATGAAATCTCTTTTTAGCACCTGTTCTACTTCTTAAACCCAACATTACCCTTTTAACTTAATATTATCACTTCCTTTCCATCGGACAGACAATCAAACTGCATTGAGAGCATTGGATGTGTAAGCGTGAGGTCATATTTCGTGCTTCTGCTAACTTTTTTGTATTCTTAACTTTCGTTTTAATCATATGAATCCTATCTTATCTTCACCATTTTAAGTTTTATTGAAATGCTATGAAACTTGAGCACAGGACAGCAAAGTTGCATCAGATCTAAAGTGTTAAAAGAGTTGTCGGGGCAGTGTGTTGTTGCCGTGAGATTATGTGATTCATCAAGAGAAGTCCCAGAATCTAATTTTATGCAACTGATATGTTATGCTGTTGAGTGTTGCAAGAGGGGTGAGTAAGAGTATTGTTCAATAGATTGAGCTGATCCGTAAGTACGGAACATATTATTTGGTTTGCAGTGAATAATGAGCTGTAACATGAAAAAGATTAGAACCTTGAGCCTTAATTATTGTGTTTATATCCTCTTTATTTCACTTTATTTGGTTTGCTTTAGTCATGCAAGTTGACGAAGGAAGGAACCTAGCATGTGACTGTAAAGAAAACAGTTGATTTGAAAGACGACTAAAGGATTTACCTATGCCTCTAGACTTAGGAAGCAATACTATACTGGTTCTATGTTCTTCATCACATTCTCTCCCTCTTTCACTCTTCTCTCTAACCCACATACACAGACAACCCATCTGGTTAAGAAAAAGATAATGCGTATGGTTTACAAGGGATACAAGCCTACTGATGCATTTTACTTGTCATAGTTTGACATAACATTAGTTGTTTTTACCATTGGAAACCAACTAGGAGGCAAATATTATGTTGTTACTGATATTGCTTCTGTACCTTGAGACTAATCAGAAATATTTTCTGGGTTTCTCCACAGACTTGTTTTTTTTTGCTGTCTCCCCAAAGAACTTCCTTTTGGGAAATTGAATCTTTTCTGACTTAGCAAACCTAAAGTAAACCTCTTTCTGCTCTACTTTCACCAATGATTTTTAGCTTTTGATACTGGTTTTCCACTCATGCAATGATGATCTACTGGTCTTGGCCCATGTTTTATCAATTTCCATCAAGGTTTTATGACCACAACTTTCTGTGAATGATTGGTGTGCCAACAACTTGACCATAAAACATTGACTGTTGGGTAGAATTTGAGGAAGACCAGTGGCATTTAATGCCACAAATAGGTTCAGTGAACCTACACCTTGACGACTTATATGGGATCCTATGCAACCCATGTTGTGCTGTAACTTTGTGGAAGTTCACAAATTCGAAAGATGATTTGGTTTGAGCACTGTCTAAACATGTGTAAAAGGTGAAGACCTTTTTAGAACTTGCAAGTCAATGTTAATGTTAATTACGTAGGTAACCTCTAATGCCTATAATACTTCTTTACTGCAACTGTACACTATTTGAGGTCTGTCTATATAGAGCAGCACTACTGTTGCTGTATATCCATTAATGCTGTAATGTAATTATGCTGCTTTTTCATTTCATCCTGATAAACACAAAGAAATCTCAAGTGAAATTCACAGATAGGATATAGGAACAGCACTTGCTACTTCTACAAAGCTTTCGATTATATTATTAGAATCGATCAGAAGTTGTAAGTACTAACGAACACTCATGGAAGTTAGACAACAGTTCAACTTCCTTGTCTTTTCAAGAAATTTTGCCTTCCCCCTTAGGAAGTGAAACAAAGAATCAATCTTATTTCGACTGGGCCTATTCGAGCCAGGAAATCATATGGTCAATACGAACTGAAAAACTATGAAGGCTAAGCTAGCCCATGAACCAAAAGGAAATGCACTTTGTCCAGTCTGAGAATGCTATTGACAGGAAAGTCCAGTCCAAAACAGTTGGCTTTCTGTGTATTTTCATTTTCAGATTGCCATAACCTGTACGTTGATCCTGCAAGTGCACTTTTATCAACTTGCAACTTTTAAACAAGTTATCGTCACTGGAAGTCCGGGACCAATTTGACAATCATAATCATAATCATAACTTAAGTGCTCGAAAGAGAGATGGAAAACTAAAGGCCAATAATAATGGTTCCATGGATGACAAGCTAAGTAAGGTTCGTCGCAAACATATATATGCTCGTCGGTAATGAGTGGTCTACACCCTTTTACCTGCAACATGGAGCAACCCACTATCATACTTATCTTAAACAAGAATTGACTTAGTTTACTTAGAATACATAAATTGATTAAAATATAAATTAGAAAGAAAAATAAATAAAAGTCATGATATGAATTATGGAAAGAATAAAACGAGTCTAAATCCTCTGTTTAATATTATGGTATCTTATTATGTCTAATAAATTTCAGTCATTTATTTATGTAGATTCTGTATGAGTCCCCCATGAATTTCGCAATATAAATAGTTAAGATTCTATAAGACAGAATAATATTAAACAGAAGATCTTTCCTTGAATAAAACATCAATAACTTTAGAGTTATACTTTTCGCTTTATTCAAGAAAAGCTACTCTCACTGCCTCCACTTTCCATGGTCTTTCCATTCCCCACTTCCCTCTAGCTTTGCATCTTTTCTCTCCACCACCATATTTCAGTGTCTCCTCTTCTTTCCTTTTTTAATATATGTTTCATTCGAATCATTTTTCATTTATTTATTGTTCAGATGAAATGGGCATTTTGACTAAGCAATTAGCATTTCTTCTTTCAAGTACAGGTGTACTTAATTTGAGTACAAGCAACAACTTTTATTTGGTGCTTCTTACTTCTTACACTTGTACATAATAATATATTTATGTATATAATGTGTGTCAACTGTCAAGGATGGTATTTTATATTAAAGTGGTAAGATGCGAGAAACAAAAGCATGGCATTTTATTCTAACTAATTTAAGGCGTGTTTGGTATTTAAGAAGGTATTAATAGGTAAGGAATGAAAATCAAGTGGTTGGTTATATATTATTACCATAAGAATAGTATTTATTTATCTAACTTTCATAGATTACCGAGTGGTGCGACAAATTTTTATATCTTTTTAAATTTAAATATAATTAACTAAATACAATTAATTAATTATAATTATATTAAAATATAATTTTCTATTTTAGAGATTAAATCTAATTAATTAAAATATATTAAAATTTGATGTAAAACAAAATTTTGACAAATTTTTATTTCTTAATATTTTTAACAATCCAATCACCACTAACAAAGAATGATAATCATTCTTTCGTTCTAATTAATTATCATAATTATAATAATTATATCAATTCTCATTCCTCATTATATACCTCTGTTACTATTGTCTCATTTGAACCAAGTAACATTGTAATTATAATAATCTTTTAATTGATTTTTAAATGGGTAGTTAATAATTTTATGGAATTTATTTGCATTAATAATTGTCTAAAAATTATTGGGTCAATTAAAGAAATCATATTTAAAGATGATTGCTTGTTGATATTATCAGTGTACTTTTCTAAATGTCCACAGGATTTCGAATATTTTATGTCTTAATTTAAACAAAATGACCAAGTCCATATCAAAAAGGTGTGGACTGGATATGGGCAATCCAAATTCTATATGAAAATGGATTCCTTCAAAATTTGATAGCTCGTGATTCAATTCAAATCGGATATTTCCAAAACTCAAAACATTATATCATAATGGGTTCCGTTGGACAGGGACAGATTCGTCATTCTCGGCCGACTTTTATTCTCCCCCGGGACAAGCATGCTGTGGAGAGATGCATATCCAGTGACCTACTCCGCATGATGCCTTAGCCTCATCCAACGGCTGGAATTCTCCAGAGAGACAGGCATTAAGTAAGAGAGAGAATTTTGTTTGATGTCTACATGGACATGTTCGGGACCTGCTATTGGCTGTCTCCTTAGAGTAGTCGACACCTCATTGTCAGCTATGCTGATGATCCACACAGTCCCACACTCCCACTCGTATCCACTCGTCGTTCTCTGACCCACGTGTTGACCCCCAAAAACCCTGTATTCACACATTTGCCACTCTACAGACAGCATCGTTAATCTAGGGCCCCATCAAATCCAACGGCTACAAAATAAAGTTGCTTTTAGTTTTTGGAACTTAATTTCTCCTAATTGTCCTCCTCCATGCTATAAATAATCTCTTTATATCAGGGTTGGTATGTATGCGTTATTTGGTGGTGTTGTTCCCTATCAGTCATGACCAACGTCCCTAGGTCGCTTAGATACTCTTCTCTAGCGCTCTTCAAACAAGCCATTATTGCAGATCCTTGGCCGTTTTCTTTTGTTTTCTTGTGAGAAGTTTCTCGGGAAACAGTCAGGTTTTGTCTTTCTTTTTTTGTCTAGTTAATATGGGAAGCGGTGATAAGAATCTGAGGAACTTTCACCTACACCTACCTCATCTTCATCATCATACCAGCCATGGAAGCAATAAGAAACAAGTGAGAGATGTGCCAAAAGGGTGTCTTGCAGTCAAAGTGGGACAAGGAGAAGAGCAACAGAGATTCGTAGTGCCTGTTCTTTATTTTAATCACCCTCTTTTCATGCAGTTACTCAAGGAAGCTGAAGAGGAGTACGGGTTCGATCAGAAGGGCACAATCACTATCCCTTGCCATGTGGAGGTGTTTAGAAACGTCCAAGGCATGATTGATCGAGAAAGATCTATTCATCAACATCACCATAATGTTTTGTGTTTTAGGGTTTGAGGGTGTGATAATTCTGCAGTCAAACAGGTCCCAAAGTTGGTTGCTCTTGATGGATTGATCTCCTGGGGTGTGTAAATTCTGAAGTTAGTTTCTTCTTCTTCTTTTTTTTTTTCAACTTCTTTATGTTTCTTGGTGGAGCTTTGTTGTTTGGCTGAGGAAGAAAGATGTGAAGTCGATGCTAAAGATTGTGCGATAATGACGACAAAGAAACTTGATGTTTCTGCAATTATATTGTTTTCTGCTGGAAAAGAAAAGACAAATAATTTTCTTTTCCGTTTTTTCTTTTTTTCCCTTTACCTTTTATTTTCTTTTCTTTTTCCTCCATTCTTGAGGATGAAAGGTCGAGAAGGAAAATATATTAATGGTGTTGATGGCATCATTAGAGCAACACTGAGAGGGAAAGAATAGACAAAAGACCAACCATAGTTGGTAGGGCCAATTTTCTTAAAACAAGTTAATTTCTTTTGTGCTTAGGTCAATGGATTCGTTTATGGAGTTTTTAAGTGAATTCGTCTTCACAAGCATACAACGTCTTCTCTAACTATCCGATATAACCTGATTAAAGCTAACTTAGTCGACCATGCAACCTGGTTTTCTTCAATAATATCGTGGTTATCATTTGATTGGTGTATTATCTTCCAGAAGATAAGAAAGAACATGAAGAACTGTGGAGAGACGACTCTTACTAGTCACAGGTATCGAGAACTGGGAACTATTAACTTTGAAACATATCAGTGAATTTCGCTACTTGGACCGCATTGATGATATAGAAAATGGTAGGGTCAATTGAACAGATAAAAGGTTTGGTGGTCTGATCTCCACGTACCAACCGTATAAGTTATCGTTGAATGCGTTTATTTTCGGTTGTAACAAGGTTTTTGTAGTCAGGCAGGTCTTTCTGACATGAAAACGAACAGGAAACTGAAACAAAAACCAGAAGGGGCCTCTTTTTGAGGAGGTGGTAGTAAATGAGGTTCAGGAATTGCAATTCTCTTCTTCTCCCTGCGATTAAACATGGATTCTTTGGCAATACCTATGTTATTGTGAAAGGTCTGAGAGAGAGAGAAACTGCGTTGAGTCAGGACTCAGGAGTGTGTGTGGACCTTTGTGGTGGGACGTGACTGGTCGGGGTGCAGTTAATGCCAATTCTATCGTGTGAATCGTAATGAATAGCTTTTCTATTATTTTGCAAGATTAATTAGTTTTGACAAAGACTGGTTTGGATTACATTACATGTGACATTGATAGATTTAAACTTGATGTATAACTACTAATACAATCCTCTCAAAGGCAGTGTTTTGAAATTCAGACCGTTAATTAAATTAGAAGTCTCATTGGTCATCAATTTAATCGATTTAATCGGTTCAATCATCGGTCAAACCGGTATTTGACCGATTCAATCGGTCAAATAGTATGATGTCATAATTATGCAATAATTATATTTAATTATATATAATATTAATAATATTTAAAAAATATATCAAAAAATAAAAACAAAAAACAAAAAATAAAAATTTTATTAAACCAGTAGTCGGACCGGTCAAACTAGACTGGTCCGATTGGTCAATTTTGATCGGTTCTCACTGGTTCAATTAAGAACCACTTTTTAAGAATAAACCGGACCAGATAATAGACCGATTACCGGCCTATTCGATTCGGTTTTCAAAACAGAGCTCAAGGGAATTTCTCACGAACCCAAGGAAAATAAATCGGTAAGCACGTTGTTTTGGCTTTGTCTAAGTTTCAAATGGATCTTCTTTTTAGATTAACCAATTTCTAACCCCTCTTAATAGAACTAGAAAGAATAGAATCGAAGCCAAAAAAGCATTTGTAGTTGTCTTGGTGTTCCATGTTTTTCCTTAGCCACGTGAATGTTGGGTTGGACCGCTAATCTTTCTTTTAAACTTTTGTCAAACCTTTTATTTAGGTTGAAATTGAAATGATACTTACAAACATTTGCCATTTTGTACTCTTATAAAAATCAGGACTCTTAACGGTTTGTGATGGATATGTACAAAATGTTAGGGGTACCAAAAATCGCATATTTTAACTTTTAAGAAATTTATTTTTCGACTTTTGTGGATGTTAATGAGATAAGGATGATGACCTAAAGATTCTTTTTTTAAAAAATTGATATTTCAAAAGAGAATTAACAAAGCTTTACTACTAGAATATTCAATATTTTAAAAACTAGGCGTGACAATATGTTTAATGCTTAAAAGGTGTATTATACCTGTTAAAGATTACATAAAATAAAAATTTTATATGATTGAAAAGATTATATTTATTTATTGAAAAATTTAAAGTTTAATTGAAAAAGATATTGTTAAATATAAATAAATAAATTTATTTTAGTTTACAAAATTTATTAATTTATAAAATTGACCGATTAATTAATAAATTAATCAATTTTATCAACAAAATTATTAAATAAATCGAATTAAAAATTAGAAAGTTCAAGATTTTTACAAAAATTAAACATTGTTAAATATTGAGAATATTTAAGATCTCTTCCCTTATTTATTTGGCGAGACTCGTGATTAGGTTATACCACTTATTATGGGATTATATTTGTGTAAATTAATCTTTAAATTTTAATTTTTTTAAATAAATAGCTCCTACATGATTCCGGAATCATTGAATTATGATTCTAAGGGTTGCCTAAAACCGTACGATCTTGCAGTGGAACTCATCCACAGATCTACATGTGGTACTAGGGATCTAATGGGTCAAGCTCGCCCCCGTCCCTCGAGGCATGACCTGAGTCTGAAAAAGAGTTTGACAGACTCAAATCCTATTATTTTTGGACCTTGGATTAGTTTTGTTGTTCTAATCTTATTTTAATTTATTTTATCTACATATGTATATGGTATTTTAATTCATCTCATTTATATATTTATGTGAAACTTATATAAATATGGATGAGATTTAATTAAACCTACGGCCTGCAATCGTACAGCCCAAATCCACTCAAAATGACTTATGAACCGCTCGGCCCACCCTGCAGGACCGACCTAGATTTCCTTATTGATTATGCTAGCCAGCCCTACCACACATCCACTACCACTTGCAGTGGAAGTCTCCCACGACACGTGAAAGACCTAAACCAAGATTTGTTTTATATATAAGACGACGTTGCCATGATTCAGTGTAGATTAGAACTCGACTTTCTCTCGCTTACAAAGAACCAAAACCTCACAAAAGACTAACTTGAGAGTCGAAGGGGCCTGCCGGATTCCAACCCCCGACGTGCCTTGCTTTGTTTTTCAAGTATTCTATCACTCAAGACGACAACCTCATGGATCCGAACAACAACGTCCAGCCTCGCCAGAATCAAGATGAACCAATTGTCGCCCATCGTGGGGCCCGACATCAGGGCACCATGTCCAAACAAAAGATCATCAAAGCAGCAGCCTAATCTCGATGAAGCATTATCGCAAGATCTGGCGCCATAACGGATGGGTTTGCAGTTACCTGCCACTCTGCCGCCAACACACCATGATTCTCGCACACAGTCTTCGCATCCGAATGATCAGCCACAACCTCAAAACCTAGATCAAGAAGAACAGAGCGTAGTCTTGGAGGATAATGCTGAGACCAATATGCATCCGAATCTCCAAAGACCCCCAGATGCAAATCCTCCCGCTACAGGCATACCTCCTCACCCAAAAGCAGATCGAGGAAGTTACCGATCTGTTGATTCGTCGATTTACGCCTCAATTAAAAACAACAAAGAATCGTCCGCACGACTGATTGGTATGATGACCGATCGCCATCCTGCAGAAGCCCTAGAAAAAATCGTAGACGATCGGATCAATGCGGCCATGAGCTTCCGCCCGGATCATCTAACAACTCAATATAGCTCTCCCTTCACCCCGACGATCTTGGATAGCCTCTCGATAGTCGGCACCAAAATACCGACACCTGAAAAGTACACTGGAAAGACCGATCTCCTAGACTATTTGCAAAGACTTCCAATGATGATGAACCCACATCAAGGCCCCGACGCCATTCAGTGTAAGGCATTTTGCACCGCCTTTCAAGAAGGAGCTCGACGATGGTTCAATAGTTTACCCCCGTGTTGCATTACTTGCTTCGAGGATTTTAGGCTGCTCTTCCTCAATCAATTCACCACGAGTAAGCGACTACAGAATGGAGGGAGGCAAAATGCGAACACTGACGATCATCGCGATGCGACAGGACAGTCCATAGCAAGAGGTGACAGGAATACTGGACAACAAGATGACCGACCAGTTAGGGTCATTAACATGATTTTTAGTGGAAATACAGCAGGGGGTCCACTGTTAAAGGAAGAAAGAGGTATGTCAGGCAGGTCGACGAAGATTTGTCGGCCAAAAGAAAGAGACAGAACGATGGGAGGATATCGTTCGACGAATCTGACCTTGACAGTGTTAATTGTCCTCATGACGACGCGTTCGTAGTAAATCTGAACATGGACAGCAACGAGGTGAAGTGGGTAATAATTGATACGGACAGCTCAGTCGACCTATTGTATTATGATGCCTTCAAGCAGATGGAGATACCAGAGGATCGACTACTGCCTATAGAAGGACCTATCAAAGGGGTAACTGGAGCATCAGCCTACCCATTTGCCCGAATCTATTTGAAAGTGAAATTCGGACAAAAGCTACGTAAGATAGAGGAGGACGTTGAGTTCCTGGTTGTGAAATTTCAAGGGGCGTACAATGCGATAATCGGACAAGCTACTCAAAACACCCTTAGAGCGGTTGTCTCCACCTACTACCAAGCAATAAAGTTCCCAACGTCCCATGGAATTGGTGTTGTTAGGGGACAACAAAGAATCGCTAGGGAATGCTACTTAGCGGAAACAAGGACACTAGATGGGGCGGTAGTCCTGACGAGCTCTCTTGATGTAAGAGCTGATGAAGAGATGGAGAGGATGAACCCCGTGGAAGAAACGCAATGGTCATATCGACGAAGGCATCGCCCAAGTTCACAAATCTAGGTTCCGAGTTTCAGAAGGACCTAGTCAAAGAAATCACGGACTGCGTGATAGAAAACAGATCAATTTTTGCCTGGGTACCGAGTGATATGCCTGAAATTTATCGATCGGTCGCATCGCATTCTCTCGGTATTCGACAAGATTACAAGCCAGTTAGACAGAAGAAGTGGTGGCAAAGCAAAGAGCGCCAGGAGGTGATTGAGAAGGAGATTGAAAAGTTGCTTAGTGTCGGGTTCATTCGGGAAGTCAAATACCCTGAATGGTTGGCCAATGTCGTACTTGTGAAGAAGAAAAATGAAAAGTGAAGAATGTGCATCGACTTCACTGATTTAAACAAAGCGTGCCCAAAAGACAGTTTCTCTTTTTATCCAAAATCGATCAGTTGGTAGACTCCACGTCAGGGCATGAACTCCTCAGCTTTTTGGATGCCTTCTCGGGCTACCATCAGATTCAAATGAGTCTCGAAGACGAAGAGAAGAAAGCTTTTATAACTAATCAAGGCACGTATTGTTACCAAGTAATGTCGTTCGGCTTGAAGAATGCGGGAGCCACCTATCAGCGGCTTGTCATGGAAGTTTTTAAGAAACAGATCGGTCGATCAATCGAGGCCTATGTGGACTATATGGTGGTCAAAAGTAAGACGATTGCCGAGCATGTGAAAGATCTCAAAGAAGTCTTCTAGACCCTTAATAAATTTAAGATGAAATTGAACCCGAAAAAGTGCATCTTTGGTGTGGCATCCGGAAAATTCTTGGGGTTTATGATTACTCAGCGGAGAATTGAAGCTAATCTAGAGAAAATCGAAGCTATCGTCCAAACGCCTTCGCCGCGATGCTTGAAAGATGTTCAGATATTGACCGGTCGGATAGTCTCTTCGAGCAGATTCGTCTCCAGGATGGGGGACAAGTGCCTCCCGTTCTTCAAAATTTTAAGGAAAACAGATGTGACCTACTTCCAATGACCGGATGAATGCGAAAGAGCATTTCAACACCTGAAACAGTACCTGACTAGTCCACCCATCCTGCAGAGCCCAATTGAGGGGGAGAGTCTGATTTTGTATTTGGCAGTCACGGAGGGGGCGATCAGCGCAGTCCTTGTTCGATCGGAGGGTAATGAACAACGCCCGATCTACTACGTCAGTAAGGTGCTGAACGGACCAGAAACACGATATGCGCCCATAGAAAAGCTGGCTCTCTCCTTGATAATTGCAGTGCGGAAGCTAAGGCCCTACTTCCAGAGTCATACCATAGAGGTATGGACCGACCAACCCCTCAGGCAATGCCTCCAAAAGCCTGAGACCTCTGGGCGACTAATAAAATGAGCGGTAGGACTGGGGGAGTTCGATATACAATATAAACCTCAGACGACGATCAAGGCCCAAGTGTTGACAGTCTTCGTTGCAGAAATGAGTCAACCTGATTCACAGGGTGAGCAACGCCCTACCTGGAACCTATTTGTTGACGGGTCGTCCAATGCGGAGGGATGCGAAGCAGGAGTGGTATTAATCAGCCTGCACCAGGAAGAAAAAGTAGAATATGCTCTTCGGTTAGAGTTTAAAGTTTCTAATAATGAAGCAGAATACGAGGTTCTGATAGCCGACCTCCAACTGGCAAAGGAGATGGGGGTAAAGCATCTCCAGGTGTACAACGATAGCTAGATAGTAGTTGGTCAAGTCACTGGGCAGTATGAGGCCAAGGGGAGCAGCATGATCAAGTACATGGAACAAGTAAAGCAGGAGTTGAGCAATTTCGAGCAATACTCGATCAACAGGATAGAACGAGCTCAAAATGCTAAGGCCGATGCGCTCTCCAAAATGGTTTCCGACCGAGATGCGAAAAATAACGTTTTGATCGAGCGGCTAGAACGGCCCAGCATTCAGAAAGCTAATGAAGTCCTCGACGTAAATACCGATCGATCAAGTTGGATGGATTCGATCAGACAGTACCTCCTCGGGGGAACGCAGCCTCAAGATGCCTTGGAAGCCAAGAAGCTAAGAATAAAGGCGGCCGAATATTTAATCATTAATGGTACTTTGTACAAGCGATCTTATGACTGGCCATTGCTACGATGCTTGAGCGAAGAAGAGGCAGAGCAGGCAATGGCCGAAGTCCACGAAAGAATGTGTGAAAATCACGTAGGAGGCAGAATGTTGGCTCATAGACTGATTAGACAGGGGTATTACTGGCCGACAAAGAGGAAAGATTGCCAGGAGAAAGTCGACCGATGTGAGGCTTGCTAGAAAAACAATAGCCTGTCTCACCAGCCGACCGAGAGGTTGAAAATCGTGAGCCATCCTATCCCCTTTGCTCAATGGGGAATGGATTTATTAGGACCTTTCCCCCTCGGTCCTGGACAGAAGAAGTTCTTGATAGTAGCCGTAGAATATTTCACCAAATGGGTATAAGCGAAAGCGGTCGCTACAATTACTGAGCAGAAAGTGGAAAATTTTGTAAGAAGAAACATACTAAGTCTCTTCGGGATGCCTATGGTCTTGGTCACAGACAACGGTCAGCAGTTCGACAACGACAAGTTTAGAGATTTCTGCGAACGACTAAAGATAAGGCTACAATTGAATTCAGTAGCCCATCCTCAGAGCAACGGTCTCGCGGAGAACACTAACAAAAAAATAATGATCGCCCTCAAGAAGCGCTTAGATGGACGTAAGACTTGGGTAGATGAACTATATGAAGTACTGTGGGCATACAGAACTACCCCAAATGGAGCCACAGGAGAAACACCATTCAGGATGACCTTTGGGGCAGAAGCCTTAGTTCCAGTAGAAGTAGTGTTGCACAGTCAAAGAGTGTGCAGCTATGACGAAGAGCGGAATAACGAAGCCCGTCGAGCGGAACTCGTGCTTCTCAGTGAAGACAGGGATAAGGCAGCCGCTCGCTCGGAAGCCGTCAGGCAAAAAGCAACGAAGTTCTACAACAAAAGGGTAAAGCCGAGCGATATAAAGGTTGATGGATACGTCCTACGAAAGGCCGAGGCAGTTGGGAAGCGCCCTGAAAAGCTCAGACAGGCGTGGGAAGGACCCTATCAAGTGATCAAGCAAGCCGAACATGGCTCCTACATCCTACGCGATGCGAACGGGAAGATTCTACCGAGGCCCTGGAACTCTCAAAACCTGAAGGTGTTCTACCAGTAGATAAGCTTTATTTTAGTTCTCTTTTCTCTGTTTATTATTGTTTATTATACACAACTTGTGGGTACCTTTTTCCTGGCCCTGCCAGTCAGGTTTTTTAACGGCTCACGCCCTCATCATCATCAATAAAGGGGTTTTCAGATTTCTTGGCAAGAAAAAATTTCGTTAAATTTGGAAAAGAGAAGAAAATCCCATCGACTATCGCTCGGCCAGGTTGCCAAGACAAGATTCTTGGAACCATAGCTCGACCTCGACTATCGATCAGCCAGGTTGCCAAGACAAGATCCTTGGAACCATCGATCGACCTCGACTATCGCTCGGCCAGGTTGCCAAGACAAGATCCTTGGAACCATAGCTTGGCCTCGACTATCGATCGGCCAGGTTGCCAAGACAAGATCCTTGGAACCATAGCTCGGCCTCCACTATCGATCGACCAGGTTGCCAAGACAAGATCCTTGGAACCATCGATCGACCTCGACTATCGCTCGACCAGGTTGCCAAGACAAGATCTTTGGAACCATAGCTCGGCCTCGACTATCGATCGGCCAGGTTGCCAAGACAAGATCCTTGGAACCATAGCTCGTTCTCGACTATCGATCGGTCAGGTTGCCAAGATAAGATCCTCGGAACCATCAATCTGCCTCGACTATCGCTCGGCTAGGTTACCAAGATAAGATCCTTGGAACCATCGCTCGGCCTGGATATCGATCGACATAGCTCGCCAGGTTGTCAAGACAAGATCCTTGGAACCATGGCTCGGCCTCGATATCGATCGACATAGCTCGCCAGGTTGCCAAGACAAGATCCTTGGAACTATTGCTCGGCCTCGACATCGATCAGCTACGCTCGGTCAGGATCCCAAGATAAAATATCGAATCATTTGGCCTCATTATCGCTCGGCCTAATTCCCCGATCGACACACATCGAGTGCATTCATTCGCGACCTGCTATTCGAAAGGATCGTCTAATATTTAACACATTAAAGAGGTAATGAAAAACGAGCTTCTATTTCTTCGAATTAAAGCTCTAGTCACAAGCCCGACCAGATGAGCCTTACAAAGGGGAAACAATCATTTTGATCCTTCGGGAAGAGAGGAAGGGTCAGTAGTCGGGTCGGCAGAGGAAGGACCAGTAGCCGGATCGAGAGGAGGAGATAGCGGAGAGACATCCTCTTCTTCTTCTGAGCTAAGGTCTAGCTCCTCATCCGGAACTAAGATCCGCTCTCCCTCGGCCCTCTCCCTCATTTCCTCCAGAGAAAGGCCGAGAATAGCGGGAAGCATCGGCTCGACAAAATCTTCGAATGAAGGAACACCAGACCTGTTAGGGACGTGAACCTCGTGGCAATTCCTCAAAACCCAAAGGGTTAGGTCGTAAGCGAATTATAAGCACTCCCCATGTAGGAACCGCCTTTTCCACCGCTTTATCGCCTCAACCCTCTGCTTTTTGAGGGAGCACCGCAACTCTCTCAATATATCCTCGGTCCTTTGTTTACCTTCCACTGCTTTATGGAAATCCTGGAGGAATTTCTTACTACGCTCCTGCTCCGTCTTCACCTCCTTCTTCAAGCCCTCACACTCCTTAGCCAGCTCGTCCCTCGCCATAATCAACCGGCTCCTCTCCTCCTCCCCAGTGAAAAGTTGAGCTTTTAGAACGCTCCTCGCCTCCTCCCAAGACTTCTTCTCCTCCTCAACTAAAGAGAGTTGAGCCCGCAAAATGTCCTACCCCTCCTTCGCCTCTGCAAGTTCAGCTCTCATAGTGTTAACTTGCTCGAGGAGGTCATGAGCCTCCCGATCCATTGTCTGATTCACTTTGTCGAGCTGATCCAGACGTTGATACATTTTAGAGGCGTATACCATATCTCTGACGCAGTTGTGGACGAGACGAGCCATCAGCTTTTTATTATCCAACGCGTCCAAAAAATCCTCATCCGCAGGAGGAACGACTTTCTAGGCAATCTGCAGAGCCACACTAGCGTCCTTAAGCAACACAGCCTTGTCAAAGCTGACCGCGAACTCCCATCTATCGCCACTAGAGGCTCGCTCCTTCCCTTTGCCCTTATCCAATCAGGCGTTCGCTTTCCCCTCTCCTCTCCCATCGACTGCACAACGGCTAACACTCCGAGCTGTCCTCTTCCTTTTGAGTGGAGGCTCCGTCTCCTTGTCCTCCGAACCCGCTTAGCCCACACTCATTGGCACGATCGAAAATGACGCCGATACGTCAGGACGGTCTTCAGTGGATGGAGGGGCCAGCAACACTGTAGAATGACCTGACTCCATTAGCGGAGGAGCACCTTCACGGGTCTCTGCCTCCTTCTTCTGTTTCTTCCCTTTGGCCTGCCTTTTGGATTTAGGGGAACAGGAGGACCCGGCAAAATCGTCCATCCTTGCCATGGCTGCACAACAATAAAAACATGTCAGAAAGCGAAACCAATACTTGCAAATACAGTACATAGTTCAATCATAAGGAGTCAACCAGAGGGGGCAGTTTCCTCTCCTAGCCCGCTAATTTGGGGCGGGGGGTCGGTTAGAAATGAATCGACCGAGGCCCCCCCGCGATATTCTCGAATGAGGCGACCGAAATCATACCGACAGAGCCCCTTTATGCGACCTCCCACCTCCCACTCCTCTCTAGTAAGAGATATGCTCGACGTGTCGTTCCACCGCTCGGCTAAAGGATACCTCCATGGCTTGGACTCGAGGGAAGATTCTAGGGCCTCACAAAAAAGTACTTCGTCCGTCAAGAAGTAATTTTTGAGGCCGTTCCAGCCGGACAGTATCGGGCATTTCTATACTGTAAATGAGGGATCCCGGCCCCAAAGCTCGAACTCTGATTCATCCTCAAAAAATGGCGTAGGATCCCAACCGAAGGCAAACAACCAAACTGATGGCACAACAAGGCCAAACCGTTAATGAACCTCCAGCCATTCGGAGGAATCTGGCTCGGCATCAATTGGTAGTCGACGCACACCTCGTCAATAATCGGGACATACGAAAGCCTCACGCCACCGACCGAGAAGAAACTATCAGAAACAGCAAAGTACCCACTCAAATTGCTGTGGATTCGTTCAGTCCCCAAGGCCAGCCTAGGTCCCCAGGACATAGAAATATTATTCCTAATAATCGACCGTTTCAGCTCCGCCACGGTCATTGTCGATTTATCTCTCGGTGGCTCCTCCACGACTAGCCCATCCTTCCGTTCTCTCGTAGAGATTTCTTTAACACCTCTCACCCCCGACGTCGCCGCTACTTCAAACGCCCCGACTAGTTGGGAGGCCCTTTTGGCGGTTTCAGCCCTAAGGCTAACCACACTCCTAGAACTGGCTGACGACATGCTTACTAAGAGGAAACATTTGAGAAAGATTTAGAGGAGGAAACGAGGGAAAAGGACGTACCTATTTGGTGATTTGAGGTTGGAAATTTGGACTACAGTTGAAAGAAAACTCCGAAGACTGTGGGCAAGAAAATACAAATGAAAGCAGGATGAAAGCTGGAAAACAAAACAGACGTAAAGAAAATCTGCAGTCTATCGACCCTGACTACTTATAGAAGATCGGTCGAATGGACGCTCCAATCAACGCTCGACACATGGAGAAAATCTGAACCAAGCTCAAACACGTGGCAAAATATGAGCTGAGGTGAATTAGGGTTATTCGAAATCCGAAGCGGCGCAGCAGTTGAAAGGACGTACGCGACAGCTGCAAAACGGTTACAAAGACGTTTCGTTTCAGATTTTGAAAATCTGTCAGAGGGCACGCGCCGTCAGTAATGATTAAATAAAGCACCTTCACGCGCTTAGCATAGATGTTCGCCTGAACCCTCTTGGTACGAGCTGTCACGCAATAAGTGTCGATGCCGAACGATCGGAACACTCAACCGATCGATCTTAGCACAAGCAGTCATGTATTATCCGTTTATATCTGACCGATCGGGCCTACCCCGAGCTGTCCTATAGACGAGCTACA
The DNA here is from genome assembly GCA_029891385.1 of Erythroxylum novogranatense. NCBI lineage: Eukaryota > Viridiplantae > Streptophyta > Magnoliopsida > Malpighiales > Erythroxylaceae > Erythroxylum > Erythroxylum novogranatense. The sequence goes on along the minus strand of CM057235.1, from coordinate 65,656,054 downwards.
AAATCCTTTTATACTCCTTCAACCCTTCTCCTTGCTCAGACTCGAGGAGTAGGGGGCTTATGGTTGGGTCTGTCGTGCTAGGCCCAAACCTACTCAAAATGACTTATGGACCGATCGGTTCACGCCGCAAGGACTGACCTAGTTCCTATCGATTATGCTAGGCCCAGGCTCTAGTCCACGCATCCACGACCCACTTGCAGGTGGAAGTTTCCCATGCATACGTAAATACCTAAACCTAGCATCTGTTTCATATATAAGGTACGACGTTGCCACGATTCAGGTACGAGATTAGAACCCTGACTTTCTCTGCTTTACAGTAACGAAAACCCTCACAAAAAGACTAACTTGAGCGTCGGAGGGGCTTGCCGGATTCCAACCCCCGGCGTGCCTTGCTTTGTTTTGCAGGTATTCTATCACTCAAGACGACAACCTCATGGATCCGAACAACAACGTCCAGCCTCGCCAGAATCAGGCTGAACCAGAAACAATATTGAAACAGCAAAATTGACATAAGTAATTTTATTTGATTATTTTAAGTAAAGAGTAAAAAACTCAACTGATTGAATTGGTTCAATATAAAATTTTTAAACTTTTTGTTCAATTTTAAATTTTAGTTTGATTTTATTCTAATTAATTTTATTATTAAAATTGATTAATTTATTAATTGAATAGTTAATTTTGTAAATAAAATAATAATTATAAATTAATATAAATCAATAATTTTGTTTAACATCTTTTTTACTTAAATTTCAAAATTTTAAGGACAATCTTTTTAATCATATTTTAAATTATTTAATTTTATTCAATTTTTAACAAATTTTATAGTGATGAGTTGAACGTTTTAAATTTTTATTTTTGTCTTATATGTTTAAATTTTAGTCTCTTTTTAAAATATTAGTTTTAGGCATAACTAAAGTTGGTTTATTAGATTGGAAGAAATTTTGGTCTTTGAACATTCCTTCTAAGATGATTTTTTTTAGCGTTCACTAAATGCTTATTTACCCATTCGTGCTCTTCTTGTTCATAAAGGTTTGGATATTCTGCCTTTGTATCCTATTTGTGGTATTGAGCTTGAATCTGTTTCTCATGTTTTATTTGAGTGCTGTTGTGCTAAGGAGGTGTAGTCACATTCTCGACTGGGTTTCTTTTATTCCATCTCTGTTGTGCTGCCATCTTGGTTTTCTTTTTTCACACATAATTACACTGTTGATGATCTGTGCTTGGCTATCTCCATTTGTTGGGCTTTGTGGAAGAACATGAATGATTTGGTTTGACATGGCCTTAAGCATTCAACTCAAGCTATTCTTTTTCTTGCCCGCTCGATGTTGACTAAATGGACTACTACTAGGAGACGCCAACCTGCTGCTTTAAACCAAGCCCATCCTACTCATATTTTGTGGCAAAAACCACCAGATAGCTACCTTAAAATCAACACAGAAGTTATTATTTTCAAAGAGTCTAGGAAGACTGGTACTGGTTTTGTTGTTCGAAATAGTAATGGCGATTGTATAGCTGCTGATAGTAATATCTATCCTAGGGTTTTGGCTCCGTCTATTGCATAAGCTATGGGTATTCATGAGGCTTTAAGTTGGGTTAAAAAGCAAAACTTACACTCTGTTATTGTTGAATCAAATTCGCAATTGGTTATTTAGTATATTCTTTCAACTTGTCGCAATCGATCCAAAGTTGATTTGATTATTAATGATTTCTTATTTCTTTGTAATTCCATAAATGATATTCATTTGGGGTTTTGTAAAAGATTTGCGAACTGTGCAGCTCACTCTCTAGCGAGATATGCTAGTTTTATGTTAGGTCTTGTTTATTGGGATTTATCTTTTCTTGCTTGTATTTCTTCAGCCTTAGCTGCTGACAGTGGTTATCAATGAAGTTTCCTTTGTTTGATTTCGAAAAAAAAGTTGGTTTATTATATTGAATTTGATTTTTTCATCATTTTGGTGCGAACTTAGTTTGAATAGCCCAAATGAATCTATTAAAAATGGGGAAACAAAATAATTAAGTCGATTATGTATAGAATATTTTGAGTTAAATTTCAAGTTTTAATTTAAATTTGGGATAGGGTATTCTTATGTCGACCCATTAATTTCGAACTAACTCACTTCGAATCAAGTCTTTTGTCATCCCTCTCACTACTTTTTATCAATATAATCATAATGATAATTTGAATATTCTTACTTTTAATAATTTATTAAATATATCTCAGTTTTTATTTTACGAGATTATATGTCAAGACTTCTTAAAAGTATATTTGTATATCTTAATGAAACAATCTTAATAATGGAATTTAATAATGTCACATAGATTTCAATATGGTGTTTGTAACATTATTTTAAGATGTCTTACAAAATTTGGTGACATTTAAACATATTTTTATTTTTCATGATTTTCAAATATTCACCTTTACAATTTTTATTTTTTTATTTTTAAATATTTATCCAAATTTTAATCATCATGTCTTGAATTATTATTAACATTCAAAAAATTTTAGTTCAAATTTTAAATATTTAATTTTATAGAAATAAAATTTCAATATAGTTAAGTTATCTCATTAATTAGGATACATAAATATCTAATTCATAATATATAGTGTTGCAAAATGAAACTTGGGATATATTTGATATTTTGTTCATTATTAAGAATGTTTGATATAATTTATCCTAATTATTTTATAGGGCTCAAATCTTTTGTACTACTTAATCTATTACAATCTTGTTTCTGTCCTAAAATAACTTCATATTTTATTTGTAAACAAACTCAAAACAATGTTGTTTTGAGGTGAAAACATGGTTTGAGCATGTTAATGTTAGACTATTTAAAATGTCCCATGTAATTTAACGAATTGAGTCCTATGAAACGCACCATAGATAATAGTTATTGGATATTATTGAATGGGTCTCAACTAGGTCAAAGACCCTTTTCCTCTCTCTTCCACTTACCAAAGGACATGTCCTTTGATCATGGTATATAAGTTGAAAAAACTTATGAAACAATTAATCATTCTTAACCATTGAAAAAATCAGAAAAGAAGAAGAAGAAAGGAATAAAACTCTTTCAACGATATCAACATTTAACGAAACAACAAGCATGGATACAGGTACGTGCAAAAACGAATCGATCTGATAATTGTTTTACAATTAGTATCAGAGCATAGTAATTCATGATTTGTTATCTATGGTATTTCTACCGTGAATGGCAATGATGATGTTGCATGATTATTGTTTATTGTGTATGTTTCTGTATAAAGCATAGTTGAAGCATTATTTGTGTTCTAGCATTATGAATGATTTCGTTGGTTTTGTATGAGAATTGAAAATCCTCAAAACCGTAAAGTTTTCGTTGTGCAGATCATCCTATGTGATAATAATGTTTTTTCGTATTTGTATACCTTTCGTAGATACAGTGCCATGAAAGAAATATAGTGAATGGAAAAGTGATTTCGGTTGTTAATTGGATCATGGATACGAGTTTGACAAACCCATCCTCACTGCTTGTCTGATACATAATATCTATGGATGATCGAAAAAACAAATAGAGAGATAGACTAGAGTGAGAAAATCCATGATTTTATTTCGTTGTTTATTATCGTGATTGTTTTTAAACATATATTGAGGAAGTGTTAAGGGTTAGAGAGAATCGAAATATCAAAAGGTTGAAATGGTTTTGGTATGAAGAGAAACCAAAGCAATGCAAAGAAACGTTAGAATGAGGAAAAAAAACCAGAAGGGGCGAAGGAAGACGATGAACAACGTCTAAATGAGGGATTGCACGCGCCAGACGCACCCCTCAATCTTCCTTGCGCTAGCGCGTGCAAAGGCTCCAGGCCCATAAATGAAAATTTGGGCTAGTTTTTGATGATTTTTTGGGCCCCCAAAGGTTATATTAAGTTTATAGATATGTATGACCCAATTATAATGGATAATTTAATTCGTAATTGATTTATACATCATACAAGTTTGAAAATTTTGTGCCATATTATATATTTCTTTGGTTCTTGGAATATTTTATATTATGTAATAATTGGAATTAAATTTTCCTAGCATATGTTGAATATAATACATGACATTATGGACATTTATAATAGTTTGTTTGTAACCAAAGTGACCAAACTAGTTATATTAACTTTGTCATGGATGATAATTGTCCAATTAAATGTTTATTGCATAGAAAGCTTGTTAGTCACCAAAGTGGCCTAGCTTGAAAATTTTTAATCATTTAATTGTGATTTATTTTAATTGTTCAATATGATATGATGCTAAGATGACATAAAGATTAAATTGAACAATTGAGATTATTATTTATAACGCTAGGAGGTCACCCAAAGGTGGACCATTGCTTATAATTAATAATATTAAAGGGACATAATCAACATATTAAGTTAATATGATTGTATATCCAAAGATAACATGCATATTGACTATAATATGCTTGCTTGTCCATTATAGTATTATGTATGCATCATAATAGGTTACTTTTGTGTATTTAAATTTCACCCAAAGGAGAATTTAAATGCATAATTAAGTTTATTAGTTAGTTTGAATCCATTTAGGTTTGCTCAAAACATTAGTGTGAACTATATGTTGTATGTGCAACATCTACTAGTTTGTTCGCCTTAGGCAATGGCTTGATTAAATTCAATGGTCTGAACTATGGGGATTGGTTCGAACAAATCCAATTTCAACTGAGTGCAATGGATTTGGACTTGGCCATAGTCTCAGATGTAAGGCCTGCAGCCATAAATGAGACTACTTCTGAAGCTGACAAGCCTTATTATGAGGCTTGGGAACGATCTAACAGGTTGAGCTTGAATTTAATGCGAATGACGATCGCTGAAAATATCAAGCCATCAATGCGTAAAACGGACAATGCAAAGGAGTTCATGTTGAAGCTTAAAGAATACTCCCGATCTGATATAGTTGACAAGTCCATAGTAGGGACTTTAATGAGTGAGCTAACGACCAAGAAGTTTGAATGGTCACAACCCATTCATGATCATATAACTCATATATCAAACCTAGCTGCAAAGTTGAAGTCTATGGGTATGGATGTGAGTGAGTCATTTTTGGTACAGTTTATCATCAACTTACTTCCTCTCGAGTTTGGCCAGTTCCAGGTGAATTATATCACCATTAAGGAAAAATGGAACATTCAAGAAATTAAGGCCATGTTAGTTCAGGAGGAAGGGAGATTGAAGAAAATAAAGGACCATTCCATGCATCTCACATTTCATCAAGATGTTAGTAACAGCAAGAAGAAACCACGAAAGAAAGGCAAAGAGAATGACAAATCTCTCAGCAAATTTAATGAGGGTCGAATCAAGAAAGATAAGAGGTGCTACTTCTGTAAGAATGTCCGAAAAGAAAGGCTTGGTTCGAAAAGAAAGGTACATAATATGTCTCAGTATGTTTTGAATCAAATCTTATTGATGTGCCTAAAAATACCTGGTGGTCAGATTCTGGTGTAACTATTCATGTGTCACATGTTAAACAGGGATTCCTTTCAATCCAAACCATAAACGAAACTGAAAAGTTTTTGTATATAGGGAACAGAATGAAGGCACGGATAGAGGGCATTGGGACGTACAGATTGATCTTGGACACAGGATGTTACCTAGATCTAGAAAAGTGTCTTTATGTTCCTGAATGTGCTAGAAATTTAGTTTCTGTTGTAAAATTGGATGATGTAGGGTTTCAATTTAAGATTGGAAACAATGTTTTTTCATTGTATAAACATAAGTACAATTATGGTTCTGGTACATTAATTGATTGTATATATCGTTTCAATCTTGATGTTGATTTTGTTGAACCTCTGTTTAATGTGGACCATATTATAGGAAATAAATGTAGTGCACATAATGAATGTTCTGCTTTTTTGTGGTATAAAATATTAGGTCATATATCTAAAGAAAGGGTACAGAGGTTAGTGAAAAATGAAATCTTACCTCTATTGGATTTTGTTGACTACGATATATGTGTGGATTGCATTAAAAGCAAGCAAACCAAACATATATCAAAACATCCAGCTACAAGAAGTAGTGCATTACTAGAATTAATACACACTGACATCTGTGGTCTTTTCGACGTTTCTTCTTGGAGCAACAAAAAATATTTCATTACCTTTATTGATGACTTCTCATGATATAGATATATTTATCTGCTACATGAGAAGTCTCAGTCTATGGACATCTTAGAGGTGTTCATTAATGAGATAGAAAGGTAGTTAGATAGAAAAGTAAAGGTAGTGAGGTCTGATAGAGGTGGTGAATATTACGGAAAATTTGATGAAAGTGGACAATGTCCAGGTCCATTTGCAAAGTTTCTCGCTAGTCGAGGCATATGTGCGCAATACGCAATGCCTAGTACACCACAACAAAATGGTGTAGCTGAAAGGCGGAATCGTACTCTTATGGAAATGGTTAGGAGCATGTTAAGTAAAAGTACTATACCTTTATCATTGTGGATGCATGCATTAAAGACCACTGTGTATATGCTAAATAGGATTCCTAGTAAGGCAGTTCCTAAGACACCTTATGAACTGTGGACAGGAAGGAAACCTAATTTACAACACCTCCATGTTTGGGGTTATCTGGTAGAAGTAAGGCTATATAATCCATATGAAAAGAAGCGTGATACTAGAACCGTTAGTGGTTATTTCATCGACTATCCCAAAAAGTCAAAGGGGTATAGATTTTATTGTCCTAATCATAGTACGAGAATAGTTGAGTCTGGAAACGCTCGGTTCATTGAGAATGGTCAAATCAGTGGGAGTGGAGAAACACGAAAAGTGGATATTCACGAGAATCGAGTAGAAACTACTCAAAGTCGAGTAGAATCTACTACATCGGACGTGATTCCACCGGTTGTGATTCCTCTTGTTGCATCACGAGCATGCAACATACCGGAACAACAAATTAATGTTCCAATTCCACAAATTGAACATATTAATGATGAACCAGCTCATAACGATCAAGTTACAAATGATCAAGTAATGCCACAAGACGTAGCATTAAGAAGGTCTGTAAGGCAAAAAGACCAGCTATCTCAAGTGACTACGAAATTTACTTACTTGAACATGAATATGACCTGAGCATTGATAAAGATCCAGGCTCGTTCAAACAAGCCATGGAATGTAACAATTCTGAAAAATGGTTCAGTGCTATGAAAGAAGACTTGAAATCAATGGATGACAACAATGTCTGGAAATTAACTAAGTTGCCAGAAGTTGCAAAGCAAGTGGGTTGTAAATGGGTCTTTAAGACCAAACGTGGCTCACTAGGCAACATTGAAAGATATAAAGCCAAACTTGTTGCCAAAGGTTACACTCAAAAAGATGGTATTGACTATAAAGAGACATTCTCTCTAGTTTCAAAGAAGGACTCTTTAAGAATTGGTATGACACTGCTAGCTCATTATGATTTAGAGCTTCACCAAATGGACGTAAAAATCGCCTTTCTTAATGGTAACTTGGAAGAAGAAGTTTACATGGATCAACCGGAAGGTTTCGTGATCACAGGAAAGGAACGATTAGTGTGTAAATTAAAGAAGTCAATATATGGACTGAAATAAGCTTCCCAACAATGGTATCTTAAGTTTAATGATATCATTACGTCTTATAGTTTTGTAGAAAATACCGTTGATCAGTGTATCTACATGAAGGTGAGTGGGAGCAAGTTCATAATATTAGTTCTATATGTTGACGATATTCTTTTTGCTGCGAATAATGTTGTTTTTTTACATAATGTAAAGAATTTTCTTTCTAATAATGTCTAAATGAAAGATATGGGTGAGACATCCTATGTGATAGGAATAGAAATATTCCGGGATAGATCACAAGGATTGTTAGGATTGTCTCAGAAAGGATATATCGAGAAAATATTAGAAAGATTTCAAATGAAAAAATGCTCCGCAGGGATAGTTCCAATTCAAAAAGGGGGGAAATTTAGTCTAATGCAATATCCACGAAACGATTTGGAACGTAAGGACATGGAGTCTATTCCTTATGCATTAGTAGTTGGGAGCTTAATGTATGCTCAAACATGCACTAGGCTAGATATCAATTTTGTTATTGGAATGCTAGGATGATATCAAAGTAATCCTGGACTGGATCATTGGAAAGCTGCAAAGAAAATCCTTAGATACTTACAAGGCACTAAGGACTATATGCTTACATATAGAAAATCAACTCATCTTGAAGTGATAAGTTACTCGGATTCAGACTAGGCCGATTGTATAGACTCACGAAAATCTACATTCGGCTACATGTTCCTATTAGTTGGAGGAGCAGTTTCATGGAAAAGTAGAAAGCAGTTTGTCATTGCTACTTCCACTATGGAGGCTGAATTTGTGGCGTGCTTTGAGGCTACAGTTCATGGATTATGGATGCGAAATTTTATCTTAGGTTTTGGTTTTGTCGATAGTATTGCCAGACCGTTAAGAATTTATTGTGATAATTTCGCAATCGTATTCTTCTCTAAGAATGACAAATATTCTAAGGGTGCGAAACACATGGATTTGAAATATTTGTCTGTGAAAGAAGAAGTGCAAAAACATAAAGTATCAATTGAGCATATTGGTACTGATCTCATGATAGCGGATCCGTTAACAAAAGGCTTACCGCCCAAAACATTTATTGGTCATGTTGAAAGTATGGGCCTTATAGATAAGTCCTTATTAGCATAGTATTCTGACATGTATATATATCATTGTCTTGTTCGAATTGTTTTGACACTTGTGAATTCAATTACAGTCATATGTTTTTGCTCACTTACTGGTTATCCATATTATGTTGTATACAATAATTATTATTTGTGAGATAACAATTATCGAATTACCCACTTAAAGTTTGATGAGATGAGTTGATTCTATAATACATGGAAGGAATCAAGTTATATAACTTGTGATTGTCATGATCCCATCAGCTTAATTCATTTAAGGATGACTTGATCGATTCCATATATTGTGTGCACTTAAAGTTTTAATATTAGATCACCAAGTCGTAACATGGGCCAAGTGGGAGATTGTTAGACTATTTAAAATGTCCCATGTAATTTAACGAATTGAGTCCTATGAAACGTACCCAAGATAACGGTTATTGGGTATTATTGAATGGGTCTCAACTGGGTCAAAGACCCTTTTTCTCTCTCTTCCACTTACCAAAGGACATGTCCTTTGGTCATGGTATATAAGTTGAAAAAACTTATGAAACGATTAATCATTCTTAACCATTGAGAAAATCATAAAAGAAGAAGATGAGAGGAAATAAAACTCTTTCAACGATATCAACATTTAACGAAACAACAAGCATGGATACAAGTACGCGCAAAAACAAATCGATTCGATAAATGTTTTATAGTTAAGTGATACAGAGGATTTCATGTCATCTTGTAGACCCCCGTATTATTTATCAAGATGTATTGAGCATTGTAAGGAAAAGAAAAGCAATGGGAGATTGTGGAGTAACGAAATTTTATCCTTGTGGACTTCCATAGAAAAAGGTTTAGTTGAGCTATTCACTTACTGACACTTCAAATTTTGGATAAATCTTTGGTTTCTCAACACAACCAACATTTAGAAAAAACGTTACAATTCGTTGACTTTTCAGGTGCTTTTTTGTTAGAAACTATGATGCAAATGAAATTATGAAAGGGTTTATGGATTGGCATTATCATGTTATCACACAAATCTTTGCCTTTTAAAATACATACACAGTACAAAAACAACTTGTGATAATGGAAGTAGCTAATGGATTGAAATTTAGTTGTGCAAAAAGTCTAATTTGCCCCCCAAGATTTGACCCAAAGTATAAGATGACCCTTAGGCTTCGTTTGGTTGGCGGGAAAGTAAAGTGAATTAGGAATATGATTCTTCAGAAAAAAACCATGAAAAATAAAGATATTCACGTATTTAGATACTTATAAGAATTCTAATAGAACAATTGGGTAGATTCTTATTATAATATTTGGTATGTAACAGTATTTCATGGAATGTAACTTAATTTTGATTTATGTTTCCAACTATATCCCTATAAACCAAATACAAATTGAAATCGTTAAATAAGGAAAAATATAAATTTGAAGATTGTTGATTAAAACTTCTAAGCAAAAATATTCAAAATCTAAATACCTAGGTTGATACTGAAAATTTTAAAAATAGGAGACTTTTTGCAAAATTTCCAAAAGTTCCTTCCTCCTCTTATCTCTCCTTCCTCCTTTTTTTCAAAGTTTTTAATTAGTTATTTTATTTATTTCAACTTTTATAATTATTGTGAATTTTAATTTTTTAAAATAATAAAATATTTTATTACAAATAATAATTATAAATTAAATAAATTTTAAAATAAATTATTTTCATTTAAGTTTATTTTAATATTTTATATAATATTTATTAATAAAGTATTAAAAATATTTATTTTAAAATAAATATTTTAAAATTATTATTTATAAACTAATATTTATTTTATATATTTTAATTATTAAATCAAAATTTATTTGAAATTTATATATTTTAAAATATATTTTAAATTTAATTATATTTATTAATAATTATTAAATTAAAATTAAATTAAAACTGTGATTATTATGATTTTTGAAGACAAGATTAAAAAAATACAGTACAACTATTATTTTAGTACTACTGTAACCCTCAACATTTCATAAATAGAGCATTTTGCTCCAAAATTGCTTACTTCATCAATTCTTCATTACACCTTTGTTAATATTGTCCACCTGTGCATACCACGTAAGGTCAACTCCTAATATGGTAGTTAACATAATTCTAAATAATATTTTTATCTCTTAAAATTAATTAATTAAATGATTTTTCAATTTCATTTAATTAAAAGTATGAAAAAGGCCTTAATTTCCCCTGGAATCCTTATTCTAAAATCATTTTCCTTTATTAACTCATTTATAAAGTTATCAAATTCTTTGTTACCCTAGGTTTCTCATTGTTCTTCATCTGTGCAATGAAGGTTGGTTGCTTTCCATTCAGTGCAGGGAAGGTTGGTTTTTCTCCAATCAATGTAGTGGAGTTTGGTTTCATTGTTTTTTCTTTTTGATAATTTAGGGTTTGGTAATTTTCTTGTTTTGTGATGGTTTCTGTTAGCATAGCTAATTCCTAGTAATATATATTACCATTATAAAGCATTCCACTTTGTCATACATACATTTAAATACATTCATTAAATATATACATATATTTGTATGCCATAAGTGATATGTTTGAAGTATGGAGAAAATCTTTGTTTGATAGGATTTTGCAGATTTTCTACCAGGAATAGTTTCCTGTGTAAGGCTCTTAGAGGGACGATAAGTAGAATATTGCATTTTAAAGTTCAATTGACAATGAGTATCTCCATTAATCCTAAGTTTGTAGTCACCATGTTATTGTGAGTAACATCAAGAAGATGATAGTCTTGAATGAAATTTTGTTGTGCATGTAAATTGGTTAGAGTTTATATAGGGATAATGGCCAAAACAGTCAACATTTCATTGCAAGCTTGCAACGTTCTCACTATCCTCTTCAAATTCTGATCTTTTTTGGGCATTATTTGAGGCATTTGTTTCTTTTTGTAATATATCCTACCTTGGTTATGTTGTTGCTCTTCAACAATTATGCCTGTTGTTGTTGCTTGGTTATATTGTGTCATATATTATAGTAATGGAGCATTTAGGATTAGATTCATCATTTTTTAGATCTTTAACTAACAATAGTTCTTCAACTTGCATTCAATGCTTATATGGATTCAGCAGTTATTTAAGGACTTCATGGAGTGAAAAATCCCTAGTCGTAAGTTTTATAGATGCCAAAATATTTGACTGTAGATGCCCAAAATATTTTGCCACTTTTGCCACACACTCGGAACTTCCCTTTGGTGGAAGCCTACGAGGATGCTTCATTTGTTTAGGTTCACCCTTATCTTTTTGACTATTCTTCTTAGGCCTGTTAGACATAACTCTTTCTAAAGGTGAGTGCATCTCTTTATAAGTGTTTGGTGGCAAGAATTTTTGCCCTCTAATTGGATGCAATACATTCTTATAAACTTCCGTGAACCTCCCTTTATAATAATAATCATCCTCATATGTCTCTCGTTGTTATTTGGCATGGAAAATACAATAATTGTATGACTGTAAGGATATCCATAAAGTTCTCATACCCTACAACTATTAATCTTCTCCCTCCCGAATTAGATAACATGTGTGTCATCTCTATTATTCACTTCATAGCTCCTATCCTCATTCTAAATAACTCTCCATCCCACTGTGTCCTTATTTTTGTTCAATTTTTTCATCACCTTAGGTGCTATGTTCCTCTTTCCATCTCTTAGCTTGCTCCTTAAGGTCTGAGTGCCTTTACATTAACATGGTTCTAATAGTCTCCAATATGTTAATGATAGGGCAATCTCTAGCCATTAAATCTAAGAGTTGAACGTCTCACTCTTATTGATGTCCAAATTTGGACATTTAGACTTAATGCTTTGGAAAGCCATACCCTATGTTTCCTTTGGATATTTAAACAAGTCCTATACACATCCTGATTGGTTTTATTTAATCAACTGTCAACAAATTCTTGAGGAAGGTTGCCTAGGAACAGTTCCAAAATGCTTTCCTTAGATCCTTTCCCTTCCATTTCCCGACCCAGCTATGATATATGTCTTACACACATCTTATTCATAACAAAAGGCAATACATCATTCCTGCCGCATATAAGTCCTTAAAATTAATAATAACTAGTTAAAAGTATTCATAAACATATAGGGATGTAATAAATAACTTTAAGTTAGATGAATTACCTAATGCATATTAGAAATCATAGTAATTCCTTCACCATCTCCAAGCTCATTAGATAAATTTTCTATAAGCCATGTTCATGTCTCAATAGTCTCCACTTTAACGATTGCCCATACAATTAGATAGATGTCTTGGTTGCCATAAACTCCTATGGCACTTAAAAGTTATCCTTGGTACTTTGTTTTTAAAAAACATCCATCCATACTAATAATTGGTCGCAACTTCTTCCACCACCCCTTCTTCATTACATCAAAACACATATATATTCTCTTGAATATCAATTTGTCTTCTTCTACTCTAAGTTGAAGTTCTACTGTAGAACTTGGATTCGTTTTTTTCAATTCACAAATATAACCATAAAGTTTCTCATATTCGTTATGCTACTCTTTTGCTTTTGTTTTTGTTTTTCCTTTAAGTACCTTCCTCCTTGCATACTTGTATATGTTGGTATTTATAGAAAAAATTATTTTCTCTTTATATTCTTTAACCCTTTCTTAATTTTAATGCTTGGCTTGTTTAGTATATTATCCTTGAAGTATCTCGTGATAAAGTTGGATGTAACTAGCCTTACCTTCTATGTTGGATTGTATGTGTGCTATAGATTGTAAGTTTTCAGCTTCAAACACTTGTCTTTTCTATCAAATGAAGCATATAGCTCAAATAGATAGCCATCCATGCTACCATATCTTATTCTTTTCGCTTTATTCGTCTTGAAACTCAAGTTAGATCTTGTTGCTACTAAATAAACAACAACAACTTCCTTAAAATGTTTGACATTATCAAAAACCATTCCTAACATTCATTCACTTCTAACCACTCTAGGAACATGTCTATTACTTTCACTAGGTAACCTCAAAGCAATGTTTGAATCTTCACCACTAAGATATTCATCATTGGCCAAGAAACTTTCAAGATTAAAAGAATCGATATACATTGTGTCATGATCTGCTCAAACATTAATGTTGAAATTCAAGTCAAATTCACCTTTATCATGACCTGTTTCTTCAGTACCCAAATCCGAACCACCACCTAATTCCTCACCACCCAGCTCTTCACCACCAAATTCCTTAACACCCAAATTAACTCCTATGGAACCACCCAATTCAACTCCATCTTGAGAAATCATATTAGAATCACCATTATCACTAATTTCAACATCATTACCTCCTACACTAGCATCACAACTCATATCTATTTCAGTATCACTCTCATTTCTTTGCCAATTACCATGTAACATTAACATAGGCAAACATAGTTTTGGTTTATCTATATGCTCCAGATAAATGTCAACCATACCATGTACCCTTAACAAATTAATCAAATCAATTTCACTCTGATTGATTGGATTCTAACCTTCTCAAACCTTCTTCCAACCCCTTATCAGGAATGAAACACCATACACTAATGTTAGGAAATATTAGCTAGATATCTCGTAGATATTATTGACTCATAAAAGTTAGCAAATCAGATAAGTTAGGAGATTACGTACACATATTAGGATATCATGCACAAATATTAGTTTCCTAGAATAGCCTTCTCTATTTCTATATATACTTGTACCTATGCATTCATCAAAGATAGAATAATATATAATTGTTCAGAATTTCTACATGGTATCAAAGCTATACCTGAATAGTCCTAAAAAAACCCTAATTGCAACCTATTATCTCTAATCCTACTACCCTAATAGCCCTAAACCCTAGCCGCCACCTATTGTCTCTAATCCTACCAATCTATGTCAACCATGTCCGACATTGGTAAATCTTCTAACCCATCTCTTCAAAAACCTCCTCCTCATAATACTACCTTTGATTCTCATTCCATTCAGATCACTACTATACGACTGAATAGAGAGCAATTTCTTCATTGGTCCTAATAAGTTAGAATGTACATCTGTGGTAGAGGCAAGATTAGATATTTAACTGGTGACAAAAAGACCAATGATCCTACATACTGAATATGGGATGCTAAAAACACTATGGTAATGACATGGCTGATAAATTTTATAGAGGAGGTTATTAGCTCCAACTATATGTGTTACCACGCAATTAAGGAGCTATGGGACAACGTGAATCAGATGTATTCTGATTTAGGAAACCAATCCCGAGTGTATAAAATAAATCTCAATTTGGGTGAGATCTACTAAGGTGAGGATAGTAATACTAAATAATTTAATTATCTGAAACATTTGTGGTAAGACTTAGATTTGTTTAATGATTATGAATGGAAATCCCTTGATGACTATAACTATTTTCGAAAAACAGTAGAGTATAACCGAATTTTTAAGTTCTTAATTAGACGTAATGTTGAGTTTGATGAGGTTAAAGGTAGGATTATTGGAAGACAACCTATTTCTACCATTGGAGAAGTCTTTGCAGAAGCCTGACGTGAAGAGAGTAGACGGTCAGTGATGCTTGGCAAACGAAATCCTACACTCACTATTGTAAACACAGCTTTAGTTGCTAGGAATACTACTAGTCATACTAAGAAGACTGAGGAAAACTCACAGGTCTAGTGTGACTATTGCAATAAAGCACAACATACCCGTGAAATATACTAGAAACTCCATGGAAAGCCTGCAAATTGGAAGGGATCGCTTGAAGGAAAATTTAATAAAACCTCTTCTACTCACTACGAATCACGTAAAATCCTATCAGCACATGAGGTGGATGCTGGACAGTTCTCTCAAGAGTAGATTGACTACAATCTGAAGCTACTGAAACCTAATTCTGAATCCTCAAGTGTGCCTAATGCTTCTGTGGCGCAAACTGCTAGAGATTTTAATGCCTTATCATGTTCCTTTCCATATAAATTTGGTCTTTGGATCATTGAATTAGAAGCATCTGACCATATGACCAGTTACCTTAATTTATTTCATACTTATAACCTTTGTTCTGGCCATGAAAAAATCTGTATAGTAGATGGATCATTTTCTATTGTAGCTGGTAAAGGTTCAATAACTCTATCCTCTAATATCTGCCTTAAATTTGTCCTATATGTTCCAAAACTAACTTGTAGTCTGCTATCTGTGAGCAAACTAGCTCGTGACTCTAATTGTACCATTACATTTTTTAACTTATATTGTGTCTTTTAGGAACAAACTTTGAGGAAGATGATTGGCAGTGCTAAGTTGAAACATGGTCTCTACTACTTCGTTAATGACAACTTAAAGAATAAAGAAGCTCATGGCTTGAGTAGTATTTGTTCTACCCCTGCTAAAGAACATATTTTGCTTTGACATAATAGATTAGGACTTCCTAATTTCTCTTACCTCAAAAGGCTATTACCTCATTTATTTAAATTTGAGGATTGTTCAAAAATTCACTATGAGCATTGCATTTTATCCAAAATTCATAAGATTTCTTACCCTACAAAATCTTATCAACCCTCCAAACTATTTTACTTAACTCATAGTGATGTTTGGGGTCCATCCTGCGTTAAAACCCTTACTGGAAAAAAAATAGTCTGTAACTTTTATTGACAATCATACTCGGTTATATTAGGTCTAATTGATATGTGAAAAATCTGAAGTTGATCAAATCTTTCAAAATTTCTATAACATGACTGAAACTCAATTTCACACATGCATTGGTGTACTTCACTCTGACAATAGTACCGAGTATTTTAATGAAGTTCTTGGAAAATTTCTTAAGTCTAAAGGCATTGTTCACCAATCTATGTATGTTAACACTCCTAAAAAAATGTTATTGCTGAGACGAAAAATAAATATTTACTACAAGTCTCTCGATCCATTATATTTACAATGAATATGCCAAAATACCTTTGGGGTGAGACTGTTTTGATTGCATCATACTTAATTAATCGAATGCCTAGCCGTGTTTTGCATTATGTCACACCCTTAGATGTGTTTAAATAATGTTTTCCTAAAAATATACTTTACTCTACTCTTCCTCTTCGGGTCTTTGGGTATACTGTATATGTTCACAATTCAACTAGGGGAAACTCTAAACTAGATCTAAGAGCTAAAAAGTATGCCTTTATTGGGTATGCTCCTAGTCAACAAGGTTATAAGTGCTACAATCCTTTAACTAAAAAAATTGTTGTCTCCATAGATGTCACATTCCTAGAACATAAAAAGAATTTCCTTCAGGGGCAGAACTCTAATGAAACATAAAATTTTTGGGCCATGATAGGTAACCCCCTACCCACTGTCATTATTGATCATAATATAAGTCCTGATAGTGAAGCCAAAGATACTACTTCTAAATTGTCCATGTCAGGAAGTCTCGGCTCAACTACAGGGGGAGAAATACTACTGTTCATTCCTAAGGACCGGAATACTGAGCTTCGTGTTTATACTAAGAGGAAGACTCAATTGAGAAGTAGAGAGTAGCCTACAATGCATGGCCTTTCAAATCCCTAGTAGGAGGAATCTGAGAATAATTCAAGTAACCCTTCTACTACTTTACCCCTTATTGTGCCTAGTACTAATCAATCTATACCTACTGACCCACAAATTACCAGTGATTTTTCTACTAATCTCTCTACTGATAATTACCTACCTATAAAGTTTATAAAAGGGAAACGGACTTACACCAATCATCTCATATCAAAGTACCTATCTTATGGGAAACCATCACAAGCGCATAAATTATTTATCTCTAAAATCACTAACATGTTTGTGCCAATAAATATTCAGGAAGCACTTCAAGATCTAGAATGGAGACCAATTGTTATGAAAGAAGTAAATGCACTTGAGAAGAATAAAACCTGGGAACTTGCGAATTCCCCTAGAGATAAAAAGTTGGTGGGTTGCAAATGGGTATTCAATATTAAGTCAAAGGTTGATGGTAGTGTGGAAAGGCTGAAGGCAAGATTAGTTGCTAAGGGGTTAACTCATACCTATGGTATTGACTACCAAGAGACATTTGCTCCTGTTACAAAGGTAAATACAATTCGGATACTGCTATCCTTACCTATAAATTTTAAGTGGACTTTTCATTAATTAGATGTAAAAAATGTATTCTTAATGGAGACTTAGAAAAAGAAATCTTTATGAGCCTACCTCTAGGATTTAAGGATATCTATGGGACACATAATATGTGTAAGCTAAAGAAGTCAATATACGACCTAAAATAGTCCCCTAAAGTATGGTTTGATAGATTTGAAAGGGATGTGAAAAGCTACAGCTATTATCAAAGTCAAGCTGATCATACATTGTTCTACAAGCGGTCTAAGGCACGTATGCTATCTATTCTTGTTATCTACGTAGATGACATTATCATAATTGGAGATGATGTATCTGAAATAGTAGAGTTGAAGAAGAGATTAGTCAAAGAATTTGATATTAAAGATCGTAGACCTCTCAAATACTTCCTCAGAATGGAGTTTGCTAGATCAAAGGATGAAATATTTGTGAATCAAAGGAAAAATATTCTGGACCTATTGAATGAGACCGAATTACTCGGATGCAAGGTCGCTGGTACTCCTATTGAGACTAGTGTAAATTTTAGACCAGTTCAACCTGAAAACATTATTAATAAGAAGAGATGTCAACAACTAGTTGGAGATTAATAAGTTAATTTATGCATTCTCCCAGCCAAGAACATTTAGTTTTTGTATACAGAATACTAAGATATCTAAAAGGAACTCCTGGGCAAGGTTTAATGTTTCGAAAGTAGAATAACCTTCAAGTCAAAGTCTAAACTGATGTTAATTGGGCAGAGAGTGCAACTGATAGAAGATCGATTTCAAGTTATTGCACATTTGTTAGTGGTAACTTGGTAACTTGGAGAACTAAGAAACAAAATGTGGTTGCAAGAAGTAGTGTTGAAGCTGAGTTTCGTTCAATGCCAACATGGAATTTGTGAAGTTTTATGGATTAAAAGGGTAATGGAGGAACTATAGATTCCTATTTTAGTTCCTATGAAAGTGTATAGGGACAACAAAGTTGCAATTTCAAGTGCTCACAACCATGTTCTTCATGATAGAACAAATCATTTTGAGGTTGACAAGCATTTCATCAAGGATAAGATTGAAGAAAGATTAATTTGTGTCCCCTATGTTCCAACATCACAACAGGTAGTTGATATTCTCACAAAGAGATTACACAAGAGACAATTTAATGTTCTAGTTACTAAGCTGGCTATGGATGACATATGCAAGCCAACCTGAGGGGGAGTGTTGACAAATATCTAGCTGGATATCTCCTAAATATTATTGACTCCTAAAAGTTAGCAAATCAAATAAGTTAGGATATTATGTATAGATATTAGGATATTATGTACAAATATTAGTTTCCTAGAATAGCCCTCTCTATTTCTATATATACTTGTACCTATGTATTCATCAAAGATAGACTAATATACAATTTTTTTAGAATTTCTACAACTAATAATATTTGTATCCTAAAATAACACCCATTTCACATACCATTCTCAAACTAATATAGTCCAAGTTCACGTTGCCAAAAATTTCATGACGTTTACTAATATATTCTATCGTACCTTCTTGAATAAAATGTGCACCATAATGTATCTTCGTACTATCTCTTCCATTTACTATAATCCTATGAAGAAAAATAGGAAAGTAGTCATAATTATGTACTTCTCATCAATGTAATTATCTTGATCATAATTACATTAATCATATCCTCTTCCAGGTTGCTTCGAGATATAGAATTTATGCTAATTGGAAATAAAGGAATAAGAAAAAAATTCAATAATATGTGTTAAAATAACCCAAATTTTGACGAAAAATATTCTAACCTAGACAAGAGAGTTTATTTTGGCAAAAAAAAAAAAGAATAGTTTGAAATCTCATTAGGTATGGTTAGTAAATGGGGACTAGAAATGGATGGATCTTCATGTACAAAAGGAGACTCATACATAAGCTTCATGAGATAAAACAAATTGAACCTTGTATATATGATTTGATACCTAAAGACACTAAGGCAATTAAAAGAATTGTAAAATTTTCTTATGTATCAAATTACGATAATATAAAGAGTTGTTTTTTCTCTTTAAAAGTCATCACAAGGTATATATATAATTTGTGCCAAATTCTCATGCTATGCCAATTAAGTTTATACCGTTGGGTGTCTTTAACTTATCTTGGTTGTGTAGTTATTCGAAAAGCAAGCACAATATACAAAATCCAAAGCTGATGATGTAGGCTATTCCTTTTATCCAAGTTCGTATAAAGTATAATTAATTCAGTTTCTTTCTAGAAAGTACAATTAAGTTAGTTAATGTATAGGCAATCTATTGTACCAACACTATGACTAATGTACTCATAGCATGTCATCCTAACATAAGGTCCTCATCATCACAAAACTTTCCCACATATAAGACAACTTACCTTTCATAACCTAATCAAAAGCAAGAGGGGCCATATGGATGACCACTGTAATTCCACTGTCTCTAAGGGACCACCACAAATCTACTGTCTCAGGCTATATATACAAATAATTATTTATTGATTGCCCATAAACACTATAGTCTGTATAGTTGTAAATGGAGGAACGAAGCATTATACCTGGAATGGAGAACTTTTCCGCCACTAGAGTGACTAGAGAATGATGGAGAACTAACCACAAATGGTGTGACTGGAGAACAATGAAGCCTTGCATGGAGCAACAGGAGAACGATGGAAGCTCACACGAACCGAATGGAGAATGAAGTTTAACGCCAGAGAATGATGAGACCTTTACTCCTACGACTGGATAAAGACAGAGAACAACTAAAAAACGACGGGTGACAATTGAAACATCACGTAGCAAGCTTGGAGAACGTCAGAGCACCAAATTATGTCAAGGAAAATAATTTGAGATTTTGGGAGAAATTAAATTCTTTTTAATATTTTTAATTAAATGTAAACACAAATATTTTATTAATTAAGTTTAAGATATAAAAATATTATAAAATATTATTTAAATATAAGTTAGTTGGTCTTATTTGGCATCTATGGGTAGTCTTTTTTTTTTTCTTGTCTATGAGATGTCTTGAGAGGATTCTAATTATAGAAAGACATATTTAAGTCATCCACACCTAGATTAATCCCTGTTCAAGTTGGGTAAGTTCCTTATGAAAGGCAAAACTTTGATCTAAAATTTTAAACAGTTGTATATATGAAAAAATTTGAATCCGAGACTTCACTTAAGTTAGAAAAGTCCATTATCAACTTATCTGTACCTTGGAGTTCACGGGTGGTCAATTTTAACTAAGAAGTAATGGAAAATTGGAGTTAGCAATGGTGGGACAAAATGCTCCATTTCTGAAACGTTAAGAGTTATTTTAGTACAAGAGATATCCGTTTAGGGTCATCT
The DNA here is from genome assembly GCA_029891385.1 of Erythroxylum novogranatense. Lineage (NCBI taxonomy): Eukaryota > Viridiplantae > Streptophyta > Magnoliopsida > Malpighiales > Erythroxylaceae > Erythroxylum > Erythroxylum novogranatense. Next base: position 65,634,965 of record CM057235.1, on the reverse strand, counting down.
TAAACTTTTTTTGTCAAACACTGGGGCCAAATTTACTATGTAAAGGAGTTTTCATTTGGAGAGCTGACGTGCTGTAGTCTAACATTGGCTTTTATGCAAATAAACTCACCATTCTTTAAATGAAGGGGAAAAAGGAACTGTCCCTTTCCGTATGCTTATATATTACTGTTCGTCTGTTCGGTTTCTAGTACATGAGAAAACTATTTGGAGAAAGTCGGATTAAGAAATCGAACTGTATTTTTTTTTTTAAAGAAAGGGTTGAGTCCAAACACTGTAGATAGCATTAGTGCATTCTGAAATCGTGACAATGAGACGAGAGTTTGGGCGGAAAGTGTAAAAGGAATAAAATTTGTGGCACATCTAAGCGAATCCACTCGAGAAAGTGTTGTGTGGGTTAAGAGTTCGACAACAATTTTTCTGTTGTCCACGCTTGCTAAAAGGTGGTCCATTCGTCCTTCCTTTAGTTATACTATTTGATTACTTTATGTGGTGGTACTTTTTTTTTTTTCATAAATGGAAAAGAAAACACTGAAAGTTAAGTAAGTTTAGGGAGGCTGAGTCTCGATAAATCCTCTACAAGGAGACTATGACACCCTGAGGTGGTACATCAAAATACGTGACGCTGATGTCGTTCAGGCGCGTTGGGTCAGCGAGTCAGTCCGCGCATCTGTTGCTCTCTCTGTAGATATGACGATGAACAATAGACCAGTTTCGATTGAGGAGTTCCCGGATACCCATAACAAGAGGGTTACTCGACTTAGAGCGGGAGGGCACAGAGGACAGGAGCTGGTGCACCCCCATCGAATCCACTTCCAGCTCAATCCGACGGTAGCCCAACCTCCAAACGAAGGAGAAACCTATCCGCTGACTGCCTTGAACACCACCCTATGAGCTGGGAGAACCCACCTCGCCAAATGTCGTCACTATCGCATATAAGACCTCCAGCTGAAGCCATGCATTGTGAAGGATTACAAGTCCCATTCGTGTTCGACTTTACCCTTTCTTAAGAATGACTCCAACTGATTCGTGAACCCGTGAGCGAAACAGTGTGGCCCAGTCATGTCGGTCTCTTGTCATCTGAACCTAATCTGCAAAAGACAATATAAAAAACAAGGGTGAAGTGGGACGAACAAAAGTAGAGTCAAATATGGTGGTACTTTAAGATACGGCAGGTTTTTTACCATCTTTAAAGTAAAATTTATACTCTCAATGTAAAAAATTACAATATCCTAATTGTACAACTACTAGACATTTCTAGTACCACGAAAAGCCAAATGAAGTCTTATCGGATGTGTTGATTTTGAGAAGTCTAATCTTATGTTTTGACTCCACCGGTATAAAGTTTTTGTTAGTACGATTCAATACAGCAAAGGTGATTCTAAGTGCCTGTTTGGTTCGGCTTTTGGAAGTCCCAAAAGCACTTTTTCACACCACATAAGCCATTTTAAGGAAAAAATGGTTGTTTGGTTGGAAAAATAAAAAGTGCTTTTGGAATAGAAACAGCTTTTTTTAAAGCTAGAATAAAGCTTTTTGAAAAGCCAAAATTTGGAGCTTTTCAGAAAAGCCCTCAAAACAAACTTTTTCGGAAGTCGTTTTATCTTTAAAATTTCGTCAATTTTTTCGTAAAGAAAGCGGCGTCTCTTCTGTTTCTGGCCGACTCTGGTTTTGCTCCTCCTCACGTATCCTCTCCTCTTCAAGTTCAGGTTGGTTCATCTTCATTTTTTTTCTCTTTAAATTTTCGTTAACAACGCAGACGTTCTCTGCGTTGTTAACGCAGACGACGCAGACGAACCAACAATGGTTATATGAACCATTTTTCGTTGCTTCCGCATTTCTTTGTAATGATCAAAAAAATGGAGCCAATACATTATAAGAGAGAGAAGTTATGCTTGTGTAGAATTGATGAAGGCCACAGTAAACACGGGGATTGTATAGAAATTAAACAAAAGCTACCTGGTTTATCATACCAATGGACACTGACCCCAGAGATTCAATGCTCTTGCAATCAGCTTATGAGCTAATTGAAAACCAGCCTCTCCCTGAAAGCATGAAAACTAACTTTATATACTTGAAATATGTAATGAAAAACTTTAGCCGACCTGTCATTAGAATGAACAATTGAAAATCAGGTTCTTCCTAGAGGCAAATACATCGCCATTTGATAAATTTTATAATTGAAAACAAGTTTATTATAAACCTCACAGCATCCCTGTCATTATATTTCTTTTTCATCTATGCAATTTTTATTCTGTTGGCGCATCCACAACCTAGTAGATTCCATCTATGCAATTTTTATATTTCTTTTTCATCTATGCAATTTTGATAAATTTTATAATTGGTCCTTTTGCATCTTTAGGCTACATGTATTATGTAATGTCAAATTGCAAATTGTTAGGCTACATGCTTATATTGTGAGGCTGACCAAAAAATTTTAAAAATAAATTTGCAGAATTACTTGTGAGGCTCAAAGAAGCGGAAGAGCTTTTGTTGTTGTTGAGGTAAGTTTAGGTGAAACAATTTCTAGATGGTTTGGAATTGTATTAGAGGTTGTTTCACGTATGTCGATTGATTTCATCAAATCTAAAGATCCAACTTTTAGAGAAATTCCAAGCAAAATTAAAGATGATGGAAGGTATTGGCCTTATTTTAAAGACTGTATTGGAGCAATTGATGGAACACATATACCAGTTGTCGTTCCAAGGTCCAATCAAATAAAGTATATTGGGAGAAAAGGCATTCCTACACAAAATGTAATGGTCAGATGTGATTTTGATATGTGCTTCACTTTTGCTTGAAATTGGTTGGGAAGGCACAAGACATGATGCTCGAATTTTTATGGAGGCTTTATGCAATGATAGATTACACTTCCCTCATCCACCTAGAGGTTTGTGACGGATAATTTAATACTTTTTTTATTCATTCTTAATAACTAAATGCTTCTTTATTTGTTTATTTTTTATTTTAGAATGTAGGAAAATATTATTTGGTATATGCAGGATATCCTTATATGCAAGGTTATTTAGGACCATACAAAGGTGAAAGGTATCATCTTCCTGATTTTCGACGCTCTGGTCAACCAAGAGGAAAGAAAGAAATCTTCAATCATGCACATTCTTTTTTAAGATGCACAATTGAAAGAACATTTGGCGTTTGAAAAAATAGGTGGAAAATTTTACGTCAAATGCCAAGTTTTCCTTTTCCAAAGCAAATTAAAATTGTGATTGCTTCAATGGCCATTCACAATTTTATATGGTTAAATGCTCAAAAGGATGAAGAGTTTTCTCCCTATGATGAAGATGGTGAATTACTTCCTACAAATGAAGAAATGAATGAAAATGAAGACGTTGAAGAAAATCATTTTGACGAGCCACAAAGTAACGAGATGAATGATGCGAGGGAACATATTGCAAATCTTCTTGTATTACGATAAAATGCATAGTTTATTGTGCATTTAACTATTTCAACTTGAATATTTATTTTTGGATTATAATATTATTTAACTTTTTTTACATGTTTTAATATTTATTTCTCATATTAATTTTATTTTCTATAAGAAAATGACACATCTCTTTAAATTATTTCCTACAAAATGGTATTTTGCATATTGATATACTTTAAAATTATTTAGCATAATTAATAAAATAAAATATAGTTAAAATTAATAAAAATTTTTATTTTTTCGTTCTTAAAACGATTCATCAGATGAAGACTTTTTAAAAAGTGTTTTTTAATGAGTACCAAACAATTAAATTGAGCTTTATAAAAAACTCTTACCGAGAAAAGTTTCTATCGACAAAAGTTTCAACCAAACGGACGATAAAAGCTCAACCAAACGGACACTAAGCAAAGTGCACTTTTAACTCAATTGACGAGACAGGGCTCAGTTTCCTGCTCGTGATTGCCAAATTGGTACTTGTTGTCTCAAGTAACGCTCTGCCAGCCTACAAGTGAAGACCGAAATGGCGTACTCTTTTGTTTTCTCCGTGTAGATTACAACTTTTACTTAAAAAGTCCATGTATTCCCGAGACATAATAATAACGAACTTACGGCAATTCCGGGGACGGAGCAAACAAGATAGAGACCAAATTGCTTCATTGAGACAGCATATTGTCCTCCAAATTTCCTTCCCATTGACTAGTTAGGGGTTCGATAATAAACACAAAATTTTAAGGAAAAGAAAAGAAAGGAAAAAGTATTAAGGAAATTGAAAATTTGCCTGCACAACCTCAAAATATACTTTTTAACTAAACGACATATCACTTATGCACATTTTTCTGTACCCCATCCCTAAAAAAGAAAGAAACCCCCACATCCTCCAAATGCCACAAATTTCTTTCCAAGGTAAAAAATTAAGCAAAAAGGCACTATAATTCAATCTAGACAATTAATTAATGGTGTCTTGTATTTGAGCTACGTAGGGTCAGGCCATGCAAGAATTTTGTGTATCCAAGAAAACTAAGCTTTCCATCCGAATTTCTAATCCACTCTTTGATGGCTGAGTAAGCTGAAGGGCCAACATTCAACTCCTGCAGTAATGAGAGACGTGCAATGATGGTTAAACAGCAAACAAGTATGAGCCTGAACTAGAGAAAACTAGCGCATACCCTTGCCAACTCTTCGACCGAGATAACACGATTACCCTCGCGTTCAAAATGTTCAAAGCCAGTTGAGGCAATTTGCTCCCATCCCTCGAGAGCCTCTAATTGATAGGTACTGATTGCAGCCGCACAAAATTCATCAAAGTACATCTTCCGGTAAGCAAGGGATTCCATCTGTAAAGGAGATCAACAAAACAGAATTCGAAAATCACATCTAAAACAAGGTGAAACACGAAGAATACACAAGAAAACTAATAGGTCAGAATAGATTGATTCATTTCACAATCATATGTTAAAAGAAAACTAGAAAGAGAGAATAAAAGAAAATTTCAAAATGCACAAAAATTGAAATATTGCTTTCTGATTTTTAAATGGCCTGATTTTAGAAATCATTTGATGACGTACGAGATTAAGAATTTCTGGAACCCTTGACTCCCTTATTGCATCAGTTGCATTCCTCCCTAGTGCCTGCAATTCAAGGAAATTAAAAACATAAACACAAACAATAAAAAAAGTAACATAGATTAACAGCTTGCATAATATTGCTAATTACCATCCTGAAATTATCAAGTGTTATGCTCCCGTCTCTGTTTGGCTCCAGCAATGCAAATTGAGCTCTTAAATACACAAGCTCATCCTCAGTTAAAGCTTTTGAAAGAGCCTAACAGTGAAAGAAAGGAAAAAGGATAAGTGAGATAAAATCTTTGTAACTTATCTCTAATTAAATGATTATGAACATATTAACCATCTATGGCTAAAAGCATGTTCAATGATTTGCACATATAATGGCAATTATAACTCAATTTCTTTTAATAGACCACAAGTATAAAACCAGATCAGTAAGGAAGAACACTCCATTCTTTTTGTTCCTGTAATTTTCGCGATTAGTAATGTTCTTGTTAAGAGTTGTTAAATAAGTCAAAGAAATCGTCTACATAGCTCACCAAAGCTAACCAGTTACAATTTACGCTAGACTTCTTTTCAAAGGCATTTACATATCAAATCATCCCTTACTTCTAGAAATTGATCTATGGGTTTGATCAAACTAGCATGCATCAAAAAGGCTATTAGAAATACAAATCATACCCAACTTGATAGTTCAGCATTTAACTTCATTGCAAGGCAGTGAGATATTAAGATTCAGATTAGAAGAATATTGACTATGCTTATCCCAAAGGTAATAAAAACCCTGATGCAAAAAATCTACATTAGTTGTCACTAGATTGAAAGAGAAAATGAAAACTCTTGATGTGTCACGTTAGCAAATTATAAGAACTATATAAGTATTAGCAATAGTTGGATGCCTATTGTTCACAGAAGATGTAAATTAGTGCACCAAAATAATAACTAAAATCATATACATTTAAATTTGATATGCATAACATAATAAATTGAAAATCAAAGAAAAGGAGCACTCTGAAGAAATTGATAATAGAAGTCAGTATTATGGAAAGAGTACCTTCAGTGCTGCACGTTTGAAAGGTGTAGCATGCAGGTATGCCTTCACAAGCTTGTAAATCAATATATCTAAAGGTATAGAACGATTATCATTCCGCAACCATGGGTGATCTGCCATCATATTATTCTAATTAGTTCTAAAGCTTGGGAAGCAAAAACATAGGTATGTGAATGACCTAACAACACAAACATCTGCATTGTCAGAAATAGGGGCTCTTTAGGTCCAGCCTATGAAAGAATTTAAGTAAAATTTCACTGGATAGAAACGGGAGACAATGAGATAGAAAAGATGAAAGAGTTATTAGATGGCATCAGGGTAGCACTGTTTGACCTACTACATGGACACAGGTTTTACTTACTAAGGGCTTGGACAGCAGTCATTCTTTTCCGGAAATCCTTATTCAGGAGTCTCTTCACAAAGTCTTTTGCTTCTGGAGTTACAGAAGGCCAAGGTAAATCATCAAAATTTGGATCAGATCTCAGCACTGCACGAAAAATTCCCGATTCAGTCCGTGCCCAGAAAGGTCGGCTTCCACATAATAGTATATAACTGATAACACCAATGCTCCAAATATCTGCCTCCAGACTGTAAGATCTATGAAGGACCTCTGGTGCAACATAGTATGCACTTCCAACTATATCATTAAGTCTTTCATCTGCACGTGTTACACGTCAGTAAAACACCAAAATATTCAGTTGGTAGTAAATGGTAAAAGAGTACAAGATATAGAACAGGATCACAGTTCAAAGTTTGAAACTGTCATAAAACTTTTTACCGTTACCTGGTCTGACGAAGTCAGAAAGACCAAAGTCAATAAGCTTCATGTCAGCATCTTCACTTCCAGAACTGAAAAGAAAATTCTGTCAAAGAAAAAGAAGATAAGATCATTAAAAAGTGACTGCAAAGGGGTAAGTATGGATGAGAAGAAAATAACAATCAGCTACTCAGGAATTTAAAATTAGATGCAGTATTTGGTGAAACAATCAACCATCAAGTTTTAGGAGGAAACCTCTGGCTTTAAGTCACGATGTACAACGCCTTGAAGATGACAAAACGAAACCACAGACAAAATCTGCACAACTATAGCTTTTGCATCTTCTTCTGTATATCGTCCACCTCTGCAGCAAAGAATAATCTTGTATTAGCATCATGTCATCTGAGAAACATTCATAGCCATGGAACAGATGTTTTCTAAATCTTGCATGTATTTCAGTATATGTTGATGGCGTTAACCATACAAGTTAAAAGTCTGAGGTTAAGGGAACTTGAGAAATTCCATCAATTTTTACCTTGCTAGAATTCTGTCCAATAGCTCCCCACCTTCACACAACCTGAAAGAAATAGTGAAGGAAAATCAACTCAAACCAATATGAATAAGATCTCACAATTGTGAAATGATAATATTAAAGGTTGAAGTTTCCTGTCTGATAGGACATTTCACGTGTTATTACAGATAAATGGGAGAGAACAGCCAGCTTGTGTTACAGTATATTCGAGGTGACGAGGAGAACACAATGAATATGAACATATCATCTAGTGCCTAGAAAGAGGGTTGATAAAGAAGGTAAGAAAAGACATACTCCATAACAATGTATACATTATTTGCATCCTCACACGCATCATAATATTTGACCAGATGCTTATGTCCTGATAATGCTCTCAGTATTTTCACCTCCCTACGAACATCTTCAATTGCTATTGCTGTTGTCATCTGCAAAATCGATGAAGTAAGAACAATTATACAAAAGATTCCAACTCAATGGCTGGCATTTACAGATTACACATACAAATACTAAAGATAAATGGTAAGATCCACATTATAAGCTTCTTTAATATATTGTAGCAGACATAGATTCGTGTCTGAAATAAAAGGAAATAATATGTTTAGTGAGAGATCCAGGAACTACGTGTTTGGCACAGAACCAACGCATACAAGGCAAGATTATTAATAGGAAATGCCACAACTTCTCCAATCATGTGTTTGTTTTATGTGAGGGTATGCACGCTTCAAGTGATCCAGCTCCTTACAAGAGGAAACACAAACATAAGAAGAACAAATCATGAGAAGCCCCCTGGGTCTAAACCCTGGCACAAGCTCAAAATGACTTGATTAGGCAACCTCCTTATTCCTCTTATGATTACCAAATTGTTTCTTCAGAGTTTATGATTCTTTTCATAACCGGCAGCATCACAGTTCTTGCTGACATAGAGGTTGAAAAATCATTATGTTGCCTAAAAAGACCATAAAATTTGGAAACACGATTATATGATTTATAACTGCCAACATGTTCTGTTCTAATAAAATAACCCACGTTCACACAGAATCATGAAAATCGGCATAACCTACCTTTAGCTACACCTTGGGAATGTTTCAATGTGGCTTCATTCATCTATCAATTTGAGATAAGAATGTCCAACTCATTAATTGTACAATTATTTGATACTGACTACCGTATACACCTTCCCTAATATTAATGATCATGATTGCATCATTCTTTCTTTGCCGTCAAACTCCATCTATGCGTGAACGTACACGTTGCATGTAAACTGGGATACTTCAGATTCCTCTCAGATATCCAGCATCTTTGTCGGATACCAACAAGCGCGGAGTCGATGATCTCTATGCTTCTAAGAATATTTATGGACAATGTATTTCCTTAGAAGTAACATAACAACTAAGGTTAATACCATTTATTCCAGACGAGAAGGAAGCTCACTCGTGTGATTCATTGCATCAACAGATAAAATAGTTTCAACTTCCAATAACAGTTACTCTAAGACAACCAACTATCAGGTTAAAAAAAAAAACCAACCGTATCAAATGATTAATTAAGACAGAAACATTTCCTCATTTTACCTTTCAACTAATTCCAACTCAATCCACCTAAACAAGAAGCTAATGAACTTGGAAGCAATATATAATTCACCAACAGCAAACTACTGAGTGCAGAGTGAAAAGCTTTTTCCATTAGAATCTAAACTAGGAGGACAAAAGTAAATATCAAATTGTAGCCAAAAAACTATCAAAACCACGCAAAAACATAACAAAATGAGCTATAAATCATCAAAACGAGTAAGAGAAGCATTGCTACCTTAGCTTTGGAAATGATCTTCACTGCAACTTGCTGATCCTTGAACTCACCTTTCTTCACTTTCGCAGAGCACGTATGACCAAAATGCCCTCTCCCTACCTCTTTTCCGAGCTCGTACTTAGCTCCAAAGTTCTTACTATAACCGAAGCTCTTGTCTAGCGACTGTTGCTGCTCCGGCTCCGCGCCTCCGTGCTCCGGAATTGGCCCCTCCTTCGGCTTACCGCCACCAAGCCGCTTGGCAAGCGAAGCGGCTATGTGCTTCGCCGGAGACGGCGGCGGAAAGGGGCGTCGGAAGAACCTCCTGGGTGTGGAAGTCCTCGCCGGAGATGGCGTCACGCCTCCGGGAAGCGGACTGGAGGAGGAGACGCCGTGAGGATATGGACTGGGCAAGGGGCTGGGGTAAGAAGACCGACCAGGAGTGTTCTTAACAGACGGAACTGCGCCGTTATGCGGCGTTGACGGAAGAAATGCCGCTTGGTTGCGTTCGCCGGAAGCGACGATGGTGGTTATACCGTCATTTTCGTTAGTTGGATTCGTCTTACCGTAACACTGCCCCATATCTACAAAAGAAAATACTCCTGGCGCTCCTCTGTATCTGATCAGCACTTAGTCAAAGTCCAGGCATCTGACGGCGCGTAGAATATCTCCCCCACGGATCTGATTTTACCACCGGAGAGAAAACAAAAAAGGAAGAGAGAGAGAGATCTAAGTGAAGAAAACGATAAAACAAGAGAATGAAAAGAAAGAATCGAGTCAGAGAGAAAGAGATAGAGAGTGTTTATGTCAAGGTAAGGTAGAGACAGAGAACAAAAACAACAGAAAAAAGTTTAAGCAGCAACGCATCAAGTGAGAAAATCGTGTACCGTTAGATTTGCGGCATCAGCATATCGGAAGGTGCAATCGGCCCCTAGACTTCTGAAGCTGTATAATCGGAGGGCTCCTTTTGTCTCCCCAACTTGAGAAAGATCCAAGATGTTTTGGCTAAACTATACCATTAAACACCTGAGTGTGAGACCAGTCGTTTGTCTCTCCTTTGTCTATTTTTCTATAATCTTTTTTTATTCCTCTTTTGTATTTTCGCACTAAACCATACAAGCCCCTTTTGGTTTTGTCTTTTGCTCCCTTTCCTCTCTAAATTGTACGACCACAGGGGTATTTTAGTTAAGTAATAAAGCCTATTCCGTAATCCCTTCTGCTCAAGCAGCGAAATGTTCGGGTTTCGTATTTACTAGAATGCCCTTCTCTAACACGTTTTCCGTTTCCGCGTACATTCTTTTATAACGATCAAAGATGGATATTTACTTTTTTTAAAACATAATGTATAAATATCAGACTATTCAAATATTATTAATATAATAATTGCCTGAATAAATTAAATTAAAATTAATAATTATAATAAATTATTTATTAAAATATAATTTAATTAGTTCTATGTTTAAGATTGGGTTTAATTATCATATAAACAATATTTTATTGATCTATATCTTATATTTATTATATATATTTTATGGTTATTTTTAATCGAAGTTCAAGTAAAGGGATTTTTGAAAATTTAAAAATAGAAATATGTTTTTAAAATTTTAAAAATTAAGGAATTTTTACAAATTTTCTTAAACTACGACCTAAAGTTTATATTATTACGACAGATATAAAAGAAAAATGGTTTCAGTCTAATTAAAATTATATTTTCACGAAAATATGAACTCCCAGTATGGGTAATTGTAGATATTTTAATTACTAATTTGTAAATCTATTTTAAATTAATTAAGAAAAGACTAATTAAGTAAAATCTTAATGCTAAACACAAATAGACCTCTTTGCTAAATAAAATTCAAGCTCACAGCTTCAAATATAAGAGACGCCTGAAATCCTACTTCCTACCGTGTGAGGTCATCGCTTTCGGGGGCAGAGTGGTGGCTTTTCTCAGCCTCAGCTTCCACTTGAAGAAGATCCACGCGGTTGTTCATACAGTCCATGTTTTTGGGAAAGGGTTTGAACTTTTGAATCATTCAAGCAGCAATCTCTAACCAATTATATCTCAACTTAATGAACCCGTAACATAGAAAGAGTTGACTTTTGAACATGGTGGCGTGATTAAGGAAACACGTGGGGTGAATTGAAGCAATTAATCACTTCGTATTGGAATGAGTCATGGGAGAGATGATGATACAAAAGAGCTGCTGTATTCTTTTAATCAGTTGTACTGTCAAATTTACGCATACGTGATGCTCATACATCATTATTTATATATGTATGTATAGTTATAAAGTATTGAGAAGTTGGTAACTTTCTCCGGTTTAAAAGGTAAATATTCTGTCACTGGTTTCGTTGTGCTCATGTCATTTTGGTATTTCCAACAACTGTTGAAGGAAAAGGAAAGAAAGAATAAGGAACAGAGAAAAGAAGGTCGAAGAGGGACAAGTTATCATAATGCGCTTGTCCTGACCACAATAACGTTGAAGATGATAGGTGGCCGAGGCGTGGATCATGATGATAACTATGATGCAGCTTGCGTAAAAGTAAAAAGCAGAGCTTAACCTAACGAAGAAGAGGGTTGTCACTTGTTAATTGATCTCAAACTTATATTTTGTTTCGTCAGTCAAACACAATAGATTAGGTTACGAGGATGTTCGATCAATTCCGTAAAAATATCAAAAAACAAAATTAAAATTGATTTCCGTTTTGAGTCATTTTATTATAATTGAACTAAAATAAAAACATATTGTCATTTAACCAATTTTGTCAACTCGATCAATTTTATAAATTAATAAATAGTTACAAATTAAAATAAATTAATTAATATCTATTTAATAATTTTAAAAATAAATTTTAAATTATTTAATAAATAAGGACAATATCTTTTAGTTATATTTCAATTTCTTTAATCTTATTTAATTCTTAATTACGATCAAATACTTTTAAACCTTAAATATCCTGTCTTGTCAGTTTAATATTCAATCCGATGTACTGAAATTTAGGCAAATTAGTAATGTTAATATTTGAAAATTTTATGCATAAAAATACTTGCAACAAAAGATGATTAAGTATTAGACAGGTAAGCTACTATTATAGTTGCATGAATCAATGATTGCTTAACTAACAAGAAGTTTAAACCAAGCAGGAGCCGTGTATATGTTAAACTTAAACTATCCTTTTCATGATACATTCCTTTCCTAAAATTCTCCAAGAAAATGGAAAACCTTTAACAAGGATCGCTTGCCAATGCCACAAACTTTAAAGAGAATATGTATAGTTCCAATATTCGGAAAACGACGTGACGTGTAGGCCATCTCTAGTTTCACTTTACAAATACACTTAACTGATTGATTACATTCACTCGCTTTGCTTAACGTGAAGATTAGTAGAACAGTTGAGATGGTACGGTGGATGACACGGTAGAGTACTACAATACTACAATGGCCATGAACACACGTCTCGTTAAGAAGAAGGAGAGGAGAGGCTGAGGAGGGGCGACAAGTAGGCTTTGATAGCCTTGGGGACCATTCTAGACGAAATACACCGCACGAAGGAGGCTGCGAAGTCTTCAAAACTACCCAATTGGACGAATGATTGGAGATATCCTTTTTTCTTTTATAGTTTTCTTTGCCAATTTCGGTGCTCATAAGGGGTTGAATGTGGAATGCACCATGTTGTTGAATTGAATGATTCAACAGTATCCTCCAAGAAGATAGTGATGTGTGTGTGTTTTTAATTAAGTTATTGCTTTCAGTTAAAGTTATTTATTGCGATGTTTTTCAACGATAAACTATGGCTCAATTTCATAGCACGTAAGTGCCAAGTCACAATTTAAGACAGTAAAGATAAGAAATAAGTAACAGACAAATGTTAAAGCAAATTTTAAGAACATTTAGTCCTCTTTCTTCTTCTTCTTTTTTGTTTTTCCCCCATTCATCAAAACTTGACTTTATAGTGATTAGAAGTAGAAACGGTCAATTAATTTGAGATAGAAACCAACTAACTAAATTTTATTTAATTAAGTTTTGATTCCAATTTAACAAATTCTTTTTATTTTGATAAATTATGAAATTTTGAGGTAGCTCAACTAAAAATAATAAATTAAATTATGATAATGACTTAATGAAATTCTAAATTAATAAATTAAATCATATTAAATCAAATTTAAATATTGAAATCGAGTTTGAATTTTAAGAGAATCAAATTTGATTTGATATATTACAATTTTAATTAGAGACGATTAATTTAATTTATATTACAATGCATTATAAAATATTTGAGTCAAATTTATTTATTAAATAATATATTTATAAATTATTATATATTTCTAATAATTCATTAAATACACTAAAAATAAAAGCTATTGTTTCTTGATCCTAAAAAAGAAAATGAAATTGTAGAATAAATATGAAAAATAGAAGTGTCCAACTACTTAGTTAAATTTTTAATGGGTAAATTGCAAAAAAAAAATCCAAACTTTCGTCAATTTTTTCAATCATAGCCCGAACTTTAAAAAGCAGCAATAAAATACTTAAACTTTTATTTTTTAATTCTACCCCAAACTTCAAAAAATAACAATAAAATGTTTAAATTTTCAATTCTTTTCAATTCTAGCTTGAAGTTAGTGTTTTTGTTAAGTTTGCTGACATAACTAACTACGTGTTTCAGAATCCTTAACTATTAATACATATCAACCAAAACTAACACAACAAATAAAGATATCGTTTAATCACGTAATTAAATCAAAGATACTGTTTAATCATGTAATTAAAATAATGACGTCATTTTAATTACGTGATTAAATGATATCTTAATCTGTTATGTTAATTTTGGTCATTGTTTTAAAAAAACCTAAATCAGATTACATAGCCCCAACAACTTTATGCTTTGACTCAATTTTTTCATTCATTTTCAGTTTGTTCACTCGACACCCTTACTCTTCAATTTTCAAATTATGCAGCCCCGATGACCTTACATTAAGGACATTAGGAGAATGAACTAAAAATGAATAGCTTACTAGTGCAGTATGCTGTAATGCAAGAGTAGTTTAAGGAATAAAAACAAACAAACAGAAAACAAAAGGCTAAGGACATTGAGAGAACAACAGATAATTTCGTGTTAAAATTGAAGGAAACTAAAGTTTGAACATTTTATTGCCACTTTTAAAGTTTGGACTAAAATTGAAAAAATTAAAAATTTGAACATTCTATTGCTACTTTTTAAAGTTCGAGTTATAATTGAAAATTTGACAAAATTTTGAACTTTTTTTATAATTAACTCATTTTTAATGATCATTCAACATTTTGAAAAAGTAAACGCTTATGTTGACTGATCTGTTGGAGTTATGTAAATATAGTGCCCTGAAAATCAAGTATATTTACATGTAACTTTATCTTCTTCGATTACATTTTGTAATGAAATATTTATTATTAATAAAACAAAAGAGTTTGGTTTTATCATGTGAACGTTATATATATGGTCAAAAGGTACCAAGATTCTTTTGTAAGTAATATACATATAAATAGAGATGTATGAGAAACATGTATATTATTAGAATCTGAATTAATTGATTCACAGTTGAATAATCAAGTTGGTCACTTGATTATGGTTTAGACTGTATTGTTGCGATTTATCTCCATATAAGTAAAGGAATTTACTTAAAGGGAATGATGAGTTTCATATCATGATAGTAGTAAACTATTGATAATGGCACTATTAAATGAATCTGAAATCAAGTATGTTTTCAAGAATAAAGTGGGTCGTTACTTTAATCTTAAAACATACAACCTAAACATTCGCTTATTATGAACCATAATCTTGATGAGTGGTGAACTCATATATGTTTCATTATAATTCTTGATATGATTAGAATGAATTTTTACAGAGTATTAATCCAGTGTCTGCATGTTGAAATTATTAATTGAAACATGTATCATGGAATATTCACTCAAATAAAGAGTTTATAGTGCTATCATCACTTCTAGATGTTTTAAGGAGATTTGGTGATTAAACTGACGCTAGTAGTTTGATGGACTAGCTACCCATAAAGTCTTGACACCAAGATGAGATCTTGTGTGTTAATCACCATATGTAAAACGGGAGATTTAGAAGAAAAAACCAACATAAGGGCAAAACGGTAATTTTACCCTTTGTTGTGCGGATGGCTATAATAAGGTTCTAAATAAGGTTTGCAATTGGACATAAAATATGTATTCTCATAATATTTAATAATTCAAGAGTTCAATTAATTGTCTTTAGTGGAATGACATTTAGTTAATAAGTTAGAATTAATTCTAATGAGATTGAATTAATTCTGGGCTTATTGGAGCTTGAATTATCAAAGTCCAACAAGATTCCCCACTTGGCTTTAAGGAAAGTTATCAAGCCAAGTAAGAAATATAAATGGAGGTTTTAGAAGCCCATAATTGAATGTTGGGCTTGGTCTAATTAATGGTTAATTAGAAGCCCAAATGTACATTTAGAAATGGGCTAGATTTTGGTTTAATGTAATTAATTAGATTAATTATATTAAAACAATTTTTTTAAAGGAGAAGTAACAATTTCTATTTTGTTAGTTGAAATGTGAAGCTACACATTTGACATTAAAATGCTAAAATAAAGATGGTCTTTATTATAGTTTATCATCATTAAATGGAGTTATGAACTTACCATTAAATGGTTTAATGATTGTTTTTTAATGTTAGCTTGTAACCTATTTGCATTCATTATATTAAAGATAAAAGATGTACATTAGATGGACCATATTCCTTCTTTCTTCTTGCCAAAACTGAAATTGGTTATTCAATTTTAGGTTATAGTCTCTTCATATAGCCATTTTAAAGATAAATGAAGAGAGTCTCATTTATTGGCAATTTTATGATTGATTAATGCAAAAAGTGATGCATTGGAAGCCTCTCTCTTCTTCCATTCATGCATAACTGAAATTGGAGAGTAAGAAAGACTTCTTGCATGTTCTTGACACCTTCTCTCCTTTCATGCAAGGTAGAATCGAAAATATCAATTGAAAGAGTTTCATTTTTGGTTCTTCTTCTTCTAAGAAAATCTCCTCCAAACACTTCTTCTCCTTTCCCACCAAAGGATTTTGTTAACCTAATTGTCCTTGAAGAACAAGTAGTAAATCTAATTGGTTGAGGATACAACAACAAGGAGAAGGTAGATTGTTAAAGGAAAAGATTCAAAGGCAAAGGATTTAGATACAAGAAGAAGGAGATTATAGCACAACGAGGATTTAAAGTTGTAGCAAAGGAGTCGGTAATACTCCTGATCTTGTTTATGTTTTATTATCCTTATACCATATCATGTATGGATTAGCATGATGATTTGTATTTGTTGCTTCCGTTGCAAGTAATGATTTCTTAAAATTTATGAAATATACTGTTTTTTAGTATATTTCAAATATAACATGCTTTGTTTTTCCGATCCAGCAATTGATATCAAAGCTGGTTTTTAATGCGTGATTTCGGTTCCTATATATTTGATGCATGGGTTGGTAATTTTTATGTGTATGCTGCATATTTTTATGTGATAGAAATATAAATAGTGTATATGTTGCTCTTTTGGTTGTCCATAGAAGTTCAATTTGCCTTGTAATATTTCTTCATTTGGTTGTAACAAGGAGGGTGGTCTATCATCACCATGTTTTCTCCTTGACTTCAATTTTCTATTTTCTTTGATTTTGGAATGTACAAGTTGATGTAATGATGAAGATGGAGCAGCCATGGGTTGAAGAAATGGAAAGGTAAAATTTTTCCGGTGTATCCTTTTGTGTATTGGCATAAGTTTTGTGAAAACAAAGATGTTGGAATTTTGTTTTAATGGATCACATTTCGGTTTTTATTGTAAAAACAAGTGCTGGATTTTGTTTCATAGAATCCAATTTCGGTTTTGATAAAATACTAAGTGCTGGTTTTTTATTTTCATGGAATAAGTTTCGATTTTAATAAAAACTAGTGCTGAAATTTTTTGTTATAACAAAGAATCGGTTTTCTAAAAATCTAGTGCTGGAATTTTGTTTTTTAAAGTGACAAATTTCTGTTTTAATATATGTCGTTACATTTTGTTTACCGAATGGGCCAGATCATGTGAGCGAAGAGTTCGAAGCGGAAGATTCAAGTCTAAGAAGAATACTTTTGGGCCTAAAAGGCTTGTATTTTTTTATTTCTAGGATGAACAATCAAAAGTGGCTTTATTAGTTCATGTGATGAATGGAGAAATGAATGTTTATAATATGTGATATTATGTGATTGCATGTCATTTAGAAAATTGCCAACCCTAGGCCTTGCCATGCATTCATTATGTATGAGATATATAATGAAACAATATAGGGTGGATAATAAATTGCATCTAGACAAGATGGTAATTAAAAACTTAAAGCCCAAAACGATTGAGTGGGAGAGGATGCTCATGTGAGAGTCCACGGTCTCCAAATGATGGCCCATTTGCATGTGGTAAAGTATTACTCCCCATCGGAGGGCATGGATCCTAGATCTTGTATGGTGTGGGTCTCCTTAGGGATAAGTCCACTTATTGATAGCAAATGTGACCTCCGATCGAGGCATGGTTTGCAGGTCTCTTTAATGTATGAATCAAATGGTTAAACACTCAACATTCTTTATCAATAAACTGCCTACCGTAGCTCTGTTAGTAAAAGTATGGATCAAATTAAGAAGCTTCTTAAAAAATTGAGCATGAGATGCTTGGTAGTTTTTTGAGTGGGAGGGTCCTAGTTTTTCTTTTAATTGATAAGATGACCCACCGTTACTTAGTCTATTATAGATAAGAAAAATAATCGTCGTATAAGGTTTTAATTTTTTAAGTTTTGTTAAATCTAATATCATGCATACATGCATCATGATTTTATACAAAGTTCCATTAATTGTTGACTAGTATGCTCATTTTTTTTAATAATTTATATTTTTATACATAATCAACCATAAAATGAATCCTCTCACCTTGCTCTTGACTAATAAAAAATTGGAAAATGGAGACAATTTTAATGAATGGAGACGTAACCTTGACATTGTTTTTCAATATGAACGTATTTCATGGTTGTTAACTGAAAGTAAGCCTACACCTCCAGGTGAAGCTTCAACTCCTGAGCAAGTCCAACAACATGAGCGTTGGCAGAATGTTGACAAGACTACTAGGTGTTATATCCTGGCTTTTGTCAGTGGCATGTTGCAAAAGCAAATAGCTTGTATGAAAACTTATAGTGCAATGGTCCATCACCTACATGAGATGTTTGGTGTGAGGACTAGGTCTGCAAGAGTGAAAGCTATCCAAACCTTTCATAATCTCAGACAAAAGCCTGGTGAATCGGTGTGGGATTACATGATGAAGGTAATCTCTGCGGTCAATGAGGCTGTGATGCTTGGGGCGGATATGGATGCGGACACGCAGATGATTATGATCATCAATAGCTTAAACTCTTCTTTTCAACAGTTTAAGTTAGACTATGAGCTCAACAACAAGGATTACACCTTGAGTGAGTTGATGAATACCCTCAAGAACACGGAGGAGATATTGAATATTAAGGCTCATGGGCCAAAAGCTAATGTAGCTTCTTCTTCTAAGCCTAAGGGTAAGGGCAAGGAAAAGAAGAAGGGTCCAACGAAAAAGAAGGCCCAAACAGGGGTCAAGGCCAAACTCATGAAAAAGAAGGCCAAAGAGAACATCAAAAGAAAGTGTTTCCACTGTGATGAGATGGGTCACTGAAAAAGAAACTGTCCAGTCTACCTAGAGTCCCTCAAAAGCAAACAAGGTATGGGTTTCCTAAGTTTGTTAGGAATTAGAAATGTGTAGATTTATCTACTTCTTGGATATTAGATTCAGGAGCGACGAATCATGTTTGTAATTCGTTGCAAGGGTTCTTGCAAAGGATAAGGATTAATTGTCATTTCAGACTAAGAAGAAATAGATCTCATTACGTATACACAGGCTATTAATGATGTTGATGCAGGAAAATGGCTCTAGGCGATGGAATCGGAAATAGATTCCATGTATACTAATGAAGTCTGGGTCCTTGTAGATCTACCACCAGGTCTAAAAACCATAGGGTGTAAATGGATCTATAAAAGGAAAAGGGGATCGGATGGAAAGGTAGAGACCTTTAAAGCTAGATTGGTAGCTAAAGACTATACTCGAAAAGATGGTATAGACTATGAGGAGACTTTTTCTCCGATTGCCATGCTTAAGTCCATCAGGATTCTTTTGGCCATAGCAGCCTATTTCGATTATGAAATATGACAAATGTGAAGTAAATCACACGTTAGTACAATGCTTATAATATGATAGTGAATACACGAGAAAGGGGGGGTTAAATTGTGAATTCCCCTTTTTGCAAACTCTTTCAAAACTGTTTTGTTAAAAAAAACAAGTTCTTTTACAGAAACTTCAGTACGTTCCAGTCAATCAAAACTTTGAAAACTTGTTTCGAAATTTAAGTAATAACAAAACTTTGAACTTTAAGAGATATAGGGTAGAGAGAAGTTGACACAGTGATTTTATTCTGGTTCACCCCAAACCGTGGGTTACGTCCAGTCCTCAGAGTTCTTTATGAGATTTCACTATCTCTTCAACGTATACAAGTATTCTTTCCGAGCCTCTTCAGGTCTCTATGTAACACCCCACTCCCGCACGACCCGAACCCGACATCGACGGTGATATCCAGGTCCGTGCCCCGCGAGGGTGGCGTGCTACATCACTCAGTATAAATCATTCATTAATGCGACATAAACAGTGAGAAACTTGAGCCCATGTGCACAATTAATCATTTCAGTTATTACAGTCATCCAATAATAATTTTATAATCAGTTAATGTAAAACAATAGAACTACAATGGCTCATTATAAATACAAAACATTATTGCACAATGATTGCGAAATACTATCCGATAAGACACTAATGCAGACACGAACTGATCCCGACCTATATCCTTCACTTGCCTACAGTAGACATACTCCCGTGTCAAACGGGGTATTCTTCAATACCTGAAAAATATATGCAAATTTTGGGTGAGTTTTGTGAACTCAGTGAGTGCCCATCATCGATGGTTCACCCAATCACATAACATATAACACATATTTATCATTCCCATTTAACATAATATGAAACTGTATGTGAATGCATGGTGTGATAGGAAATATGAGATACCACTAAATGTAACACCCCACTCCCGCACGACCCGAACCCGACATCGACGGTGATATCCAGGTCCGTGCCCCGCGAGGGGGGTGTTACACTCTACACTCAGTATTCTTTCACTCTTAGCCTCTACAGGCTATCTGTACTACTTTCTTACAAAAGTATTGAAAACTTGTTACAGTAAAACTAGCTCTCAGCTAATTTTGCACAGTAATCTCACAAAAACTTTTCGTTCGCGTAATGTTCAATAATAATCTCTTTTTCGCTAACTTTGTCTAACTTTGCAATCTTAGACTTCGACTCATATTTATAGCCTTCATCTGTAACTACTTTTTGAATCTTGAATCTTGAATCTTGAATCTTGTTTCTTGAATATTGAAAGAAACGGTTAATTAGTTGAGTTCTGTAACTAACTCGAACTGACTCTTGCGTCTTCTTTTGAATTCTGCGTTTGCTTTTCTCTGTCTATATTTTTACGTCTGCGTCTGCTTTTCTCCGTCTACGTCTGCTTTTCACTTTGCGTCTGCGTCTGCTTTTCACTTTGCGTATGCTTCTGCGTCTGTATTTTTACTTTGCATCTGTCTGTTTTCTATTTTGCTTCTTCTTTTACTACTTCTTTGTTATTCATCAAAGTCATATATATGTAAAGTCATTTTGACTTAACAATCTCCCCCTTTTTGATGATAACAAATTACACACATAAAAAGAAAACAAAATACACTGTTTAAAACATATAAAAAAAACTTATCTTCAAAAATCTTCTTTCTCTTCTTCCTTTCTTTTCTTCGTCTGCTTCAGTCACACCCTTTGAGATTCTATTCTGCTCATTCTCTTCTCCTCTGCTCATTCTCTTCTTCCCCTATTTGTTATAATAAAAAATGATTAACGATGATGACTCTTCAGCAGTTCTGTCATCATCTTTTTCAAATCATTCATCGTCTCCTTTATCTCGTTTACTTCTCCGCATAATTTGTTGATTTCAGCTTGTGAGTCTAACGGTGAAGAGGATTGATCATTATCTGTTGAGGGTGTAGTGAACGCAATTGTTGTAGCATATGCGTCCGAGGATGGAATGTAATCTTCTCGAATCGCAAATGTAGGTGGATGAACGAATAGATTTGACTCTGGAAGGTCTAAATCAAAAGGAGCAGGTAGCATTAGCAACTGTCTTCCTTGCAGGGGTATGGCTTCAGCTTCAATAGACAGTGTATTAAATAAAGGCCTAATACGCAAAACTATCTGAACAAGGGATTCAATAAACGTCCCTGTTATCAATCGTCCCCCTACTAGACAATATTCATACTTATCTGTATAGCTACAACTAGCTCCATCAGTATTCTCTTTCGAAGCGCATGCTTCATTAATTCGATGCACTTCTTCTTCAATTTGATCTGCGGACAGATCATCACTATTTTCTTCAGGAAATAGCTTCGACTTCCTCTTATTCAAATCCAAAGGATATCTTGGCTGAATATCCGGTACAACCTTTATTTCCCTCTTCTCTGTGATTGGATAAATAGTACACGGTTTGCTTGACATTTTTGTTGGGTATGGCTTTGTAGCAGCATCCCTCAAGACATCATAGAAAGTATTTTCATCTTCATTCAGTAAATGCCATGTGTCACTATTTATCGAAATAGGTTGTACGACAACCATTATCTTCTTCCTTGGTTGATTACAGATGGCGATTGCAGTCCTCCTCTTGGTAACAACTTCAACCATTCTGATCTTCAACTTATATCTTCTAAAAAATTTAGAATAGTTGAATACAATCAGACCAGGTTCATTTTTTTTCTCCTGTTGTAGGGACCCGACCCCGAAGATCGGATCCCAACCGGAGAACTGACAACCAATCGAAAAACGAAGTGAAACAAATAGCTCGAAAGCATCGGAAACAAACGATGCAAAAACAAATCCTAAAGCGGAAATCGAAAACAGAGTATAGTGATTTCGATTTGCGAAACGAAAGGCGGAAGCAAATGAATTGAAGCAAATCAATTTCGCATCGAAAGCCAACTTGAAAATCCAAGCATACAAACGAAGTCAAATCAAATTGGTTCGGAATCAAATCAGTTAAAAGATTCAAGCGAACTAAAACACAAATTTCAGATATTTGATGCGTGAACATAAAAAAAAACTGGTCGCGTTGGAAACCCTAGATTATACCAATTCGAATCCGTAATTATTTTTTTTTCACATCTTATGCCTCTTTTCAAATCTCATACTAATCAAAGCAATGTAATTTCCCCTTTGAAAATTTCATCCTAATCAGACTCAAATTTCTTGGTTTCTCTTAATCATGCATATCTCAATATCATCTTATTCTCACACTATCCTTGCCATACAACCCATTTTATTAAAAATTGGGCAGCATGACAGCTGCATTTTAACCTATCCAAAAACCTGCAAATAGAAAGCTTACTTCTATAATTCCCAATCAATCCACACAAATCCTCGGACTTCCCGTCCGGAATCCAAACTCAATCCAAAACACAATCCTATACCTATAATACTTCAATAATCCTCAATCCAATTACATTTACATACAATCGCAATATCCAATGTCCAATACACATTCGTATTCAAATCCCATTTATATTCTTATACAATTCCATAATTCAATCTAAACACAACCCAATCAAAATCATATACAATCACAATCCATAAACCATACACAAATCATGTATCTCCGTTCCATACATAAATTCATAATTCATCACAATTCATACACAATTTCATAATTCAACTCCTTATACAAATCATAGTGGCATTTTCACGCCATAAATACTACATCATGTTTGTATGACCCAAAATACATAGATGTACAAAAATCGAACAAAACATCTTGTCATTCTTTCATCCGATCTCCCGCTCGAAACCTGGAGATGGGGATGAAAGGGGGGTGAGCTTAAAAAGCCCGTGGGTAACATATTTATAATCAATCATAAGCAAAACTGTTCAAAAATTTACTGCCATAGAAATTTCTTGTTGAAAACCCATAAAATGCTCGTTTCTCAAATTTTCTTCATGCATTCGAATTCATAAATTGCAACACATGAATGTATCACTTTCTCACAATCAAAATTTCATAATTCAAAACATCATCTCATTAACCACAATTTATGTCATTTTATCATTCAAGCATAACACACAATTCATAAATGCAATGCACATCAAATGGCTCGAGAGGTTCCGTGAACGGAACAAAGAAACTGAAGTTTACTCCGTGAATCGAAACGAGTCCACTTTTCGGATCTCGTGGGCCAAACGGCCACCGGAGAAGGCTTTAACGAAACGGTTCCTCTCTCACCCAAACAAGGCACATAACAATGCTCAAACTCATTTCATTGAAATGAAATGCTTTCATGCTTTTCATATTCTTTTCCTTCTTTCCATTCAAATCAAAATGTCATAAATAAAATTCAATGGCATAACATAATCATACTCACAATGCATTTTTTCATGTTCACAACAATTCACAATTTATCAATTCAAATTCAATTCATGGAGTATATGAACACATATAAACCAATTCTTCAAATCATTTTAAAACAGCTCATGCACAATCATAAAATATTTGAAATCATTTTATTCCTTCAATTTGGAAAAATCCTTAATGTCTTATTATTCAACTATAAACATGAAACCCACCTTAAATTCCATACCATAAGCTTGATCCAATCATAAATTTTCCATAGCTTCCTTGGTTCTTCCACTTTAAAATTACCTAAACATATCCACCCAAAATTCAATATCATAACCATCATATTTCACAAACCCATAAGGTTTCCAACCTATCTATATCACAATCTTTCAAAATCTCCAACTCATATAATTTGGCATAAGTTCTAAATAATTTTCATCCAAAATTAAACATAACCCAAGACATAAACATCAAATCTAACTTCAAAAACTACAAACCCATAACCATCTCATGCCAAATCAACCAAAAACCCAAGAAAATCTCAAAGCTCATAAAGTTCTCTTACCTTTTTCTTCTCCATTTTTGACATAGCTTGGCTCAAGATGAAGCTCTCTTCATCCTCTACGTTTTTCCCTTCTTGAGCATCTTGGAAATCCCTTCTTGAGCATCTTGGAAATCCCTCTTGAAGACCTTCAAAAATTCAGCCCTAGCTCTTCTCTCCTTCTCCACAAAACTCCATCTCCTTTCTCTCTTTCATTTTCTTTCTTTCCTTCTTTCTCTAATTTTCGTGGGCTCCCTCTCTCCCACGTGAAAGACACTCTCTATTTATATTGCCAGCTCATTTAATGAGTGGCCATTGTCCAATTTGCCCTCCCATGCAAGGCTAAACTTTTATCTCTTAAAGTGGACTTCCAAAACTGCCCCTGAATTCATTTCATTTCATGCTTACTTTGGGACTTTATTTTCACCATCAAATTGGAGGAATTAGCCAGAACCTCCTTCTAGAGAATTGTTCTTCTATGTCTTAGTTTCATTTCACCTCAAACCTCGCTTCAATCGGATCTCCACAGATCCTGAATTTCACAAAATACTAAACTATGTTCAGAAACTTTCCTGTCTCACTTTGATTCAAATAATCTACCTCAATTAAATTTCTAAAAATTCATAATTTCACATGAAAATGAAATTAAAAGTATTAGGAATCCAACGTTTTGAGAACCAAGTCATTCGGATGTCAGACGGAAAAGATATAAGCAAAAGATTTGACAAGGTCGGATGAGGAAGGCAAATAGCAAGATCAGAATGGAAAAATCATTCTGATTATCATAAGATTCAATCAAACTCTTTCAATTCAACTCCAATTGATACAATTTTTCATGGAGAGAAGGTTACATGTGTTAGGAATTCAATGCTTCAAGAATCGCCTCAATCCGAGGTCGGATGAGGAAGTTATGACCAAAACAATTCAACATGTTCAAACTCGAAATCGATTTGAAACTCTTTTGGCGCAAACGCCATAACTTTTTCTACAAATTTCTAAATTCCTTCGTTCTTGTGCCATTAGAAAGATAACATCAAGATCTACAACTCGTATTATAGGCCTTGAAGCGAGATTCGGCCTCTAAATTGGTCAAAATGTGATTTTCACTAGTTGACCCGTAGCTGTCCGTTAAACGGACATGCATGTCCGTTTAACGGACACATACGGCCAAAAATACACCAATCCATCCTAGAATGTTCGTTAAACGGACATACATGTCCGCCTAACGGACATGAGCAAAGGGAGGGGTCCTTTTGACCCAAGGCTGTCCGTTAAACGGACTCCTATATCCGTTTAACGGACATGGGTTTTCCAAACCCATTCAAACCTTTTTCCCATGTTTCTCACAACCAAACTAACATCATATACACTTATAATTTTCATGAATTTACTTATTCAAAGGCCTAAACACTTCATAACAATTCAAGCAATAAATTCAAATCATGAACTTCTCAAATCTCAACTATATTGGTTCATCAAAACCTCAAATTTCAAACTATCACTAACATCAATCTTATATAACATCATAACTTGTATCAACTATAACTCTTAACTCAGATCTCGAAATCTTGCATACTTGATCTCGTTGGAAAGATAAAAGAGCAAGCTACGACTTTATAGAAGGCAACTTTGGCCAATTCAATTTCAATCATTCCCTAATTTCTCTTAAATCAGCATATACATTTTTATTCTACATTCAACCTCAATGCACATGATTTCCTACATTCAATAGCATCATGTCATTTACCAAATTTCCTCTCTTACTCTTGCATAATATCTCACATATATGACCATAATTCATACTAAGGGTTTCTCAACTCACCATCCATACATGATTCACATTCCAATATCATAATCATCTATAACACAAATCACATACAAAACACTCATTTACTTTCATTTTCAGATTTCTAATTTTCACTCAAGGTTCGGGGTCCAACACCTGTGGTACCTGAACCAAGTTTGGTTCTGTTGCTGCCTCTGGTTGCGCTTCAATAAGATTCTCCTAATCCAGGCTTAGCTCCTCTGGTTCCTCCTGTTGAGCAGTGGGAATATCCCGAACTCTGCTATGCTCAATTTCCTTTTCCTTTTCCTTTTTAGCAGCATTGAAGGTATCTTTCTTTCGACTAACTTTCCCAGCAATGGACACACTCTTCTTCCGACTAATCTTCTTAGTCTTTTCTTCTGCTTCAGTTAGTCTCGAAGATTTCTGCACTTGAGATTTTTCCTTCTCAGACTCCGACTTTCTTTTCTTCTCAGTCTCTTTAGCCTGTTTGGCTGAGTCTTTTTCTAAAATTGAGACTAGAGATCTTGTTCCCTTCGGTACGCGAGATCCAGATGCTTCTGCTTGACTCTGCTCTCTGGCTCTCTTGTCTTCCTGTTGTCGCAGAGTGCAAATCCTAGGTGATTTCTTCACCTTTTTAGAAATCTCACCCAAAAGATTCTCTCCTTTTCTTTTCTGCGCACCTTCTTCTGTCCTTCGAACTGGGCTCACTTCTCTTTGAGAACTTGCCTATTTTATCAACGGTCTACTCGATAGTTTTCTTCTTTCATCTATCGGTAATCTCATACTTACTTGAGATTTAGAGCTTGTGGTGGGAGACTTCTTCAATAACCGCTCCCCCTTAGTTCTAGCTTTCTTTGTAGACTTTGCTTCTACTTTCACCACAGTCTTTAAGCCCATTCTTCTGATAGTATCTGAGTTAATGGTACTCTTGACAGATACCATCCTTTTGATTCCTCTGTGAAGAAGGACTCCGGATTCCTTAAAAATCCTGGTGAGTAGCATGTCGTAAGGATAACTGTTGGTATCCTTCATCCCCTTAACCATATAATGAAAAATAAAAAATGGTAGGTCTATTGGACGACAATTTAGCAGATAGAATAGACATTGCTCATCCAAGGTAGTTACTAGATGTCTTGACCCGGCTCTTGGTAAGATGCAATTAAACAAAATCGCATGAAGAACCCTAGCCTTCGGGACTAGACTTGAAGTCTTCCTCTCCCATGGGTCATTAGCTCCATATAACTGTTTTTTGACATCTTCTTCCTTCATACTAACCATGGACATCCATCCGGCTTTGGTTGATAGGGTTTCTCCAACCGAAGAGCATTCAGTCACCTTCTCCACTAACTCCTTTTTCACAATAACAGTTATTCCATCTACTATGGAGACGATGGTGTTATCAACCAGTTACGCATGCTTCCAAAAGTCATATACCTCGTCTGTATACATTGGTTCCCACACCTGGAAAAAATTTCTCCACCCAGCTTCTACAATTTCTAGTTCAACATCCATAGCATCTCTCTTCAGAGATTCGAAGTCCACTTGCCTTCCGAACATCATAGCTGGCTCCATTTCTTCTTATTTGAAACTGCTTCTGGTAGGATATTCTTCAAAAGTAAAGTTGTTTGCAAGAGTTTTTCGAAAGAGAGTTGAAACGTCTGGGAATAAAAGTAATCGAAATGATTATAGTTTCAGACTACTCGAAGGGTCTTATCCGATGGGTTCTAGAATCGTTGGGATCCTCAAGGCTATCAACCTTTTTCCTCCAAAACTTCCTTGTGAGAGAAGTTACCAGCTGTAAACTACTGTTTCTGACGCCGTTAACTTTGACGGTCTTCTAGCCTGATTGGTTATTTAACATAACCATGTTAAGGTTCCGTCTGATTTCTTTGAACCTTTCTTCACTCAATGGTTTAGTGAAGATATCTGCCCATTGATAATCTGTTTCAACGCACTATAGTGACACCACCTTCCTCTGAACGTAGTCTCTCAAGAAATGATGTCTGACTTCAATATGCTTTATTCTCGAATGTTGCATCGGGTTTTTTGACAAGTTGATTGCGCTGGTGTTGTCACAATAGATTGGGATCTCCTCTTCTCAAACTGAATAATCTTCTAATTGATATTTAATCCACAATGTTTGTGAACAACAGCTTGCGGCAGACATATACTCGGCTTCGGCTGTTGATAGAGCGATCGAGCTTTGTCTCTTGCTTGACCAGGAAACTAGGTTTGCGCCAAGAAAGTGACATCCTCCACTAGTGCTCTTCCTTCAATTCTATCTCCAGATAGTCCGTGATCGCAATATTCGATTAACTGAAATCTTTACCTTTCTCAAACATTAAGCAAAGATCGGTATTACTGCGAGATATCTCATAATCCTTTAACAAAGAATAAATGAGACTCTCTAGATCGGCTGAAACCTTGCACACAAGCATACACCGCATGTAATATCGTGTCTACTTGCAGTAAGATCTGAAGAAAGAACCGATCATCCCTCTATATAGGGTTTGATTCACCTTCTTACCAAGTTCATCTTTCAACAAAAGGTTCGAAGGATGCATCGGAGTTGTCATAGGCTTCACATTATTCATATCAAATTTACACAGCAATTCTTTCACATACTTTTGTTGATGAATAAAGATTTTCTCTTCGGTTTGCTTAACTTGCAACCCAAGAAAGAACTTTAACTCACCCATCATACTCATTTCAAACTCATTTTTCATCAGACTCTCAAAACTCATACGCAACTTCTTTGAAGTAGCACCAAATATGATATCATCGACATAGATTTGCACTAAGATAAAATCATTCTCATAATTCTTTCTGAAAAGTGTTTTATCCACTTGACCTCTAGTAAACCCATTCTCCAAGAGAAAATTACTTAGACGATCATACCAAGCTCTAGGAGCTTGCTTCAAGCCGTAAAAAGCTTTATGAAGTCTATAGACATGTTCTGGATTCTTAACATCCTCAAAGCCAGGAGGTTGCTTTACATACACCTCTTCGTCTATAAAACCATTCAGAAAAGCGCTCTTCACGTCCATCTGAAAAAGCTTTATGTTATAACAAACAGCATATGCCAGCAATATCCGAATAGCTTCAAGCCTTACTACTGGAGCATACGTCTCATTGTAGTCTATCCCTTCTTGCTGATTATAGCCTTGTGCTACTAATCTAGCTTTATTTCGACTCACTCTACCTGATTCGTCTAACTTATTCTTAAAGACCCATCTGGTTCCTATAATGGATTTCTTTGAAGGTTTTGGAACTAAGGACCAAACTTTATTCGTAGTAAACTGATTCAGCTCCTCTTGCATAGCTAAGCTCCAAGCTTCGTCCTGAAGAGCTTTCTCAATCTTCTTAGGCTCTATTTCATAGATGAAAGCCACATTAGCTTCTCTTCTAAATTTGGACCTTGTCCTTACTCCTTCTGAGGTCTCTCCGATAATTAGCTCTTCTGGATGAGAACTCCTATATTTCCAATCTCTCTTTAATCCTATAGTTTCTGGAATATCCTCGATCTTATCTACTTGAGTTCCTGATGATGGAGTTTCTGTTGTATCATTTAAGTTCTTTGAAGGATCTTCACTCTCCATGTCATCTTCCTTATGGGGTTGGGAACGATCATCAAACTTGACATGGATGGTTTCCTCAACTGTCTTTGAGATAAAGTTATATACCCGAAAGGCCTTAGACGATGATGAGTAGCCTAGAAATATTCCTGAGTAGGTCTTTGAGTCGAACTTATCCAACAACTCCTTTGTATTCAGAATAGAGCACTTGCACCCAAATGGATGAAAGTAAGATATATTAGGTTTCCTTCCATTCCATAACTCATAAGGAGTCTTCTTCAACAAGGGTCGCAACAGTATTCTGTTCTGAATATAACATGTTGTATTCACAGCTTCGGCCCAGAAGTACTTAGGAAGATTATTCTCGCATAGCATAATCCTTGCCATCTCTTGAATCGTCCTGTTCTTCCTTTCAACAACTCCATTACATTGTGGGGTTCTAGAAATTTGAGAAATTGTGAGAAATTCCATTCTCCTCACAGAATAACCTAAACTTCTCATTCTCGAATTTTCCACCATGATCACTCCTGATACTAGCTATAGATACTCCTTTTTCAATCTGTATGTTGGGACTCGATCCGGAAACCGGATCCCAACCAGAAAAGCGGAAGCGAACGAATCGAAGCAAAATGAAAGCGGAATCGATACTTACCAAACGGAGTCGACATCCGAGAATAATCAAGAACACAGAAAAACGATCGCGTTGGAATTCCTTAGACTCAAACTATCCCAAAATCCGGTATAATTTTTTTTTCTTTCTTTCTTTCTTTACTCATTTCTTACATCTTTAGGCAATCTCATCCAAATCAAACAAACAATTTCCACCTTTGGAAAATCATTCTCATGCAAATTTCAAAACTTGCTCATATTCTTACATATCTGTACAAATCCCAAATTACATTTTTTTCCTAATTTTATCGAAATTTTTCAAAAGATAACTACGTGCATTTATCCTAACACAAACCTGCAAAGTATTCAAAAATACACTTCTAAGATTCCCAATCAAATATACAAACATTAAAATCCACTGGACCCTCCGTCCGGGATCTCAGCACACACAAACGCAAACCTAATTCTAAAACATTCTCATAACTATAATTCAATATACTGATCTCATAACTCAATCCCATTCCCAAATTCATACACAATTTCATATATAGTTCCATACTCTCATACATCAATTCGTAATCATCATACATTCTGAAATACATGCTTTAATACATCATAATCACTTAACGACAATTCAAGCCATTTACAAAATATTCCAAATCTCAATATTTACATAACAGTACAAACGATGCAAAAACGGACCAAACGTTTTCACATTCTTTCATCCGATCTCCGCTCGAAACACGGAGATGGGGATGAAAGGGTAGTGATTTTCTAAGCTCGTGGATAACACATTTATAAATCGACAAATAAGGTAAATCAATTTTTCATAAGCTTTTTGCCAAAAGGGCAAATTTTTCAAACTTTGTAACTTTTCAAAACGGTTTCTCAAACCTTTCAATTCTTCAAACTTTTCATAACAAAATTCACTTTTTCCTTTCTCAATTTTTAACATGAATGCAGCACACAGAAACAAATCAAAGCACGTAATATATCATAATGGTCAGTTCGGTCCAAAATGTAACGATGCACATTCTCGCATAAGCGGTCCTATCTGTGCGTGAATGTAAGCGTATTACACTTTCCGCGATAGCGTCCTGCGGTACCGTGAAGGAGTCGAAATCGGAGTCTCCGTGCCGCTAGCGGGAAGCCTGAACAAGACTATAAACGAATAGAGACAGTGCACTGACTCACTAGGGACCTGACCAAACCCACTTAATCACATAATTCAAAACTGAAACTTTCGGATTGCCCGAAGGCATAAATCGAAAATTTGATTTTATACCTTCACCAAACGCATACAATTCAATCAATTCATCATTCAAATACTAATTTCAACAATCAAATCATTCAATCAATGTTTTTAACAATGTGCATAATTCAATAATGCGCTTATAACAAATGAATTTAAGCAAGATTAATTTCTCGAAATCGTTCGAAATCATATTTTCAAACATTAATCAACATTGTTTTCAAACATTTACAAAACAATAATTTATCAAAAGTCCAATTTTTGCTTTCTTTAAATCTTTCAAAATTGCTTTCTTTAATTTTTCTAAATTGCATGTATAGCTTACAAATCAAAATATAAATATGCTACCCACCTCGAATTAATGCCCGAAACTTGATTTCAAGCTCCAAATGATCCTTGCTTCTTTCCTTCTTTCAATTAAAATTGACCTAAGCCATAATCATTCAAATTCAACATCATAATTTGCATAATTCTCAAAATTAACTATAGGGAACCCAAATTCATCACTTTTCCAAGCTTTCTAAAACAAGAATTTCTAAAATCTCCAAATTCAAAACTTGACCTAAACCAATTCACTCAAATTCAATATCATAAATCACTTAATTACTCAAATTAAGCTTAGAAAACACCAATTCCATATAAAATCAAGCTATCTAAATCATCAATTTTCAAAACCCCCAATTTTCAAAATTGGCCTAAACTAATTTACACAAATTCAACATCATAAAACATAATTTCTTCAAAATTGATTTCATATATCACCAATTCATCATATTTCCTATAATTCTAAGCTATTAATTTCCAAAAATTCCAAATTCTAAAATTGGGCAAAATCCCTACTCACATAAATCCAAAATTAAATTCAACATACTTAACAATCTCTCAAATTGACTTCAAATACCACAAACCCATATCATAATCATGCTAAAACAACCAAAAGTTTAAGAAAATCTCAAAGCTCGAAATTTCCTCTTACCTCATTTCTCCTTCAAAATTCGGATTTCTTGGTTCCCAAAGCAAGCTTCCTTCATTTTCCATCTTTTTCCTTTGAAACTAACTTAAAACTCATGCTAAAAGCTTCAAAAATTCAAAAAATGGAAAGCTCTCTCTTCTTTCTCCATATACGAAGCTTCTTCTTTCTCTTCTCCTTATTCTTCTTTCATTTTCTTCTTTTTCTCCTCTAGAATTTCGTGACTCTCCACCTTATACGGCAACTCATCCCATTGCTTGATGCCATGTCATTTAAAAATTGATTAAAGACCAAACTATCCTTTCAAAAATGTCAAATTTCCAATTTTGCCCCTATACTTTACTTTAGGTTATTCTCACTTGCGGGTCTGATTCGCACTATCAAGTTGAAGGAATTTGTTAAAATTTCCTTCTAGAGAAATGTTCCTCTCAATCATACAAATCCAACGCCACCGACCGATCTCAATTCGGATCACTACACCAAAAGTTATGTGCAAAACAGTTCGGGTATATCCATATTCTAACACATTTTCCATGTACGATTATTTCCATCCAAAAATTAACATTCTTAATCCCAGAATTGAAACTCGATGTATTCATAACAATTGTAGCCTTATGTCTCTAGTTTAATTCAAATCAATAATCGACTCATTTCGATTCCCAGATCAAAAGTTATGCTCAAAATACTCTCAGATGTTCCCAATCCAAAAACTACATACAAATCCAAAATTCCATTCATAATTTGAAGGTCTTAGGGGCAAAATTGACATTTCATTTGTTCATAGGATTTGTAGCCCCTTGTCTTAACTTTATTTTGCCTCAAGAATCGCTTCAATCGGATCTCTGTAGATCTCGAATTTTAGAACAGATTTTTATAGCAAATGTAATCTACAGTAATACGTGAGATCCTTGTAATCGTAATATAATTTAGTTTATGTCAGAATCAAACAGATATCAGAATACAAAACAAATCAAACTTATAAATCCATGAACAGAAGTGGGTAACGGGACTTATACAGGAGATACCATAATTAGTATCAGCAGGAGAGACATATGTCTCGATATCAGGAGACACCAAAGTGTCAAATAACAGGAGCAGATGCAGACCCTTCTAGGCATGCCTATTTACCCACAACTAGGAATTAACAATTTTAAAACAGAACAAGGTCATTTCAGACATTTCATGTGCAGGCAAATAGCACTCACAAAATTTATCATAAAACAAATTACTTATCTATAGTACTTACTGAAATTTTCTACCTATATTACGTACTGAAATTACTGACCTGTATTACTTACCAAAACCGCCCTTATTGTTCTTATCTATAGTACTTACTGAAATTTTCTACCTATATTACGATCAAATTATCGACCAGACATTTACCAAAAGCGCCTTACTGCTTATTGCCTCAAGTCCCGCAATATCCCAAAGGGTCGTTCCTCTATAATAGGGACACAGATACAAATCACTATCAGGCATGATTAAAAATTCACCAATGTATGATGGATATGTAGGATGCATGTTCATGACAAACTTCGGGACCAAACCTTAGATTATTAACTTAAATTATTAAATCCTTGATTGTTAATTAAATATGAAAATTTACAAATTCCACATAAAGAGGTAGAAAATTTTCTTACGAATCTAACGCTTCGAGAATCAGGTCATTCGGAGGTCGGATGACAAAGATATGGTCAAAAGAGTGAAGTTTATCACACACAAGTCGACTTATACTTATACAAGTCGACTTACATAAGACGACAAGTCGACTTACATAAGACGACAAGTCGACTTACATAAGACGACAAGTCGACTTATGCTTACACAAGTCGACTTATCCATTAAAACACACACAAGTCGACTTATACTTATACAAGTCGACTTATATAACACCACAAGTCGACTTACACTTGCATAACTCGACTTATTGAAGAGCGGAGATGACATTTTTATGCAATAAGTAAATTTATACACCACAACAAGTCGACTTATATCACTGCTCATCGCCTTCTTCACCAAACCGCATTTAACAACAAAGTTTTCTTCCATTTTTCTTTAACTTCATCACTTTAAAACTAACCTATTTAGCATTTCTAACCTATCAGAATCATCATAAACAACTTATACTCCAAAGATCACAAAACTTAACATTCAAACTTTCTCTCTCTCTACGGTACACTTTCCAAATTCATATTTTTATCCCTCTTTCTTGTTTTTTTTCTTCTCAGTTCTTTTAGCATCTTCACTTAAAAACTAACCTATTTAGCAATTCTAACCTATCAAAATCTTCAAATACATTCCAAAACTTAGAAATCCAAAATGTCACATATCATTCTCTCACTACTGAAACTTCCATACGTTCGTGTATATCTATATTTCTAGGTCTTAGTTTATGTAAACCAAGTATGTAAAACAACAAAAACAACATAGTCAGTTGTCTTCTAACGGAACATAACAGATCATATAGACATATACATATATCTCAATTTTCAAGCCATTCATGCATGTAACTCTTTATTCTAAACACTAAACATTAACAAAAGCACTTATCACAAAGATCCGAAGAGTGACTCAATTGATGCTTCAACAAGTTAGTTGGTGGAGAAACTAGTGAAGGGAATTCGTAAAGACTAAAACAAATAGGACTCTTTTAACTCTTCCATAAAGAAAATCCACCAGTCATTACCATTGGCGATAAGCTTGCATGTGGGACAACTATTATAAACGTGTCTTCACTATTATCTAAATGTCACAAACCCAAACCGCCACACGCCACTATAACAGTAGTTCATTAATTTATTTATTATTATTTTATTAATAAATTATTCTTGTTCAATAACCAAAAAACATTGTTATGATTCTTATAACAAACAAATACCCAAACTTTCCAGAAAACTTTCAAAAATTCACCAAAATTCCGTCATAAAATAATGACTCGTAAATAAATTTTCAACTCAAAGTTAATTCACCATCAATTTCTAAAAATATTTGAAGTATACAAAAATTACTAAAATTATATTACTACGGTCCGGATCAATCCGAAGTTTCATTAAACCAATTTACCCAAAAAATGCCATGAATGCATGCCAAACTACTTATGCACAATTTAAGCAAATATTTAATAAGCAAATAACAAACATAATTCGTACTAAATTCCTTTAATATTCTAACCCCTAATTTGGGCGCTATAACTCTTCCTCCTTAAGAAATTTAGTCTTCAAATTCATACCTGATTCGAATAATTGCGGATACTAAGCCTTCATGATTTCCTCTGGTTCCCAAGTTGCTTCCTCAATTCCATGATATTGCCAGAGGACTTTTACTAATGGTACTGACTTGTTTCGGAGTTGTTTCACTTCTTTGGCTAGTATGGAAATTGGCCCTTCTTCATACGACAAATCCTGTTATACCTGTATCT
The DNA here is from genome assembly GCA_029891385.1 of Erythroxylum novogranatense. Taxonomy (NCBI): domain Eukaryota; kingdom Viridiplantae; phylum Streptophyta; class Magnoliopsida; order Malpighiales; family Erythroxylaceae; genus Erythroxylum; species Erythroxylum novogranatense. Next base: position 65,599,101 of record CM057235.1, on the reverse strand, counting down.
CTTGCACCGGAATCTTATATGAGGCGTCAGATCGGTATCTCCTCAACATAGAAACATGAAACACATCATGCAGTCTAGCCAATTCTCCAGGAAGGGCTATCTGATAAGCTACGGGTCCAACCCTCTTCAGAATTTCATAAGGCCCAATGAATCGCGGACTGAGCTTACCCTTCTTCCCAAACCGAAGTATGTGTTTCCATGGTGACACTTTTAGAAACACCTTATCACCCACTTGAAACTCAATATCCTTCCTTTTTAAATCATCATAAGACTTCTGCCTATCACTGGCAGCTTTCAATCTTTGTCGAATAGTCTGAATCTTTTCTTCCGTATCTTTCACAATTTTTGGCCCGATCATCTTGTTTTCACTCAACTCCGTCCAACATACCGGAGTTCTACACTTCCTACCATACAACGCTTCATAAGGTGCCATGCCAATGCTCGTCTGATAACTGTTGTTATAAGCAAACTCCATCAAAGTCAGATAATTATCCCAACTCTCGGGAAACTCTAACACACAACCCCCCAACATATCTTCCAAAATATGTATAACTCGTTCAGATTGTCCATCTGTCTGGGGATGGAAAGCAGTACTAAACTTAAGTTGAGTACCCAATGCTTCCTCAGAACTTTTCCGTAATCTCAAGTAAATCGAGGATCACGATCGAAATAATCGATAATGGTACTCCATGCAGTCTTACAATCTCATTCATATACAAATCTGCAAGCCTATCCAATGAATAGTCAGGACGAACAGGTAGAAAATGAGCAGATTTGGTGAACTTATCCACAATAACCCATACCGCATCATGTTTCCTTTGAGTAAGAGGAAGTCCAGTAACAAAGTCCATGGTAATATTATCTCATTTCCATTGAGGAATAGGAATAGGATTTAACAAACCAGATGGAACCTGGTATTCAGCCTTAACCTGCTAGCATGTCAGACGTTTTGCTACATAATCCACAACGTCCCGTTTCATACCTGCCCACCAATAATACTGCTTCAGATCCTGATACATCTTGTTTCCACCCGGATGCATAGTAAATACTGTATTATGAGCCTCAAACAATAACTTCTTTTTCAACTCATCATTCACTGGTACACACAACCGATCCTTATAATACAATTCACCACCACCCTGCACAGAAAAATCAGTCTGTTTACCTTCCTGAGTAGCCATGATAAGTTGTTGTAACTTATCATCAGCTCTTTGAATGTCACAAATCTCCCGTCTTAACGTAGGCTTTGCTCTCAATTGAGCCATTAAAGCTCCATCAGATTCCAATTTCCATCCAGTTTGCTTCAAAGGACAATGCCGAGATGATCTTTCACTCAAGGCATCGCCACAACATTAGCCTTACCCGGATGGTAGTCTACAATACAATCATAGTCTTTAAATAATTCCAACCAACGTCGTTGTCTCAAATTGAGTTCCTTCTGAGTAAGCAGATACTTCAGACTCTTATGATCTGTGAAAATTCTACACTTTTCACCATACGATAGTGTCGCTAAATTTTAAGGCAAACACTCTGCTGTAAGTTCCGATCATGTGTAGGTAATTACATTTCATGAGTCTTTAGTTGCTAGAAGCATAAGCAACTACCTTTCCTTCCTACATCAATACACAACCTAAACCAATTCCAGATGCATCAGTATACATAACATACTCCTTACCAGCCGTAGGTTGAACTAATACAGGAGCTTCAGTAAGCATATTTTTCAACTGATCAAAACTACTCTGACATCTATCAGACCATTCATACTTCACTCCCTTCCGTAATAGTTTAGTTAAAGGGGATGCTATCACTGAAAACTCCTTAACAAACCGACGGTAATAACCAGCTAGACCCAGAAAATTTCTCACTTCTGTCACATTCCGTGGCGGTTTCCAATTAACAATAGCCTCTATCTTACTAGGATCAACTCTAATTCCTTCAGAAGAGACAACATGTAACATCCCGTTACTGTCATTAAGGGTATAATGGTAATTTTGGGACGGACTGATAGGATTTCACTGCATACACTGACTGAGCATGCTACTGGCCTCTAATCATAGAGGAACTGGTCTACCGCATATGCATATATTCATAGGTACATGCATTCATGATTTTCCGGTATTTAATTGTAAATTAGAATTGACTGGAAACTGACTGGATTGTGGGGGACTGATTGAGAAATTAGAGTAATTGAGTGTAATTGACTGATTTAATATTGTTTATGAGTGATTGGTAATTTATAGAGGCTTATAGGAAATTTTCGTGAAATTAGGAGAAAATGCGGAATCAAAATTTTTGGGTGATCAATCGATTGATGTGATAATCTTGAAAGAATTGTCCGATGGCGATGGAAAAATTAGAATTTGGTGATAAAAATAAATATGTTGAGCCATTGAAATTTTGAGACTGAAATTTAGATCGATATGGAGACCTGTGTCTATAAATAGCTAGGGTTGGGATTTTGAGGAAAAGGTTCAAACATTTCATCGCTTATCTTCTCCTTCCCTTGATGCTCGACGATCCCTCCCCATTGGTGAGTCTTGCTATTTCTCCCTTTGGTTTTCCTTTTATTGTGCTTAGGTGATTTATTGTGATTGATGAAGGATTGAGAGATTTGGAGAGTGTTAATCGGTGATTTGAGAAAGTTAGGGTTACTGACGATTTTGAGATTTGGGATTTATCGTCGATTGGTAAGTTTTGTTGGCTTTAATGTTGTTATTATTGGTCATTTGAGTATTTATGGCATTTATGGGGTTTGTTTGAGTAGATAGAGTGTTTAATGGAGGTTGGTATGTGTATTAATGGCGAAATCGATCGGAGAAGACGACTGGTCTTCGACGTCGCGACGAGCATCGGCGTTAGGGCTTCGTCGCGACGAATAAAATTGAATTAAGTTAAATGTATTGATCGCGACGATGCAGCAAGACGTCGCGACGAAGAAGGAAAAAAGCCACGTCGCGACGAACCTATGGTTAACGTCATGGCGAGTCAAGAAGGAGACGACGCCATGCAATGAAGCGTGCCTTCTTTCTTCGTGGCGGCGAAGGCCGTAAGGTCGCAAGAGGAACTATTTCATTGGCTTAAATTATGGTTTATTGGGCATATCTTTTGGTGTAGACCTCCAATTGAGGTAATTCAGATTTGTTATGAAATAGAAAAGAGGTCTACAACCGAGAATAATTATGGGAACTAGATTTGATTTAAATGGTATTGAATTATAGAGATTAAGGTCAATTGTGATTCATAGTGTGATATAAGTGTCAAATTGAGACTATCGAAGTTTTAATTGAGATTGCAATAAAGGTTTTGACCCAATGAATAGGAAATTGTTATAGGAAGTATGAATATAGGAGATTGGATGAGTCATAGAATCGGATCGATTTTGTCAAGAAATTAAGTGAGAAAATGGAATTGGGCTAAAGGTATCGAAATTGGGATTTAGCACGGAAATCGTGAACATGCATTGTACATCATTTCACCGAGACATATGCATTATCAGATTGATCAATCGGGCAATTGGTAATGGATCGATTAATCGTTATAGAGGCGCCGTTGGATCGTGTTCCACGGACTTTCTTTGGGACTTCAGTGAGTTTCGGAGTAACGGTGAGTAACCTAGTTGGTTCCTCAAATTCTCGATTGTCTAAGTGCTCTGTATGAATTCTCGTATGATTCTTGAAATGAATGTGATTGAATTGTATGCTTTTATCAGATCGAACGGACTGTTACATCCCATCGGAAATTGTATGACTATTGAAATATACATGATCAAACCGTATGCTCTCACCTTTGTATTGGACTAGACCATTGAAATGTATGAGAGTGAATCAGATTATTCTTCGAACATATGTGACCGATTCGCATACGACATCTTGTAGTGGATTCGATTCTTGGTGATACCGAGAATTGTAATCTTGGGCTTTTAGCCAACTCTTGAACTTCATGAATATGAATTATGAACACTAAATTATCGAAAGATTGATTTGCATGCATAAATGCATGATCGATAATGGAATGTGTCCCAAGTTGCTAAAATCATTGAAAAGAGCTTGAGCTCGAACATCAGATCGTGGGGCATGGCAGGGGATTTATCCACGACGCGTCCTTCATGAATCTTCGACCGAGCACTTGGGCACTACATCAATAATCGGAAAAGAGTCTCATATGCATTACATACATTTGGTGATGAATTGTGACATTGATTGATTACGTGATGACATGATTGATGTGAGGCGTGATGTGATATTGTAAAGTGTTACATGCTACCGTAAGTGGTTATCACTCGTGAATTGTATATGTAAATTGTCTATCATCAAAGCTGTTGTATAGTCTTGTAAAATGTTATTTGATATCGTAAAATGGTATAGACTATCATGAAATTGTATATGATATTGTTAATTGATATTATCGATCAGGTCAGACGATGCACGCTAATGCATAATTGAGTGAACCATCGATGATGGTTTCTCACCGAGTTCATAAACTCACCCAAAATTGCATCATATTTTTCAGACCGATAGAGTAGACTCCTAGCTCGAAGATATTCTTTTCCGCCGATGAAAGCCGCTGGCAAGAGACGATGGCACTGCACATTGGTCGGCCACCGGTTAGCGTTTTGAGGATGACTAGGATAGATGTTTGTATCGTTTCCTTTTTGGTTTTGTTAGAGACCGATAGATGGTCTATTCTATCATTGGATGATCAGATAAAATGATTATCATTTTGAGATTTTTAATTTCTTGATTTACATTATATTGTGATTTAACCATCGCGATGCCATGTGGATATTAGTAGAACTGTTCTGGTAGTGCACCTTTATCGTGGGATACACGTCGGGCATCCCAATGTGTACCCTACGGTGAAGGGGCGCTACACAACATGCCCTAGAAATGATATCTCCTGAAGCCAGAAATCACATTTACTCAACAGATACAACCGTCTTTCCTTCAGTAGTCAGAATACAATTGGAGATGCTCACTATGATTACATTGATTCTAGAATAGACCAGGATATCATCAATAAACACCACAACAAACTAGTCCAAATAAGGCCTGAACACTCGATTCATTAGATCCATAAATGCTGCTGGAGCATTAGTTAACCCGAATGGCATTACCAGAAATTCATAATGTCCATAACGGGTTCGAAATGCTGTCTTTGGTACATCCACATCCTTTACCCGAAGCTGATAATACCCCGAACGCAGATCTATCTTTGAAAACACGCCTGCATCTCTCAACTGATCAAATAGATCGTCAATCCGTGGCAGTGGATACCTATTCTTCACTGTGACTCTGTTTAACTACCTATAATCGATACACATTCTCAGTGTACCATCCTTCTTCTTGACAAACAACACCGGTGCGCCCCATGGTGATACACTGGGTGTAATAAACCCTTTATCCAGAAGTTCTTGTAACTGCAACTTCAACTCCTTTAACTCAGTAGGAGCCATTCTATACGGTGCTCTGGATATAGGAGCAGTACCAAGCATGACTTCAATAGATAACTCCACTTCTCTTTCTAGAGGAAGCCCAGGTAGTTCCTCAGGAAAAACATCTGGAAACTCATTCACTACAGGAATATCAAGCAGTTTATCCTTACCACCATCCTTCTGAGAATCAAGTACAAACGCTAGATAAGCTTCACACCCCTTTCTTAGAAGCTTTTGAGCTTGCATAGCAGATACTACATTAGTTAAAGCACTTGTGCAACCACCATGAAATACAATCTCGCATGGTGGGCCTCCTCAAGAAAAATATCTTAATTACGGTCAACCACCATGCCGATGTTTAGACAGCCAATCCATACCCGTAATCAAATCAATTCGTGAAACGACAATCTAATCAGATCTGCTGCATACTCACTGCCTTGAATCATAACTGGACAATTCCTAACCACCTGATTCACCAACACACTACTACCAGAGGACTAGTTACATGCATGTCATATTCTAACCGATCTATAAGCATCTCCTTATCAAACATTTCTTCAAAGATGATATATGAATGTGAAGATCCAGGATCAATTAAGGCATACAATTCAAAATCAAAGAGAGAAACCATACCAGCAATGACATCTGGTGCATCCTGATCCTCACGAGCTTTCAGTGCATAAGCTCGACCCGAAGTAGTAGGCATAGCTGGCCGATTCACAGTTTCTGAGTGAGAACTCGGATTAGCCCTGTTTTGATTATATCCGCCTCGACCTCTTCCTCGACCTCTGGTCCCAGCTGATGCATGAGAAACCTCTCCACTAGCTTGTGTTATCCCAGTCTGTCTCAGAGGGCAATTTGCAATCATATGCTTCGTACTGCCATAACGAAAACATGCACTTGTAGCTCTCCAGCAGACACTCCAATGGTGAATAGAGCAGTGTGGGCACTCCGGAGCACCAGAACCTCGAGCCCCAGAGGAACCCCTACTAGAAGCAGTCGATGTAGGAAAGTTTTGTTGCCTTCCCCTCATCACAGATCTCTGAGCAACTCTCGGTGCAGAGGAAGTACCTTCTTGACTTCGTTTCCCCGAAGACTGACCTCCTCTATTAAAGCCTCTTCTCTGACTTCTTTCTTTCCGATCGTCTCTTGTCTTTCTACTTTTATTGCAAGCTGCACTAACCGATGGTAAGTAACTTGTTGTAACATAGAAAACGCTGCGGATGCTCCTTGATCGAATCATGTAATCCCTCCTCAAATTGATGACATCGAACTCTTGAACAAGACAGATTCAGGGCATACTTATCGAGCCGATTAAACTCCGATCATACTCGACAGAATGCACAAACTCCTCGCTTTAGATTCAAAACTGCTTCCACCTATCCTTTTCAGTAGCTTAGTCACATATTTAGTTTTAAATTCTTGGGCAAAGAATTCCACGCCGAGGCACCCAGTGGTGAGGACTCCAAGGACAAACTTCCACCATTCATAAGTCGCCTCAGTAGAAGGGAAGCAGCCACGATGAACCGTCGCTCTGCTGGACAACTAATCTCGCCCGATACCCTCTTCACCTTCTCAATCCGTAACTCGACCCTTGATTCCTCTAGAAGTCCCAAAAATTCTTCACCCCATACTTCCTCGGTGATCAATGAAGCTTAGGTGTTGTCATCCGATCAAAGAAAGTCATCATATCAGGACAATTTTAATCAAAGCTTCTCCTTGAGTGGAGGAGGAGGTGGAACCTCAGCTTCCTTGATTGACCCTTAACGGTCCAGGTATTTCAGAACGAGTTTGCTCCGGCTGATTACTCTCAGCAACTTCGTTAACCAATTCGTGAGATCCTTCCATCGTAATTTCTAAAGACAAAACATGGGACACCGCATTAGGCCAAAACATAACTTAGACCCTCAACGGAAAACAATAGGCAAGCCATGGTTAAACCAGAACCGTCTAAACTTGCTCTGATACCAAAAGATGTAACACCCAAATACCCCCTGGGAGGATACATGGATGCCACCCAAGACAAGACAAACAAATCAAAACGTTTCACACATGCATTTTTAAAAACTAAACGTAACACACATATAATACATCTCACAATTTCAGAAACAAATCTAAAAAATATTTACAAGCCCAAACAAACCAAAAAAAATACATTTTTGTTTTGCGCGACACAAAACTCAGACTCTTTTGGCCACTGCAGATGACTTGTCCCAGTCCTTAATCTCTTCGCTCTGAACCTACACGGGGCAAATCCACCGTGCTAAGCATATAGCTTAGTGAGTAATAACTAATCTATATTAATGATTTCATAAACAAAAGAATGCATTTTAAAAGATTTTATAGCAAATGAATCTACGTAACACGGAGATCCTTCGAATCGTAATATAATTTAGTTTATGTCGAATCAAATGTATATCATAATACAAAACAAATCAAACTTATAAATCCATGAATGTAATGGGTAACGGACTTATACAGAGATACCATAATTAGTATTAGCGGGAGAGACATATGTCTCGATATCAGGAGACACCAAAGTGTCAAATAACATGAGCAGCTGCAGACCCTTCTAGGCATGCCTATTTACCCACAACTAGGACTTAACAGTTTTAAAACAGAACAAGGTCATTTCAGACATTTCATGTACAGGTAAATAGCACTCACAAAATTTATCATAAAACAAATTACTTATCTATAGTACTTACTGAAATTTTCTACCTATATTACGTACTGAAATTACCGACCTGTATTACTTACCAAAACCGCCCTTACTGTTTATTGCCTCGAAGTCCCGGCAATATCCGGTAGTGGTCGTTCCTCTATAATAGAGGGCACAGATACAAATCACTATTGTGCATGATTAAAAATTCACCAATGTATGATGGATATGTAGGATGCATGTTCATGACAAATTTCGGGACCAAACCCTAAATTCTTAACTTAAATTATTAAATCCTTGATTGTTAATTAAATCTGAAAATTTACAAATTCCACATAAAGAGGTAGAAAATTTTCTTACGAATCCAACGCTTCAAGAATCAGGTCATTCGGAGGTCGGATGACAAAGATATGGTCAAAAGAGTGAAGTTTATCACACACAAGTCGACTTATACTTATACAAGTCGACTTACATAACACGACAAGTTGACTTATGCTTACACAAGTTGACTTATCCATTAAAACACACACAAGTCGACTTATACTTACACAAGTCGACTTATATAACACCACAAGTCGACTTACACTTGCATAACTCGACTTATTGAAGAGCGGAGATGACATTTTCATGCAATAAGTCGACTTATACACCACAACAAGTCGACTTATATCACATTCATCGCCTTCTTCACCAAACCAGACGTAACAACAAAGTTTTCTTCCATTTTTCTTTAACTTCATCACTTTAAAACTAACCTATTTAGCATTTCTAACCTATCAGAATCATCAGAAACAACTTATACTCCAAAGATCACAAAACTTAACATTCCAACTTTCTCTCTCTCTACGGTACACTTTCCAAATTCATATTTTTATCCCTCTTTCTTGTTTTTTTTCTTCTTCTCAATTCTTTTAGCATCTTCACTTAAAAACTAACTTATTTAGCAAGTCTAACCTATCAAAATCTTCAAATACATTCCAAAACTTAGAAATCCAAAATGCCACATATCATTCTCTCATTACTGAAAATTCCATACGTTCATGTATATCTATATTTCTAGGTCTTAGTTTATGTAAACCAAGTATGTAAAACAACAAAAACAACATAGTCAGTTGTCTTCTAATGGAACATAACAGATCATATAGACATATACATATATCTCAATTTTCAAGCCATTCATGCATGTAACTCTTTATTCTAAACACTAAACATTAACAAAAGCACTTACTGCGTAAAGATCCAAGAGTGACTCAATTGATGCTGATCGTTAGTTGGTGGAGAAACTAGTGAAGGGAATTCGGTAAAGACTAAAACAAATAGGACTCTTTTAACTCTTCCATAAAAAAAATCCACCCGTCATTACCACTGGCATATAAGCTTGCATGTAGGACAACTATTATAAATGTATCTTCACTATTATCTAAATGTCACAAACCCAAACTGCCACATGCCACTATAACCGTAGTTCATTAATTTATTTATTATTATTTTATTAATAAATTATTCTTGTTAAATAACCAAAAAATATTGTTATGATTCTTATAACAAACAAATACCCAAACTTTCCAGAAAACTTCCGAAAATTCACCAAAATTTCGTCATAAAATAATGATTCGTAAAATAAATTTTCAACTCAAAATTAATTCACCATCAATTTTTAAAAATATTTGAAGTATACAAAAATTACTAAAATTATATTACTACGGTCCGGATCAATCCGAAATTTCATTAAACCAATTTACCCGGAAAATGCCATGAATGCATGCCAAAATACTTATGCACAATTTAAGCAAATATTTAATAAGCAAATAACAAACATAATTCGTACTAAATTCATTTAATATTCTACCCCCTAATTTGGGGCGTTACACTAAAACCCTAATCCAGTTTTATCGTTCGGATGTCTACATTTTCCTAGCATCTCATTCATTCTCTTTGTACTCTCAATGAATGTAGCTAAATCAGATGAAAGACTTTTAATTATAAGCTTTAACTGATTTATCTCATTGGATCTATCTACACCTTTCTTTTTATCCTCTAGTTGTTTCTTTAAGCAAGCATTTTCTCTCTCTATCTCTTCTATATGTTTAAGATTTTCTACATACTTCTTCTTTAACAGTTTGTACTGTTTCAGAATAGCATGAGAATCTTCTAATAATTCTGAATAGGCTTCATGCAAGTTATCGTATTCAGAAGTTACCTCATCACTTTCTTCCTCGGCTACAAGGCAGATATTAGCATGTTCAGATGACTCGGAATTTGCCTCTGATGAATCTAGATCATCCCATGTTGCCATCATGCTTTTCTTGCCTTCTCTACTCTTCTTTAGTTTCTTCTTCAGAGTAGGATATTCGGACTTGTAATGTCTAGGTTGATTACACTCGTAGCATATGATAGATGTCTTTTTTGCTTTGCCATCATCTTTGCTATTCTTCTTGAAGGGTTGGCTTCCTTTGGACTTCTTTTTCCACATCCGTCTTATCTTCCGGGAAATGAACGATAATTCGTCATCTTCATCACTTGACTCCTGTTCTGATTCGCTTGAGTCATCATTCTTCGATTTCTTCTATCTTTAATGCTTTCGATGACTTCCTCCTTCTTTGAGTTTTGTAATTTTTCTTTCCGGCTTTTAGTGCTATTGACTTGTCCCATTTGGGCTTGTCTTCAGCATTGAGCTCTACCTCATGAATCTTCAGTGATCCAAGCAACTCGTCAAGCTTTAGCATGCTCAAGTCCTTTGCTTCCTGCACTGCTGTAACTTTTGGTCTCCACCTCTTCAGAAGACTTCTTAAGATCTTTCATACGTGATCTTGAATATTGTACGTTCTTCCAAGGGCTTTCAATCCATTGACAATTGTTTGAAATCTTCCAAACATTTGATCAATAGATTCTTCATCCTTCATCTTGAAAAGCTCATACTGTTGCACAAGAATACTTATCTTGGATTCTTTGACTTGGTTTGTGCCTTCATGAGCGATGGACAGTGTATCCCACATCTCCTTCGTAGTGTCGCATCCGTGAACTTTTTCATATTCACTCCTGCTTAGGGCACACGTCAAGAAAAACTTCGCTTTAGAGTTGAGCTGAATTCTCGCCTTTTGATCAGCCGTCCATCTGGTTTGTGGAATAAGATTTCCATCTTCGTCTACTGGTGTATATGGTCCATTCTCTATTACATCCCAAAGGTCGACATAAGTAGATTCTATGAACAACCGCATCCTATCTTTCCAGTAGTGATAATCTTCACCGTTGAATGCTGGAGGTCTAGTGACTGAGGCACCTTATGCAATGTATTTATGTGATTCTGCCATTATCTTTAATCCACACTTTGCTACAGTGATCCTTGGATACCAGACTCTGATACCAATTGAAGTAAATCACACGTTAGTACAATGCTTATAATACGATAGTGAATACACGAGAAGGGGGGTTGAATTGTATATTCCCCTTTTTGCAAACTCTTTCAAAACTATTTCGTTAAAAAAAACAAGTTCTTTTACAGAAACTTCAGTACGTTCCAGTCAATCAAAACTTTGAAAACTTGTTTTGGAAAATTAAGTAATAACAAAACTTTGAACTTTAAGAGATATAGGGTAGAGAGAAGTTGACACAGTGATTTTATCCTGGTTCACCCCAAACCGTGGGCTACGTCCAGTCCTCAGAGTTCTTTCTAAGATTTCACTATCTCTTCAACGTATACAAGTATTCTTTCCGAGCCTCTTCAGGTCTCTACACTCAGTATTCTTTCACTCTTTGCCTCGGCAGGCTATCTGTACTACTTTCTTACAAAAGTATTGAAAACTTGTTACAGTAAAACTAGCTCTCAGCTAATTTTTCACAGTAATCTCACAAAAGTTTTTCGTTCGCGTAATGTTCAATAATAATCTCTTTTTCGCTAACTTTGTCTAACTTTGCAATCTTAGACTTCGACTCATATTTATAGCCTTCGTCTGCAACTGCTTCTTAATTCTTGAATCTTGTTTCTTGAATCTTGAAAGAAACGGTTAATCAGTTGAGTTATGTAACTAACTCGAATTGACTCTTGCGTCTTTTTTTGAATTATGCGTCTGCTTTTCTCCGTCTATATTTTTGCGTCTGCGTCTTCTTTTCACTTTGCGTCTGCTTTTCTCCTTCTATATTTTTGCGTCTGTGTCTGTTTTTCACTTTGCGTCTGCTTTTCACTTTACGTATGCGTCTTCTTTTCACTTTGTGTCTGCTTTTGCGTCTGTATTTTTACTTTGCGTCTGTCTGTTTTCTATTTTGCTTCTTCTTTTACTACTTCTTTTTTATTCATCAAAATCATATACATGTAAAGTCATTTTGACTTAACAAAATGGATGTCAAGACTGCATTTCTTAATGGGGATCTTGAGGAGACCATTTATATGGCTCAACCAGAAGGATTCATTGAGCTAAGTAATGAGCATAAGGTTTGTAAGTTAGCAAAGGTCCATTTATGGACTTAAGCAAGCATCTAGGTCTTGGAACATTAGGTTTGATAAGGCTATCAAAACCTATGGGTTCATACAAAACCTAGATGAGCCTTGTGTTTATAAAAGAATACAAGAAGGTAATGTTACTTTCCTAATCCTGTATGTTGATGACATTCTGCTCATTAGAAATGATGTGTGAATGTTATCTGCAGTTAAGGGATGGTTGTATTTCGACAGGATATACAGATTCTGATTTCCAATCAGATGCTGATTTAAGGAAATCAACTTCTGGTTCTATGTTTATTTTAGGAGGTGGAGCCATAGTTTGGAGGAGTGTCAAGCAATCTTGTACTGTTGATTCGACTATGGAGGCTGAGTATGTTGTTGCTTATGAAGCAGCAAAGGAAGCAGTCTGGCTCCGAAAGTTCCTAAATGATTTGGAGGTAGTTCTAGAGGAAGAAAAAGCCATTACACTTTATTGTGATAATAGTGGGGCAGTGGCTAATTTTAAAGAACCTCAGAACCACAAAGCTGCCAAACATATTGAGCGAAAGTATCATTTCATAAGGGAGATAATACAACGTGGAGAGGTGGTTGTGATAAATATTCCCACAGAGCAAAACCTTGCTGATCTGTTCACAAAGACATTGACTCAAAAGAGCTTTGAGGGTCACCTAGAAGGGATGGGAATGAGGGATATGTCAAACTTGCTTTAGGGAAAGTGGGAGATTGTTGGAGTTATGTAAATATAGTGCCCTGGAAAGCAAGTGTATTTACATTTATCTTCTTCAGTTACAGTTTTGTAATGAAAATATTTATTATTAATAAAACAAAAGAGTTTGGTTTTATCTGTGTGAGCATTATATATCTGGTCAAAAGGTACCAAGATTATTTTTTAAGTAATGTACATATACATAGAGATGTATAGGAAACATGTATATTATTAGAATCTGAATTAATTGATTCACAGTTGAATAATCAAATTGGTCACTTAATTATGGTTTAGACTGTAGTGTTGCGATTTATCTCCATATAAGTAAAGGAGTTTACTTAAAGGGAATGATGAGTTTCATATCATGATAGTAGTAGACTATCGATAATGACACTATTAAATGAATCTAGAATCAAGTATGTTTTCAAGAATAGTGTGCCGTTACTTTAATCTTAAAACATACAACTTAAGCATTCGCTTATTATGAACCATAATCTTGATGAGTGGTGAATTCATATATGTTTCATTATAATTCTTGATATGATTGAAATAAATTTTTACAGAGTATTAATCTAGTGTCTGCATGTTGGAATTATTAATTGAAACATGTATCATGGAATATTCACTCAAATAAAGAGTTTATAGTGCTATCATCACTTCTAGATGTTTTAAGGGGATTTGGTGATTAAACTGGCGCCAGTAGTTTGATAGACTAGCTACCCATCAAGTCTTGACACCAAGATGAGATCTTGTGTGTTAATCACCATATAATGTAAAACGGGAGATCTAGAAAGAAAAACTAATATAAGGGCAAAACGGTAATTTTACTCTTTGTTGTGCGGATGACCATAATAAGGTTCTAAATAAGGTTTGCAATTGGACATAAAATATGTATTCTCATAATATTTAATAATTCAAGAGTTCAATTAATTATCTTTAGTGGAATGACATTTAGTTAATAAGCTAGAATTAATTATGGGCTTATTGGAGCTTGAATTATCAAAGTCCAATAAGATTTCTCACTTGGCTGTAACGCCCACTTACCCTCTGAAAGGATATATGAATGCTACACAAAACAGAACAACAAATCAAAGCATATGAAAACTTCCAATAAACAATTCGAGTAAACATACATTAATTTACATAGCACAAACTCGCTGAAAAATTCAAACCAAACTGAAGTATCGTTGTTACAAACTTACAACAAATCTACATATACATATCAGATACAAGCCCAAAAGTCAAACAAAAAAAATTACATTATTTTCAAAACAACACTCAGACTCATTTGGCCATTGCGGATGACTTGTCCCAGTCCTTAAGTCCTCTCTGAACCTACACGGGGCAAATCCACCGTGCTAAGCATATAGCTTAGTGAGTAATAACTAATCTATACATAAACTGACAATTCATCACACTGAATCATGTAACAACAACAACATGCATTAAAAGATTTCTTTAACCGAAAGTCAGATAGAATGTAGTTGTAGCGACTTTTTATTAATGTAATCGCATAACACAAGAGGGTATAAACCCTTCAGAATCAAAACATAATTTAGTTGATGTTAAAGTCAAACAGATATCATAGTACAAAATCAGATGATTGCTAAATCCATTTACAGAAGCGGGTAACGAGACTTATACAGAAGAAACCGTAGTCTCGACACCGAAGTATCACAGAAGAGACCGAAGTCTCGACACTGAAGTGTCACAGAAGAGACCGAAGTCTCGACACCGAAGTGTCACTAACAAAAGACACCGAAGTGTCACAAAAGAGACCAAAGTCTCGACACCGAAATGTCACTAACAGAAGACACCGAAGTGTCACAGAAGCAGCTGCAGACCCTTCTAGGCATGCCTATTTACCCACAACTAGGACTCAACAGTTTTAAAGCAAAACAGAATCATTTCAGACATTTTATGTGCAAAGCAAGTAGTCAATCATATTCACATATAAATAACACTTCCAATGATATAAACATGCATCAAACGCCTCGGACAATCATTGTACGGAATTCAGAACACAATCAGCATAAGTCAATTCAACAAGCAGAATAAGGTAAGGTAAATAACACTTCAATATCTCATTCATCAATCAGTACCTCGGACCTTCATGTCTGGAATCAGTACACAATCTAGTACACATTCATCAATATCAATTTAATTTAGTAATAAATAATATAAATCAAGGTGAGACCATCTAAGGTTACTCACAAAATTTACCATCTAAATTACTTACAATTTCTCCCGTTTACTTATTGCCTTGAAGTCCCGGAAATATCTGGAAATGGTCGTTCTATACGTTTCTCTATAACATTTAACACATATACAAATCACTATTTTTCATGATTGAGAATTCATTAATGTATATTGAATATGTATAATGCATGTTCATGATACTTCCGGATATTTATTGTAATTTTTATCATCAAACCGATCAAATACCAAAGCCCTCATTAATAACATTTGGTACTTATAATTTGAAACAAAATAAAATAATGTGAAATCAATTTCATAACCTAATTGACCAATTCAGATTTTCTACCCACATGATTTTGGGTCAACTTTGAATAATTAATCTAATAGGATAAATGACAAAATTATGCAACACTTCCTTCTGGACAGTTGTTCTACATTATCTTAAGTTTCTAACGACTCCAAGATCATCTAATTTGATTCAGTATTCAATGAGTTATGCCCAAAATACCACATACTGTACACATGTGAACTTTTGGCTAGAACATGATCATTCCCTCCAATTGTACAACTCATATCTTTCAACTTAGATTTTCACAAATAACAAAATTTATACCAAATTAAAGCTAAGAGAATAAGCTACAACTTTTGTGAAGAAACCTTAGTCTAATTCGGCCCACATCAGTACAGTTTATTCCATAACCACAGGACATGATTTCTGTCCCTGCCAGTGCTTCAGCTTAAGTTACAGCTCAATGTCATGTCAATTTTGAAAATCATAGATACAGAATTAAAATTTGGCTTCTTCACAAAAATTGTAGAATTATGTCTCTAGTTCAATTTAAAACAAGAATAATTTCATTTGGAAATTTACAGATCAAAATATAACTAAAATACCGAAGTATGTTCAGAACATTCTAGTCATTAAATTCCAGCACACCTCAGCATTTTCATCTTAACACCCCCCTTTCGGGATAACTTTGCATGATCTTTATGAGAAGAAAAATGACGTATTTTGGTAACACTTTCTTCTATACAATTGTTCCACTATGTTTCCAGTTTGTAATAACACCAAAATTGAACAATTTGAGTAAGTATTCTAAAAGTTATATCCAAAAGAGTTTAGACTATTTTTAAACTGTAATATAATTCCTAACTCTAATTCCATCCAGATTTTGAGATGCTTAGAGATAGAATTAACATTCTGCTTCTTCATAAAAGTTGGACAAATATGTCTCTAGTTTAATTTGAATCAAGAATCAACTCATTTTAAGGTCCACAGTGGAAGTTATAATCGAAATACCAAAGCAAGTTCAGTGAAAACACTTCATTCTTCCAACTTTTCCACAAAACAGACTTTCGGGTCAATGTTACACTGTAATTTTAACAATGAAAATGAAGGATTTAGGCCCAAAATTCTCTACAAATTTGTTTCTTTATGTCTTAAGTTTCTACTAACACCAATTTTATACAATTTGGTTCATTATTTTGAAAATTATCCCCAAATGATTACAGACTGTTCACAAACAGTGACAGATTCCAGATACTCAACTTCAAGCTAACTTTTGACACCCTTAATGACATAAACCAGATCTGATGCCTTCATGAAAGTTGTAGATATATGTTTATAGTTTAACACGAATTTAAATTCATCCAATTTTGGTGCCTACAGGGCAAGATATGGTTAAAATACCGAAATCTGTCCAGTATAACTACTCATCTAAACCAATTTCCAGCATGTATCCAACCTCAATTCTTTCCCATTTCAGTACACTATTGATCCATATCAAACATAAAAAAACACATGTTATCATAGGATACCAATTTTATAAGTCCCTTACCTTTCTAAACTTCAAATTCAACTCCAAGAATCCAACTATTATAGCACCTTCCAAGCAACTAACACACTTCCAAAACCAAGATAGATGTAATGTGTTTTTAACACCCAAAGCACATCATCCTAGAAATTAGTATGAGAGAGCTTCTTCATGCAGCATATGGCAAGGGGTTTACAAAATCAAAGTACAAGGGATAGCAACAATCGGTGGAGAGAAGAGCTAAATGAAGACTACCAAAGTCTTGTAAAGACTTGACACCTAAGTTGCTAGGTGTCTTCATTATATATGTGTTGCCACATATATCTCCAATGCATGACTCCCATTTGCCTCCATTTATGCTGCCAATTGAAACATTTCCATTTGTCCACTTGTCAACTTATTAACCATGTCATTTGTTACATTCTTGCCAAGCCATATGTCAATTAATTACTCATGCCAAATGTCACTAACTCATAAGCTTAATCTTTGCAATTTCATAAATCAATTTATCTTACCACTTGAAAATTTTCCTAATCTAAATATACATTTTAATACCTCAAATTTTCAATACCTTTCCTAAAATTCTCCAAATAAATTTTCAGATAAAATAATTCACCAAAATTTCAAAATATACCAAATTTTTCAAAATTTCTATAATTCACCAAAATTTCAGTAATAATAATATGAATCTCCAAATAAATTTTCAACTAAAAAATAATTCACCAAAATTTCTAAAAAACTTGAAATATACAAAAATTGTCAAATCATATTTAATACATTCCAAATAAATCCATAGTTTCCATTTATAAAACAGTTTACCCGAAAAATGTCATGAATGCATGTACAATTATTGTATGTTGTATGTGTCCAAAATGCTTATGCACAAATAAGCAAATATTCCAATATGCAAAGCATAAAATGTACTTAATTGCCTTAATATCCTAACTGTAACACCCCACTCCCACGTAACCCGAACCCGACATCGATGGTGATATCCGAACCCGTGCCCCGCGAGGGTAGCGTGCTACATCACTCAGTAAACTCAGTATCAAAAAAATTTTTGTAAACATTCATACGCACGAAAAACAGTAGACAATCGAGCCCGCGTTAATTTGTATACCATTCCAGTCATTCCCAATCATTACAAACATTCAACAATAATTTAAAACAGCCATTTAATGTATACCAATCCATAACCAAGTTGGGCCCGTTATAAATACAAAGTATTAATTTACAGAGCTTGCGGAATACAGTTTTATGAATAACAGAAGGATGACATTAATGTAGACGTGGACTGATCCCGACCTCTATTCTTCATTTGAATGCTGTAGACATACTCCTGTGAACCTAACGGGGTATTCTTCTGAGTCCTGAAAAATATTTGCAAATTTTGGGTGAGTTTTGCGAACTCAGTGAGGAACCATCATCGATGGTTCACCCAATTCATGTAACACATTAATCACATAACCATTAGTGCACAGCTATTTTCACAGGGAACAATTAGAAATACCACATAGTTGTACAGCCGCAAATCACAGTCATTTTACAGTTGCGCATTCAAAAGTATCACATAATTGTATTTAAGCAAATCACAGTCATTCCAGCATATCACAATTATTTCGCAAGTTCACATTCAGAAATACCACATGCTTACAATAACAAGTATCAGGCATTTTTTCCTTTCAGTCAATCAAAATTTTCACTCAAATGCATATGACATGCGTATGTGACCCCTTTCCCATTTTATTATGGTGTTGTGACCGAGTGCCTGAATTGTCCCAATATGGACCCATTATGCGTTAATCGTGTTTTAGGAGTAGGAGAGCCCTCTGGGTATGCACTACTTCAAACTTTTAGGGGTAGGAGAGCCCTCTGGGTATGCACTATTTTCCTTTGAGCTCGAGGCTCTCATACAGTGAGCTTGTAGCTCTCGGTGGCTACTCCGGTCACAACTGTTATTATCTGTTCATGCATTCATGTATGGATGCATCTGTGTATACATTTAACACTCTCATATATCAATGTAATTCATCCAGTTTACATTCAGTAATATCACAAACTATTTCACAAAACATATTCAGAAATATCACCTGATTGGATTACAGTAAATCGCAGTATACAAGGCAGTCTTGCCTCTTTCCCATATACAAATATTCAGTCAATTGTGTATGCAATGCATATGCCCAATTTAGCATTCAATGAATTATCAACAGTTACTATGTCACATCAGAGGCAAAACAATTGATCACAATTAACCACAAGCAATTCACAATTTTCACATCATGAACACTTCTATGTCAAATCCCCCATTACGTCGGACCATCTGTCCGGAATCCAGTTAGAAACAATCACAAATACTAACCCGCCATTATCTCCACAGTGAACATACAGAAATTGAGAGAAAGCCATCTCAGTCACTCACCTGTACTTCCGAGCTAATACCTGGAAGTCTCAGGAATGTTGGTGAATCGACGCTCCAAATGTGCCTCTATAACCGTGATAGTATGTAAACATTACCAATCGTCCAATCAGAACTATGTAAGAATGCACATGTAGCGATTAAAAAGTGTACAATGCATGTTCATGATATTCCCAGCTTTAATCCAAAATTTTCATCACAAAATTCCGTCTAAAAATTAGAAATTTAACGACACCGAATTTACTCAATTCGGGCCTCTATAGTTCCAAAAATAAATAAAACAATGATCAAAGAACAATTTCCCAGACCCACATCAATTTCACTTCCAAACATTCCCAATTTCTCATAAAATGAAATTAAATATTCCACGATTCCGATGCCTCGAGAATCAGGTCAATCGGATGTCGGATGGAACAGATATGAGTCAATGAAGGCATAAACTTATATATATATAGAAAAACCAAGTGTTTCCTTCTTTCCCTTTTTCTGTCCAATTTTCAAACATGCATAACTCTTTACACACAAATCAGAAAATTTACAAATCATATCTCGTTGGAAAGATCATGAAAAACTCTACAAGTTTCATGAAGGCCACAAAAACCAATTTTACCCCCTAAGGGTGTCAAAAATACACTCAAAGTTACTGCCTTCACCATATCTCCCAAAACAGTGCAACATTTTGCAAAATCCATAACTTCCCATTACCTTTTCTAACAATTACAAGCTAAATGGGTCAAAAATTTAAGCAAAGATTCTGTCCACTGAAATCACCCAAACTGGACAGCAATTTTCTAAAAATCATAACTCCTTGCAAAAATGTCAAAAAATTGCATACTTTATACCCATGAAAAGATATAACAAAATACTATACTTCTCATGAAGGGCTTAAAGACAAATTCCATCATAACTAACTCAAAACTGTCATGCAAGTGGCTGCCCTGATCACTAGCCAATGACCTAACTTAGGTCCAGTCTTTGAAAATCCATAACTCCCAATTATGACATCCAAAATTAACATGCTATATCTCATTTTCAAGATAATTTCTTCCTCTACAACTTTCCAAAAGATCACTTGAGCCAATTCGAATCACAAAAATATCTAATTTAGCTTCCAATCACAATACTCACAAACCCACACTTAGGGCTAGGTTCCAACAAAATGTACATAACCAGCCAACATTAAACAAGTCAGAACTCCCAATATACATATCAAAAAATTGCAAAATAAGTGGAAATGGAAAGATAACAAGATAGGCTTCAACTTTCATTAAGACCATTTTCACTAATTCCTCCTAAATCAATCTAGAAAAATCATCAAAGTTTCAGGTCATCTAACTTGGGTACTGTTCACACAGCCCATATCAATGACTTTCAAAGCAAGATTCAACACTCTTCTAATCAAAATTGGGCAGAACTTCCTTCATAGAAAATGTAGCCAAATGACTCAATTTTAATCTAGGACAAACCTCACCTCATTTTCTTAACCACAAAATTAGTTATGGTAAAAACATTAGAACATGTTCAAGGTGCATTTTCCAGCTTTGATACTCCATCCAATTCCTATCATTCAAATGCCAATTCTACTTCAATAAGCATATCAATTAGACAAGAAATCAGCCAATATATCATCAATATTTTCACTTGGACAAATAGCCACAAGTTGGCAGCACAAACTCAACTTGATTCTTTTAAATTCCATTCAACATTAGTCATACAATTCACTTTAAACTATTCTAAATGTCATACGACACATATCCTCACACAAACATACACTCACACCCAACAAATCAAACCCTAGGTTTCATGAAATTCATGTCTCATCAATCATAATTAATATACATTAACTTCCACTCAATGCATTTAACCACTACTATTTCAAGAGTACAATTAAATGCTTACCAATTAAGCTTCAAATCTTCACTTCTACAACTACTATACTTTCTTACTTCTCATCATCATGCCAAGAGAGAAAGTTTATCCTAGGCCCTTTTTAGGCGAGTTAATAGAAGAGAGAACAAAGTAGAAGGAGGAGGAGGAGCTAGGCAATTGTAACTAGGAAACTTGAAGAAAAATCAAATGGAGAAGAAGAAAGGATGAAGCTTCGGGTGGATGAACAAAGCAAATGAAAATCCTCTTGTCATTCTTCCCATTTAAAGTGAGTCACCGAAAATGCAAGCCAACCATTAATGGTTTAGGACACTTGGCATATTTAAGAAAAAGACAAATCAAGAAAAAGACAAAAATAACATTTAATAAGATTAAACCCTAATGACATGAATATTTGACCCGTTCAATTCCAATGGCCCCAATTTCAATCCCAAAATCATATACCCAATATTGTAGTGCCATTGGACAGAAATTTTCGATACCAAAAATCAACCGTTTCGCCACTTGGCGATTTTTCCGATCTGAGAATTTTTCCCGAAAAATTTTCGAAAAATTCCTAAAATTTTCTTAAAATATAAAACACATAAAAATCACTCCAATTTCATTTTTCAAGTATCAAATCATATTTTTCACAACAAAATCACAGTTAGGCACCTCTACCGGGAATTGTCACGAATGCATGTACAGTTCTTTTCATGTGCAAATTTTCACTATTCACATATAAGGATATGCATGAATAATTCTATTAATCTCAATCCCTCTTGGTCCCTTTCCAAATGACTACTTTACCCTTCTTATCAGGGGTGGGATGTTACACTAACCCCTAATTTGGGGTGCTACATTGGCTTTAAGGAAGGTTATCAAGCTAAGTAAGAAATATAAATGGAGGTTTTAGAAGCCCATAATTGAATGTTGGGCTTGGTCTAATTAATGGTTAATTAGAAGCTGAAATGTACATTTAGAAATGGGCTAGATTTTGGTTTAATGTACTTAATTAGATTAATTATATTAAAACAATTTTTTTAAGGAGGAGTAGCAATTTCAGTTTTGTTAGGTGAAATGTGAATCTACACATTTGACATTAAAATGCTAAAATAAAGATGGTCTTTATTATGGTTTATCATCATTAAATGGAGTTATGAACTTACCATTAAATGGTTTAATGGTTGTCTTTTAATGTTAGCATGTAACCTATTTGCATTCATTAGAATAAAGATGAAAGATATACATTAGATGGACCATCTTCCTTCTTTCTTCTTGCCAAAACCGAAATTGGTTGTTCAATTTTAGGTTATAGTCTTTTCATATAGCCATTTTAAAGATAAATGAAAAGAGTCTCATTTATTGGCAATTTTATGATTGATTAATGCAAGAAGTGATGCATTGGAAACCTCTTTCTTCTTCCATTCATGCATAACCGAAATTGGAGTGTAAGAAAGACATCTTGCATGTTCTTGACACCTTCTCTCCTTTCATGCGAGGTAGAATCGAAAATACCAATTGAAAGAGTTTCATTTTTGGTTCTTCTTCTTCTAAGAAAATCTCCTCCAAACAGTTCTTCTCCTTTCCCACCAAAGGATTTTGTTAACCTAATTTTCCTTGAAGAGGGTAAATCTAATTGGTTGAGGATACAACAACAAGGAGAAGGTAGATTGCTAAAGGAAAAGATTCAAAGGCAAAGGATTTGGATACAAGAAGAAGGAGAGGATAGCGCAGCGAGGATTTAAAGCTGTAGCAAAGGAGTCGGTAATACTCTTGATCTTGTTTATGTTTCATTATCCTTATACCATATCATGTATGGATTAGCATGATGATTTGGATTTGTTGCTTCCGCTGTAAGTAATGATTTCTTAAAAGTTTTGAAATCTACCGTTTCTCCAAATATAGCATGCTTTGTTTTTCCGATCCAACATGATTCCCCTTATTGCGAATCGGGCTTGGAATGGCCTAATTCTGTTCATAATCCACTAGGCTTCTTAGACTCATTTTCAAGTAGTTGTAATTCAACTTTAAACCCATGACAATAGTGGGTACGTACGACTTTAGGAGTGTTTAACAAACTTAACTGATTTGAATATAAGCAAAACCATTGTGATACTTAAGAAACAATCACAAATGTACCTTAAACCAAAAGGAAACAAGGCAAGAAGGAGTCAGATGGTTGCTTATGAGACGATATTCATCTTTTATTCTTTCTTTCTTTCATAATTTTGTTTTGTCATTACAAAGACTTAATATCAAGCCACCAATTGCAATTTTTTGGTTGATATTGACATAGCCATAATTGGTGTCATAATGATGCTAATTTGGCCAATAATCATACTAATTTGAATTGGTTTAGGTCATTAGTAACAATGCAATTAACAAATACTTTGTTCCAAGTCTTTCATTTTGATAATCAAATGAAATAAGCACTGTTCAAACTAAAGATGATATATACGCCCTTTATTGTACTGAGACTATGTATGTCCCTAAAAGTTCTTTAAAACTAAAGAGGTTTGAGTGTGAGACCCTCTTTCTAGTTGAAGGTTAAAGTATAAGGGTGACATGTTTAACAAAAAGTTGATGTAATCAAAAATATTTAAAAAAGGTTATAAGGGTGTATATCCATTTTTTGATGGGATGAGTTCACTTAGGCTACTGATAGTGTTGGGTACTGATATGATAAAATTGACAACTTAAGAGATGGATTCTATATAACCAAAGTTCATATTTGTTATTAACAGTGGAAATCATGTTTTGACAGTTAGTTTGATTGTGTAGATTATGTCGATTTTTCATTTATGTTAGTTGATAGTTAGATGTCTAAATTTGAACATCCAATAGTTATATTGCTTGGAATAAAACTCGCAAGCAATTGTTAATATAACTTCTACAGAAATAGGCATATTGGTTGAAACATTAGTGATTGTTGGTATAGAAATTGTTTTTATATGTATCTATGGTATATAGACATAAAATAGTTACTTAGTTTGTTTCAAGCCCTTAGTTTATGTATTTGTTATTGGTAACACATTAATAATTAGTTTTGTTTCAAGCCCTTAGTTTATGTATTTATTAAAATTAGTTTATTTCAAGCCCTTAGTTTATTTATTTATTATTGGTAACACATTAACAAAAGTTCCTTGCTTCTATATATTTAATGTTTATTTATTTCTTGCCCCAAAGCATAACTAAAGTGAATGCACAAAAGATGCTTATAAAAATGTATAACAACAATAACAAGTTTCAGTAGGTATTACGCTGAAATGCAAGATTATGAAGAGGTTAAGAAGTATGCAACCTTACCTCTTGCTAATAGAATGATTATTTTAGAAAGGTCAACAAGAAAAGAAAGGGGTTTTTGAAACTGGTTGAAAGAAAACAATAGTTAAATACATAAACAAATAACTATATAAATGAAAAAAATACAAAATAAAAATGAAAATGTCCCTTATGAATATTTGAGTGTTTTATTGGTTAAGTTATCCAAATCTAGTTTGAAGTTGTTTATGGGCTTGCTAAGATAGTCCTTTACACACATATTGGATTCGGTGAAATCAAATAAGTCTCTAAAGAGTTAAAGAAGTATTAAATAACAAATGTTTGATATAATGCTTCATTGATATGTAGATAAGGTGTTTAACATAATTGCCAAGTGAAGTGCATACAACCTTGTTATATTCAAATACATATAACTAGATAAAAGTGTGATATACTTGTATCCTTGATCGTTTGAACAAAAATCATTTACATATTTTTGTTTTATAATTCATATGGCAAAAGACTTACAGAGTCCCTTCAACATGTTTTCTCTCATTCAAAATCTCTTCGTATTCCATATTATTTATCATTCTCGTAAATATGATTTTTAGAGTATAATTGCTTAACAGTTTTGAGATTTAATATTTTAATTTAACTTATTAATTCATTGTATGTGTTTATCCATTTTCTCTTACTCACGCACAATGATGTTAATGGACCAAAGAGAAAATGATTGTGCAATTCTTATACTTGTTTGATACCTCATGTGACCAATATATTATGAGAGCACATATGATTCATCTGTTAGAAATATATGACTTTTCAAATATTGAATTGACCTTAAATAAATTTAACATACTCTGCCCTAGATTATTTACTGTATCAATCATTATCTCATTCTTATTATATAAATGCTTCATATTTGTATTGCTTTCTACATAAAATGTGGACCTTTTTCTTAATACATCTTTATTCAAACTCAAATTTATAATGATTTTCTTCATTTATCAATCTTTTTTAATCAAACTAACTCACTATCCTAGAATGTCCCATTATGTTGATTCATTCTTGAATTTCTAGTAATATCCTAATACAACAACCAATAACTCAATTATCCAGAACTTGAGCTCAAGTAAAAAGAATATTTTGATTTGAGGTTCATATGGCCTCAAAAGATGCTCACACAATATAAGTTGACAAATTAACTTATATTATTTTTAATGCATACCTAATACTCAAGTTCACTAGTTTATATATTCAATCTACCTTTTCAAAACTCACATTTGGCATGTTAAGTTACATCAAGTGAACATATGGTTTCTTTAGGTTATATCATTACCAATAACCTCTTATATCTTCCAATAAACATCATATTGATATTACCGTTTTAAGCCTTGATCTCTCATTTGTCACCTAGATAACCTGCTTAAAACATGTCTTATCTTCATTCCTACAAAGTAATAGAGGCAATTACCTACGTGGAAAGATATCTTGTTTCTGTCTTATACACTTCTTGTATTTAGAACAACATTTTTAACACTTATTCTAATAATTATTTTAGAACTAAAAACTTATTTTGAAATCAAGCATTCTCGTGGTTTTAAGACTGAATTCTCATTGAAAATTTGACTTATTTTTAATTGATGATATTATTCATGTATTACACTTTTGATTCTCTTTTATTTGAGTATATATCTTTTCTCAAATACTATATATATGATAGTTTAGGCATACCTAATACCTGAGTTCACTTGTTTATATATTCAATCTACCTTTTAGAACTCACATTCGACATGTTAAGTTACATAGAGTGAACATATCGTTTCTTTAAGTTATATCATTACTAATAACCTCTTACACCTTTTGATAGACATCATATCGATATTACTGTTTTAAGCCTTGAACTTTCATTTATCATTTAGATAAATTGCTTAAAACATGTCTTATCTCCATTCCTATAAAGTAATAAAAGCAATTACCTGTGTGGAAAGATATCTCATATTTGTCTGATATACTTCTTGTATTTAGAAAAAATATTTAATACTCGTTTTACTACTCATTCTAGAATTGGAAACTTGATTTGAAATCAAGCATTCTTGTGGTTATGGTGCCATTGGTAGGAGGCAATGGGTTGTTAGCTAGTGGATTCTATTCATGAGTAGCAAAGGTTGCTGACATTTTATTTCAAAGCATTGATATAGTTGGGAGTGCCCATGTATTTATTATTTAACCCAATATGTTGTTTTAGGCTTTTACAGGAAAAAGAGAGGTTACTTGTTCAATTTAAAAGCAAATGACCAACGTTGCATATGGTGGGTATACTCATCATAGTTAGACATCAACATTCTTTTAATAGGGGAGGTTTATGAGACCCTTTTGTCAATAGAGGGTTGAGACATAATGTGCATAAATGGAATAATATGGTCATATCATACTTGACAAGAAGCTTATGCAACCTAAGTTATCCAAAAAGTTGTAAATGTAGGTATTGCATCTTTCAAGTATAAGTTCACTTAGTTTACTGATAGTGTTCAATATTGATGTGACAAAATTGATATCCTAAGAGATAAATTATGGACAAAAAAAGTTTACATTAGTTATTAATTGTGGCATTTATGTTTTGACAGTTAATTAGGCTACATTAGTAATATCAATCTTTAGTTATGTTAGTTGATAGTTAGATGCCTTAGTTAGAACATCCAACATTCATGTTAATTA
This sequence comes from Erythroxylum novogranatense, assembly GCA_029891385.1. Lineage (NCBI taxonomy): Eukaryota > Viridiplantae > Streptophyta > Magnoliopsida > Malpighiales > Erythroxylaceae > Erythroxylum > Erythroxylum novogranatense. Next base: position 65,571,584 of record CM057235.1, on the reverse strand, counting down.
GAACAAAACTGAACAGACACTTATTTGTGACATCCACTTATAGACGCCACACAAATTAGTACAAACAAACCCAAGTATTCGATGTCTTCCATAAACCAATGCAAAGCAAACATACATTACAAATCATTCCAAACTTTTTCAAAACATACATATATTATATCACATAAACATAATACAAATTTGTTCCAAAAATCGAAACCAGTTTGAAACATAGTTATTACAAAAACTTAAAACAATGTAGAGTCATACACTTTATATACAAGCCAAGATAAACTAAAAATACATTTTTATCAAAATAAGACTCAGATTCCATTGGCCATTGTGATTCATTTATCTCAGTCTTTATAATCCTCATTTTCAACCTATTCGGGGCCAAATCTACCGTGCTAATCATATAGCTTAGTGAATAATAACTAATCTATATATAAAGTGATAACTCATCATACTGAATCATGTAATAGCATAAGCATGCATTAACAGATTGTTTAAACAATAAATCAGACATAATGTATTTCAAAACAGATTTTATAGTTAACAAAGTTGAATATCCAAATAACATATAAACTCTTTAGAATCAGAACACAATTTGTTTATGTCAGAATCAAACATATATCAGAACACAAAATTAGATGACTGCTAAGTCATTTACAGAAGCGGGTGGGACTTATACAGGAAAGACCGAAGTCTCAACACCAAAGTGTCGTAGGAGCAGCTGCAGGCCCTTTTAGGCATGCCTATTTACCCACAACTAGGATTTAACAATTTTAAATCAAAACAAAGTCATTTCAGACATTTCATGCGCAAAGCAAGTAGTCAATCATATTCACATGCAAGTAGCACTTCCAATGATATAATCATGCATCAAACACCTTGGACAATCATTTTATGAAATTCAGAACACAATCAACATTAATTAAATTCAACAAGCAGAACAAAGTAAGGTGTGACCATCTAAGATTACTCAAAGCTCCCTTATTGTTTATTGCCTCGAAGTCCTGACAATATATGGAAGTAGTCGCTCTATGCGATCCTCTATAATATTTAACACATATACAAATCACTATTATGCATTATTAAGAATTCATTTATGCATACTGAATATGTATGATGCATATTCATGACAAATTATTCAATGCATGTTCATGACAAAGCTTGATCTTGTAAACATCAATTGTACTTCAAAAGTTCCTAAATTCATACATTCAATTACTATTCCAGCTTTTGCTGGAAGCACCTCATTCGGGTTAACTTTGCATAATCAATAAAATCAAGAAAATGATGTATTTCTGTAACACTCTCTTCTCGACAATTGTTTCTCAATGTCTTAAGTTTCTAATAATACTAAGATCATATAATTTAGCTTATTATTCAATGATTTATGTTTAAAATATCACAGACTGTGTATATTTGAAATTTTGGCTAGAGCTTGATCAGGTATTCAAGTTTTACAACCCATATCTCTCAATTCCAATATCTAAAAATCACAAACTTTATACCAATTTAAAGCCAACTTTGGTAAAGACACCTTAGTCTAATTCAGCTTACATCGATACAATTTATTCAATAAAATCAGGATATGATTTCTGTCCCTTGTAGTGCTACAGCCTAAGCGAAGACTCAATTTCATGCCACTTTTGAAAGTCTTAGAGACAGAATTAAAATTTGACTTCTTTAAGAAAATTATAGAAATATGTCTCTAATTTAATCTGAACTATGAATCACTTCATTTGTACATCTACAAATCAAGATATCATCAAAATATCAAAGCATGTTTAATAAAAACAATCATAAACCTATCAACTTTTCAAATTTTTCTTAAGCAAATTTCGGTTCTGATTTGCATGACCATTTTGACCTCGATAAGGGGTAATTAGGCAACATCTTCTACTAATAAAAGGTTCCTCAATGTTTTGAAAGTCTAATAACACCAACACCATGCATTTTAGTTCAGTGTCCTACAAGTTATAATAAAAAATCCACAGACTGTTTTCATACCTCAATAGAACAACAATTTCAAATCAACCCAAATTTCCAGACTCTTAAGGACATATTTCGAATTCGATTCTTTCACGAAAAATGTATTTATATGTCTCTAGTTTACTCTAAATTAAACTCCATCCAATTTGGATAGTCACATATCAAGTTATGCCCTAAATACCGATGCATGTTTAGTAAAATACTGCATGTATCATATTTCAATGACTATAATCCTTCATCTTATTAATCATATCACCGAATTTGCTTCTTCTTTCACTACCCACATATGCATCAACACCATTTATGCATGCAACAATCCACAAGCATGAAAATGTACACCTTTTACGCATGCATCAAGTTATAAACATTAAAACCTCAACAAAAATCATTTACACTATCATAAAACTTAAAGCATTACTTACTTGATTCACATTTCAATTCCTTAGCTGAATTTCCAGAAATGGGGAGAGCAAATAAGAAGGAAGATGGTGTAGATGGTTTCGGTGAAACCAAGGAAAGGAGCTGCAGAAACATTTTTCCTAATGCCTAGGTGATTCATTAGTGCTTTAACACATGTCTCCATTATATGTCTTCCACTCGTCCACTAAATAAGCTACCATTTGTCTCATAGCTATAAGTCCATACGTCACACATGATTTTATTCATTTGTCACTCCATAATTTGTCCATTTAACAATTAATTTCTAATACAATTGTCACACTTTTATTTCTCTTATTTCAATATTTTTCCTAGTCTAAAATACCTCAAATTTTCTATAAATTTTCCTAAAATTCATTAAAATTCCAAAATAATAACTATTATTACCAAATAAATTTTGTAATGCAATTAATCCAAAATTCACACTTTAATCACATTAAAAATCATTTACCCCTGAAAAAATGTCAATGAATGCATGAACAATTATTTTAATGTATTAAAAATAAATATTCACATATGTGTGAATATACTATGATGCATGAGCATAGAATGCACTACTAATTTCTCACTGTATTCTCAATTCACTATTTTGGAGTCTAGCTCCGAACATGAGATGTTACACTTATTAGGATAACATCTGTAGGTGTTGGGACCCGATTTCTCGTTCCCATTAAATAAGCATGTTTAAATGATTTTGAGGTTTAGTTTGCTTAATTTCTTTGGATTAGAATAAATTTGAGGTTTTAGTGCTTAAGTTAATGAAAATAAAATGGTTGAATTAAGTTTAAATTAGAGTGGTGTATGTTGTTAGAAATTAAAAGGAATAAGATGGCTTGGGGGCAATTTGGATAGTTCACTTAGGTTTTTAAAGGTTAAGGTTTATAAGGAGGGGTAATATTGTCTTTTTAGCTTCATTAAAAGAGGAAAGAAGGAAATAAAAGGCTTAGGGTCGTATGGGTGGAGGAAAGACACGAAATTTGCAAGGAAATGAGAGTGTGAGTTTCGGTTGAGTGAAGAAGAAGAAGAAGAAGAGGTTAGGGCTTTATGTTTTTCTTGCTTTAGAGAAGAGCTTCTAAGAGTTCTTTAAGAAGGAAAAAGGAAAGGGAAGGATAAATCTCCCATTGGAGGCAAAAAGTGGATTTCGTGGGTGGCTTGGAAGGTGAGTAATTTTCGAAATTCTTTAACAAATTTTGATGGGATTAGGTTCTAATAGCTTAGGAAAGGCATGGGTAAGGTTATGTAGGTTTTAATTCATGCTTTCATTTCCTAAGATGTGCCAATTTTGACATCTCATGTTAATATGGGATTTTGTGCTTGATGAAGGTCAAGAGAGGCAATTAGAGTTAAAGGAAAGACAAATTGATCAAGCTCAAAGCTAAAGGAATTAAGATGGGTGATCTTTTAATAATTGAGTTAATAAGCACATTAAATTTCTTGTCAAAAATGAAATTTATTGCTTTCCTATAACTTACCAATTTTGCAGTTATTACTTTTTGGATGGTTTAAACTTGTATTATGTGTCTTGTGTGTGTAAATAAGTTGTAGAAATGTTTACAAAATCGTTTGTCATATGATAAAGAATGAAGCTTTTGATTTCGGAAAAAATGCCATTTTGGGAAATTGTGTGTGAAATGTGTAAAATGCATGATTATATGGGTTTATAGTAGTCCCTTGAGAGTCAAGTGCACTTGTCTGTCAATAGGCTTCTCCCGCCTGCCCGCTAGTGGCATTGGAGTTCCTCACGGACTCTCATAAGTTCACGACTACACATGACCGCTTCGCAGAAATGTGTAGTACGTTCCGTTTCAGATCCACCCGAACCACTTTTTCTGTGCTTATGTGATATTTTGACTTGTTTGATGTGATGACATTGCGAAGACATTTGATTAATTGGTAATGTTTTGATCAATATGAAATTTACTTTGAAAATGAATGAATAAAGAATGTTTTTGCTTGTTCTTGACTATTAAATTATTACCCATTGAGCCGTCGAGCTCACACCCATTTTTTCCTCCACAGGCGACGAACGAGAAAACGAATAAGCACATCAGGATTGAGACATTACTCCTGTGCATTTTACTTTTGAAGCTTTATTTGGAAACAAAGCTTTAGATGCATTTTGGATCTATGATCTTTCCTTGTAATTTGCAATTTTGATACTTTTGATGTATTAGGGCTAAAATGCCCTCTAAATCTTTGTAATAACATATGTCTTTCATGTAAATGCAAGATTTTTAGGTTGTAATGTATTTTGTGTATTTTGGCATATGTTGTACAAGATGTATTGTTGAATGGTTTGAAAAATGGTTTGGATGAATAGGTGTGTGGTTGATGCCCCTTTTAGTTAAATTTATGGTATGTATATATATGGAGTGGTTTGGATGTGGGAGAGGAAAAATGTGGAGATTGAGGTCTTATGTAGGTGCTGGAGATTGGGTTGAGGATTGAAGATTTTGGCTAGTGGCATTTTAGGGGAAATGCTGTCAAAATTTCCTTAATGGACAGAAACTTTGACAGCATTTTTGACCCTCTTAGAGTTCGAATTGGATTGGAGGGTTTCTTGAAGAATGTAGTTCATGTTTAGAGCTTTCCATTGGTGCCTAATATGTCACTTTTGGACTTAGGGTTAAGAAGTTATAATGTTTGAAAAAATGCAGTTACTGTTGGAAAGTGTATTGTCCAGGCAGTATATTTGGAAAGGTTTTTCACTTCTTTAGAGCCTTCTCTGATTTTGGAATCCTTCATGGAAGTTGTAGAAGATCTTTTAATTTTTCCAACGATATGAAGTTTGTGACTTTTAGATGTCGGAATGGAGAGATATGTGTGTTACAAGTTAGGATGTTACTTATGACTTATAGTTGTGACGGCATTGGGGAATGTTTGAAATTTGTGGTTTTGATGAACCAATTAAGTTGAGAATTGAGAATTTGGTGAGTTAAACTTGGTGTTTGATTTGTTATGAGGTGTTTAGGCATTAGAGTAAGTGAATTTGACAAGTATGCAAGTGTTTATGATGTTAGGTTGAAGATTGGAGGCTTTGGAGAGGCATTGGAGGCTTTGGGAAGCCCCAATGTCCGTTAAATGGACATGAGTGTCCGTTTAACGGACATTCTAGGGTGTAAAAACACCCTTTGCCCAGTCAATTTCCGTTAAATGGACATGCCTGTCCGTTTAAAGGACATTCTCGGGTCATTTTGGCCTCCTTCACCCGATACATGTCCGTTAAACGAACATGGAATCCACAGGAAAGATGATGATTTTTGATGCTGTTAGAGGCCGAATATCATTCTTTGGTCTTCATAAGATTTTATTTCTAGATGTCTTATTTCTAATGGTTTAAAAACGAACCCAATCCGATTTCTAGATTGGAAGTTATGGTAATCGCGCCAAGAGAGGATCAAATTGATTTAAAGTGTGAACATAGTATATTCTTTTGGGCATAACTCTCCCATTCGACCTCCAAATGAAATGATTCTTAGACCAATGGATTCCTAAGAAATATATCTTTCTCTCAATAAAAATTTATACCAATTGGAGTTTATTTAAGAGATTTTTCACGAAAGTATTTGAGAGGTAAGTTAGGAGGGCATGTTTGAGGCATGAGCACATTTGGGCTTTTTAAGCATATCTTAAGTTGTAGAACTCCAATTGAGATTATTCTTGCTTCAAAGCAAATTAGAGACTCAAAGCTACGATTTCTTTGGAGAAGTCAACTTATAATTTTGGTTATTTTTTAATGTACACCCATCACTATTGTGGAATGACAGCAAATGATCTACAGGGTTTTAAGCACAAGGTTTAAGGCTCCGAGAGTTGGGCTCCAGAAGCAAGCGGGGTCCAATAGTAGGAACAACCTTGATGGTTGGAAAAGTCACATATGTTGATGTATAAATTATTTTACCTTCTCCAAATTATTGTCCTATATATATCTAAGTGATATAGGTAAAAAATGGTTACTTAGCTTATTTTAAGCACTCAATCTATGTATTTATCATCGGTAACACATTGATAAACTTGTATATATTAAATGTTCATTTATTTTCTACCCCAACATATATTTAAAGTTAATATATATAAGGTGCTTGTAAAAAGGCCCCCAAGACATGCTTAAGTGCTTCGTTGGTTAAGTTACATAAATTTAGTTAGAAGTTATTTATAGGTTTGCTAGGATAATCCTTTACATTTACACTTTACTTGTGGAATTTTACTAAGTTTCTAAATACTTAAAGTTACATTACACATCATTTATTTCATAAAATGTTTCGTTAAATTGCATATTATTACAAATTTTTTCGTAGACACCAAATTTATACTAAAGTCGTACCTACATTTTTGCATGACAATCTCACTTAGGTTTGTTTAAGCGAGACTTAACCTTCTTAAGAGATTCTTGACCAACAAAACCTTATTCTTGAATGTCTCACAACGCATATTGTGTTTAATGCTGACACTCAAGTGAGAATACTAAGAAAACATTAAATAATCATAAGCAACAATAAACATATAAGAGCTACAATAAAACTAATATTTATTTCTTCTCCTAAAGTATATAAAATAATGATGTCTCTCAATGTGTTCCCTTCACGTCTATCTTTGTTTTTAGGAACAAAATCTCAAATAAGCTATTTATAGGCACCTTTGACTTTACAATTCATAATCTCAATTGAACTAAACTAAATATATCACATTTACCCTTATTAGATCACACTGTCTAAATAAGACTTTATTTGATAGGATTTAGCTACATCACAACTAAGAAGATAAGAGACTACATTCAAGTAAGAAAGACAAATCCATATCCTTTAAAAACTCTACTATCTTCAGATGATCCTCCCATATGGTCTTTATATTTTAGAGCTGATGTATACCTACTGTGATCTTATTTGCCACTTCATCCAAGATTTTCCCTTGATTTCCATCCATTGATGATGAGTCATCCAAGCCTAATGCTTTTCATATCACGCTGGTCCGATCTAGGGCTTACCCATGTCAAGTCCGTTAGTCATGGTCCATCTATTTGTGTAACACCTCACTACCATAGAATATATACCCAAACACCTAAAGGACATTCAAGTACATATCTTATAACAATGATATGTTAGAGCAAACGTAATCTCTTAAATGACATCATAAAGAATAAACAATACTCAAAACCTCAACGCTTCATTTCATTCATTGACAAAATTTTACATTATAGTCATTGAAACAAATATTTACATTACCAAACATGAGAAAGTTTACAATCTTTTATACAAAAGTTCTACATGTCAAAAAAAACTACAAAATACAATATAAAACTCCTTTGATGTTAGCTAACAGATCTTTGAGCCATATCTTAATCCAAAATGTTCCTTCAGAAAACTTAGAAACTAGGTCTCTTGTCTCGTACCTGAAAAGCCACGTTAAAATTTTCGATGAGTTTTGTGAACTTAATGAGTGAATCATCATTAATAATCTCACTCAAGTCAAATAAACAAATATCACACAACCAACTATTTTTATAAACATTTTCCATCTCAATAAGACATAATGAATGACACAAATTTCACATACATTCTTTCAGAACATGTATAACCCAATCAATCACATTATTATGGCATATCACTTTATCATCACAATTTTAGAACATATTTCATAATCATATATTTTATAATCATAAATATACAAATGCAGAAGCATATGAGACTTCATATTCGTTATTATTTGCTGTAACTGAGCACCTTTCAGATATAGATATAAATACAGATACATAAATCACAGAGCAAAGCTCTCCATGCAGAAGTCTAATCTTAAAGCTCTTTCAGACTGGCTACTCTGATCACAATGCCTTTATTTGAATATGCATTATATGAAATGCATAAAACAACAAAATATGACATGAATAGCATTCACTTATGATGCACAAACAAAATCTTATATTCATCGGACCTCAATCCGACATTCAACTTTAATTGAGTATTCTAAAATCATTCAGAATTCAGTTGCAAACTGGTATCATTCAAATTTCATATGCAAACAGAACACTTCCAATACATTCCCAAATATCAAACCCCTCGGACCATTAAAGTTTGGAATTCATATACAAATCACAAATAGTTCAATAATTGGAAGTTAAATAGAATAAATCAGTTATAGGAAGATCATCTAGGTTGACTCACAATATGCTCCAATTTATATTATTGCCTGGATGGTCTGACAATGTTTGAATGGCGTTCGACTTGAGCGTCTAAAATTATACAATTCACACATAATTCACATTAAAAAGTTGATCAATCAAATAAATATTCATTTATGCACATATACAAATGTCATGTTCAATGCATGCTTAATTGACTGTTCCCGGGTATATAACCTTATTTAACTTTCTTAACCATTCAACATCATACTTTGTATACTACCATTTTGCAATCAGGTTTGTCCCTCTAAAATGGCTTTATTTACTCCAAATTCATTAATCATACTTTACACTTATCCTTAAATATTTCCATGATCAAAAAGCTTCTTATAATACAAACACAATTGGTACCTTACATTTGAAATTTTAGCAAGCTAAATCTATACATTCACCAAAATTCTTCCAATAACATATACTCATACATTCACCCAATTATCATTTATAAATACCTTATTTTCTTCAATACTCATTCATCCATACCATACATACATTATTCATGTCCTAAAGATCATATTTTCATTAAAAGAACTCATTTATTCCTTTAACAAATCAGAATTTCCATATTTGAACTCATCACATCCAAAATAGTCCCTTCTTTAAGTTATGACTTCAATTAACTACATAAACTTATCAAGATATCTTCTGGCCAACCTGTTTCATAGAAGCAATAATAAGACATCAATAATTATTTTTTATGTTTTATACTTTGACTAATTTGAGCTCTAAAGTCCCTAAAATTAGGAAATAATATAAGGTTCCTGCACAAGGTCTGTCACAGGCAGTATTAGAAAAACAGGCATAACTTAATATCTAGTCACTATTTAAAGATGATATTGAAGCCAAAACTACAGCTCTAATTTTCCAGATTTTGTTTTACACTTTATACCAAATTTAAAAATAACCTCTTTATAGTTCATCAGTTATACCTCTATTAGGCCTGAATCATACTCCAATTCCTCATCAGTAACCTCTCTAATTCTAGTTCTAAATTATTCAATTAACATCTCACAAATCCTAGTCTTTTATGCATCAAAAATCAAACCAGAAATCTATCCTTCATTATCATGCATATAGGTCTACTTCTTTCTCAATTCAAGAACACTCTTCTAACAACTTTCTTAGGCGTAAACCCACCTTCTTTATACATTAAATTCCAATCCAATACATCCACATAATGCCCTATACATATGATTCAGCTAACCTTTAACTTAAGGTACATTTCAAGTTTTCTTTTGGTTTCACATCTGAATCTTGCTTCTTGTTGAATTTTTTTTCAATATGCATTAATATGTGACAACTCATTGATAATGCCCATTTTTCTTGCCTATTTGTAAGTCTTTACATTGATTGTTCTTCCCAATTTTCAAAATTGGCCAAGGCTCATCAACACTGCACGATTATGCAATTTAGACTTAGGGGTCTAACAACCCACGTACACTAGAAGAACTCGATGCCTTTGTGAAAATAATTTGTAAGCACTCCTCCGAATATGGTTCCCTAGAAGATTCCTTGGTCATTGACACATCTCTAGCATACCAATTTCCCTCTCTATCTGGTTTGTCCTTGCTTTTGTTTGGACACTCTTTCATAAGGCCCATTACGCCTAACATAGTATAATTATTGAGGTAGACTTCTTTAGTTGAGTCATCCTCTCCTTTTCCTTAATCCTTATAATCTTAGAATTCATTTGCTCCACACCTACCTTCTCTTTTAGGCTTTGACGAGCAAAATGATGCCTTTCACAAATGAAACAAACAATATCTCATAATGTTTATTTCTTAGACTTGCATTAAGAAGATTCACTTACCTTCTCCTCGCTTGTCTCCGATCTATTCTATGTCCTACCATTCTTCTTGCCCTTGTTACTAGTTTAAATTGGTGGTGCAATTTGGAGATCCTTCAAGGCATCCGTAGCCATTATCACTCTTGATAAGTCTTTTACATTCTACCTTTGAAGCTCCATTTGTGCCTAACCTTGGAAGCCATTTATGAAGTTGAACTTGTCTTCCTCAAATGTGTTGTGCACATCCAACATCAAAGATCTGAATCTCCTCAAATATCCCCACACCAAGTCATATGGCTTTAAACATTTCAAAGCTTCTTTCACGAGCCACGTAGGGAGGAACTGGTCTGTCAGAGGTCTACCTGCATTGATGTCATTAGAGGTTATCGTTCTCCACCACAATTTTGCGTCCTTCACCATATACATAGTCATGATTAACTCCTCCTCAAAATCAAATACCTTTGCCACTGTAAAGTATTTCTTTATATTCCCAAAAAAAATTGAGCTCCTTGACACTTCATTTATTATAAAAAAAAACTTGGGACTCTGGCATCTTTACCAAAGTGCTTTTGACACGCCCAATATCTTGTGTCACAAAGGCATGCTTAGGATTGTGATATCCAATCTAGAATCCTCTTATGCCTTCTTTAAGTTTGTTAGTTAATGTTACAATTGTTGGATTTATGCCTCCAAAATCTCGAACCAAGATGAGCGGGAAGAGATCTCTTCCTCCCCTTGAGTAATTGCACCTATGAGTGCCTCCACTCTGTTAACATGCTCTATCATATTGCTACTTCCCACAATCAATATTTTTGCTCTGATACTAGTTATTACAAAGGTTTTCCTAGACACCAAACTTATAGTGAAGTTATTCCTATTCCTTTGCACGACAATCTCACTTAAGTTTATTTAAGCAAGACTCAACCTTCTCATGTGATCATTGATCAACATAGCCTTGTTCTCAAAAGCCTCACGACTCTCGCAATGTTTACTCTCAAACTCAAGTAACAATACTATGAAAGCATTAAATAATCATAAGCAAGAATAAACACACAAAAGCTCTGGTCAAAACTAATATTTATTACTTTTCATAAAGCATATAAAGAAATGCTCTCTCTTAATATGTCCCTTCCTCTCGATCTCTGTTTCTAAAAGCAAGCCTCAAATAAGTTATTTATAGGCACATCTAGCTTCATAATCCTAATTGAACTGAACTAACTAGATCATCTATATCTTTATCAGATTACATCACACTAACTAATTGGATGATACCCTTATCTAAATATAACTTGATCTGGTAGGATTTAGCTATATTACAACTAACAAGATAAGTGATTATATTTTAATTAGAAAAGATAAATTCATATCCATGAAGAGCTCCACTATCTTCAGATGATCCTCCTATATGGTAATTATCTTTTATAATTGATGTATATTTACTATGATCTTATTTGTCTCATCATCCAAGATTTTTTCTTAATCTATATCCATTAATGTTGAGTTATCCAGGCCCGAAGCCTTTCATAACACACTAATCCAGTCCAATGCTTACTTATGTCAAGTCCATTAGTCATGGTCCTCCTATTTGTGTACATATTAAATCCTTAGAGATCTCACATATCTCCCTCATATATATGGCCCGGCCAATCTTCAACCTAAGGTCCATCCAAAGCGATCTTTTGGTCTTACATCCGAATCTTGCATATCGTCGAAGATTTTCACCAATGTGCACCAATACATGCCAACTCATCGACAATGTCTATTTTTCTTGTCTACTTGCAAGTCTTTGTTTTGTTCTATCGTCCTGAGTGTTAAATGTAGTGCCCCCTTACCGTAGAGTATACACCGGGACACTCGTAGGTCATACCGGTACATACCCTACAATGAGGGTGCACTACGATACGATTAATTCTTTAAACCTCATGGCATCAATAATAAAGCAGTAAGATCACATTCACTAAATTTTGAAACCAAAAGAGCACTTCTCATCTCATTTCGAAAACCATATACATCATAATTTACAAATATCTGATCCAAAGCAGCAAAGATTAACTCCTATCTAGGTCATCCCCAAAATATCCCAAAGGATCCCTAGCTGACCGACCTGTGGGCCATGCTACTCTCGCCGACATACACACAGCAGGAAAAGTCTCAAAATCCGGAGCTAGGAGTCACACTCTCGCTGTCCTGAAAAATAGTCGCAATTTGGGTGAGTTTGCGAAAACTCAATGAGTAACCATCATCGATGGTTCACTCAATTCATGCATTACGCAAAATTGCGTACAACACAAAACAGTATCATAATCAGAATCATAATTTAGAAGTTCATAAAATCATAATCACACTTTTGCAATTAATCCCATATCAAATTCGCAGTACAATCACAAAACAATCACATAATGAATGCACAATGATTTCCAGTTCATTTTAATGTTGTGACTGGGCGTCAGAATTATCCCATTGCTGGGCACAATACACATTACACAGAATTCGCGTTTTCGGGGGTAGGAGAGCCCTCCGGGTATGCACTACTGCCCACGCGCACTAAGGATAGGAGAGTCCTCTGGGTATGCACTAATCCCTTCTCACAGTAGTTGAGCTTATAGCTCCAATCGGATCGTAATGTGCTCCACCACAACGGTCGATTCTCGATTTCTATTCATGCCCAGCATGCGTTCACAATTCACAAGAATATATCTCATACGAATCATTTACTCATAATCACAAATAATTCATACAAAGCATTTAACACATCAGAGATTGAGAAACCAACTAGGTTACTCACCTCTAAACTTCCGAGCTACTGTCGGGAAGTCTCTGCTGCGTCAGAGGATCGACGCTCCACTTGAGCCTCTTTCAAATCAGAACATTCGAATATCACTAATTATATCAATTTCAATAATCGGAAATGCTTATGTATCAATTGAATGTTGTACTATGCACGTTATGACATTTCCGACCACAATCCCGAATTATCCCATTTCTGTACTTTCACTCTAATTCATAACAATTTCTAATATCATAAGTCAATTGGCTAAGTTCTACATCTTCCAAAGTCAAATTCTAAGACATAGGAATTATCCTTAAATCAGAATCAAATTCACTATTCAAATGTTGTCCGATTTCGAGAACCACCGAATTAAATTTCCGCAATTTCATAGTCTCCAAATTGAATTCAACCCATATCTAATTGAATCATCAAATTCTTAAATCTCCAATTTCAAAAACCTAGAAATCCAATTTTCCCAAATAAGCATTCCTCATCGCGGCGAGCTCCCTCTCTTCGCCGCGGCGTGCCTCATTTCGCTGCGGCGAAACACGCTGCTTCGACGTGGCGCACGCATCGCGTACGTCGCGACGCAGGCCGTCCATGCTAGCCGCGGCACGCCATCCGCGCTCGTTGCGGCGTGCAGACGAAAATTCACTCGCCGCGGCGTGCGATCGCAGCAACGCCCAAAAAACCCAGAAATTCCCAGATTTCTCAGATATAATCCATCCAAATCCTTTCTAAACACTCCAAAACACCATTCTACACTTAGCACAACTTATTCCTCAGCTTCAATCCATCAAATAATCATGATTCAACAAATACCCAAATCAAAAATCACATTTTCCCTAAAAACCTAATTCATCCGAAACTTCAAATTTCTTAAACAATTTATACTCAAATCCATGCTTAAATTAAGCTACAAAAAGCATAAGGGAACAAGAACTTACTTTATTAAGCTTCTAATCCTTCCAAATCACCAAGATCATCCAAGTCTAAGCTAAATCACCACCCACGACACCCACGGCAACACCAAACTCAAACCCATCTTCCATCATCTTCAACACCAAATAAAAGATAGAATCAAGGAGGGAAGAGGAAGCAAATCATAAAAAGAGACCAAGAAGAAATCGAAGGAAGATCCACGAGGGAAGAAGAAAACAAGAAGAACCAAATTTTCTCTCCAAAACAAGAGGATATCGTGGATCAAGGTTCAAAAGCTAGGGCTTAAATATTATAGGATAACTAAGGCTTGTTTGGCAACGTCATTTGCCACAAGTCCAATCCGAACAACCTCAATCCAATTTCTAATTCTAATTTCCCCCGAATTCTAATGGTTCATACCCTAATTCCTCAATTCATAAATTAAATTATCTCATATCAATTGTCAATCAAATTCGGAACCGAAATCACAATTAATCAGTCATTAAGCCATTTTTTCGGTCCGAGCCTAATATTCTGAAAATTCCAGAAAAATTCCTCTAAATCCTCAAAATTAGAAAACATCTAATCACATACTCAAATTTCAAATTCTCAATTCCTAAATTCAATTTGACTCTCAATTCATAAATCAAAGCTCTAAAATATCAAATTCACTAATCAAAACACAATTTACCTTAAATCACAAATTTTCCAATTAATCACAATCAAGTCGGAAATCTGTCATACATGCATGTACATACGTATGCTTATGCAATGCTGAACATTTATCAACGATGTAGAGGCTACAAATACAAAATGCGTATACAGAATACGTATGAGGTGAACTGTACCCATCCCATCGGTGACGGGATGTCACAATTCTCCCCTCCTAATAAAAATTTCGTCCCGAAATTTTCTTACCTGACTGATCGAACAAGTGAGGATACTGCCTCCTCATGTGCTCCTCAGTCTCCCAAGTTGCCTCCTCTGATGAGTGGTTCTTCCAAAGGACTTTCACCAATGGAATCACCCTGCTCCGCAACTGCTTGACCCTCGATCCAATAATCCGCACCGGCTCCTCAACATAACTCAGATCACTAGCTATCTCAATCTCCTGAGCCGAAATCACATGAGTCGGGTCAGATCGGTATCTCCGGAGCATACTCACGTGGAACACATCGTGCAACTGGAACATCTCACTCGGTAAGGCCAATCTGTAGGCCAACGGTCCAATCATCTCGGTAATCTCATACGGACCGATCTACCGAGGACTCAACTTGCCCTTACGGCCAAATCTGAGAACTCCTCTCCACGGAGACACTCTGAGGAACACTCTATCTCCCACAGCATACTCCATCTCTCTCGATCTTTGATCCACATAACTCTTACGCTCGCCCCGAGCCGCCTTTAATGCGACTCAATCACATTATACCTTATCTACTGTGTCCTGGATCAGCTCGGGACTCTCTAATATCCTCATACCCTCTTCATCCCAGTAAAGAGGAGATCTGCACGGACGTCCATACAACGCTTCATACGGTGCCATACCAATGCTACTCGCATCGATTATTATACGCAAACTCTACAGAGGCAACATCGATCCCACGCACTCGGAACTCCAAGACACGTGCTCTCAACATATCCTCAACAAATCGAATAGTCCTCTCACTCGCCCATCCGTCTCGAGAATGAAAAGTCATCTTTGAAGTTCAATCTCGAACCCATAGCTGACTGCAAACTCCTCTAGAACCTCGAAGTAAATCTGGGATCCCTATCGACACTATCGACATTGGGACCCCACGCAATTCGTATAATCTCCGCCACATACTTCGGGCCAACCGATCGAGGGTATTACTCTCCTCATCGCAAGAAGTGAGCCGATTTAATCAACCGTCCACTATGACCCAAATAGCATCAAAGCGCCTCGACGTCCGGGCAATCCCATAATAAAATCCATCGTAATGCGCCCCATTTCCACTTGAATGGGCAACGAATGCAATCTCCCATCAGGGCACGGTGCTCACTTAACCACCGCACGCCGACACCGAGAAACAAACTCCGCTACATGCCTCTTCATACCTGGCCACCAAAAATGCAACTTAAGAGTGCGATACATCTTGGTGACACCAGGATGCATGGCATAAGCAGCCAAATGAGCCTCTTCTAAGATCTCACGCCTCAGATCCTCCACATCTGGAACACATAACCTCTGGCCCATCCACAAAGTACTATCTCTCAGCTCAAACTCAGACAACCATCCAGATCTGACTCTGTCAATCAATCTCACCATTACTGGGTCCTGATCCTGTACTCTCCTGATCCGATCATGCAATACCGGCCTGAGCCACAAAGTCACAATCAGAGCTCCATCCTGACTCAAATCCATCTGCACATTAAGAGCTCTCAACTGAACCAAACACGGCAACCTCGAAACTAGAATCTGAGCTGCATTACCATACGATCTCCTACTCAACGCATCAGCCACCACATTAGCCTTCCCTGGGTGATACTCAATAGTGCAGTCATAGTCCTTAAGCAACTCTAACCATCTCCTCTGCCTCATATTCAGCTCCCGCTGACTCAGCAAATATCTCAAGCTCTTATGATCGGTGAAGATCTGGAATGTCTCCCCATACAAATAATGTCTCCAGATCTTCAGAGCAAACACCACTGCTGCTAACTCCAAGTCATGCACTGGATAATTAATCTCATGGGCTCTCAACTGTCTCGATGCATATGCTATAACTCTCCCATGCTGCATCAGCACACAGCCTAAACCCTGCTGCGAAGCATCACTAAACACCTCAAAGCCTCCTGCTCCAGATGACAGGGCTAACACCGGCGCCGTAGTCAACCGATGTATCAACTCCTCGAAACTCATCTGGCACTCATCTATCCATCTGAAGGCCACACTCTTCCTCAGAAGTCTTGTCAAAGGGGCGGAGATCACAGAAAACCCCTCGACAAACCTCCAGTAATATCCTGTCAATCCGAGAAAACTCCTCAACTCTGACACGTTCCTCGGAATCTCCCAACTCCTCACTGCCTCAATCTTGTGAGGATCCACCCGGATACCCCCACCAGACACAATGTGGCCTAGGAACACCACCTCATCCAGCCAAAATTCACACTTAGTGAATTTAGCATACAGCTGCCTATCTCTCATAATCTATAACACTATCCTTAGATGCTCCGCATGCTCCTGTCTAGACCTCGAATACACAAAAATATCATCGATAAATATGATCACGAACTGATCCAGGTAGGGCTGAAAGACTCTATTCATCAAGGCCATGAAGGCTGCCGGGGTATTAGTCAACCCGAACGGCATCACTAAGAACTCAAAATGCCCATACCTGTTCCTGAAAGCACTCTTAGGCACATCGGCCTCTGCGATCCTCAACTAATAGTATCTGGATCTCAAATCCAACTTAGTAAACACCTGAGCTCCCTGCAACTGATCAAATAGATCATCGATCCTAGGCAGTGGGTACTTATTCTTAACAGTAACCCGATTGAGCTGCCTATAATCGATGCAAAGCCTCATAGTCCGTCCTTCTTCTTCACAAACAATACCGGAGCTCCCCACGGCGAAACACTCGGCCTAATAAACCCCTTATCCAACAATTCCTGCAACTGAGCCTTAAGCTCCCTCAGTTCTACCGGTGCCATCCTATACGGAGGTATCGATATAGGAGCGGTACCTGGAACGAGGTCAATCTCAAACTCTATCTCCCGATCCGCCAGAACCCGCAACTCCTGAAACACATCTGAAACTCCACGATCACGGGGATACCCTGCAAACTCTGCTGCTCTCGGGAATCCACCACATGCGCCAAATAGGCCTCATAGCCACCTCTCATCAACCGCAAAGTACTCAAAAACGAGATCATCCTGGTTGGCACTGCCTGACTAACACCTCTAAAAACAGCCCTAGGCTGACCAGGAGACTCTAACACAACCTCCTTGGTATAACAATCCATAATCGCCCTATGGGCAGTGAGCCAGTCCATCCCCAAAATCAAATCAATCTCTCGAAGGGGCAACACAATCAGGTCTGCACTCAATACCGCTAAATCAACCCGAATTGGACACCCCTTGCAGACCTTGCCTAAAGTAGTAGTACTACCTAAAGGTGTACTCACCTGCAACCCACACTGAAGCATCTCCCTATGCACATGCAATCTACATGCCACATGCGGTGCAATAAAAGAATGCGTGGACCCTGGATCTATCAATGCAAACACCTCAATGTCAGAGATCAGAAGCAAACCTGCAACCACATCTGGAGAGTCTTGGGCCTCCTGCCTGGTCATGGCGTAGACCACGGCACAGGGGCTGCACCACTACCCGACTCTCGGACCCCACAAAGGAATCTCCAACTCTACCCCGGGCTCTACCTCCGCCTGAATCCAGTCCACTATCATGACTACATTGCCTGATCGTGCTACTACCAGCTCTCCCACTCAAGCGGTGAGCTCCAGAATCTACGGGCAGTCTGGGATCGATGCTCCATCGAGCCACATCTCAAACAAGCTCTAGTAAACCTCCAGCACTCCCCACTATGCCTCCTCTCACAAAACTCACACAAAGGAGGAAGCTGTCCGGAGCCTCTACCACTGTCACTCTTGCCTGATCGCCCAAATCGCCTCTCTCAATGTAACAAGACCGCACTGGGACCTCTCAAAAATCTGAGCCTACCCTGACGTCTGCTAAAGCTCCTACCAGAGCTGCCCTGACTATCATTGGATCTCTTACTTCGAGATCCCTGACCAACCTCAACTCGACTCGCCAAAAGTTCGCTTCAATCTCGACAGAATGACCTCGGCTCCACAAAGGTGCCCATATCCGACCGGGCTAACTCGACACGAATCTCAGATTCAGCCCTCCTCGAATCTCCGGCACCTATCGCCTCAGAGGAAATCAAACAGACGCATCGCCGACAACTCATTAAACGACCGACTCATAGGCCCCGCCATGGACCCTGTCTCAAATCTAGAACTCCTGCATCTTCATCTCCATATAAACCTTCATGTATAGTTATCCCGAAAAGCTCTCGGAAAATCCGCCTAAGTCGAATATGTGGTCCGTGGAACTACCCGGACGGTCTTCCACCACCGATCTACGGACCTCAAGCAACGAACAAAGATAGTCAAAACGCTCATCGAGGTCGCAGTCCATCTGATCTAGGACCCGCTCGGTCCTCTCCAACCAACCCTCAGCCTCAGCAGGGTCCGTGCTGCCATAGAAATCCACAACCCCCTGCTTGCGTAAACGATCATACCTCCGTTCCCGTCTCATAGGAACTATAGGAGGCTGCTCCTCATACACAGGCACAGAAGACTCTCTACTAGCTCCTACTGATCCTTGGTCAGCTGGGTGATCTACCTGATCACCAAAGACGGATGACCTACAATAAAATCACAATTCTGGTCAATTTCTTACTTTTCTTACAAAATTTAAGCCTAAAATACACTATGCTCAAAAGATGTCAAACCATGCTCTGATACCACCATTGTAGCGTCCCCTTACCGTAGAGTATACACCGGGACGCCCGTAGGTCATACCGGTACATACCCTACAATGAGGGTGCACTACGATACGATTAATTCTTTAAACCTCATGGCATCAATAATAAAGCAGTAAGATCACATTCACTAAATTTTGAAACCAAAAGAGCACTTCTCATCTCATTTCTGAAAAACCATACTTCTGTCATAATTTACAAATATATGATCCAAAGCAGACAAGATTAACTCCTATCTAGGTCATCCCCAAAATATCCCAAAGGATCCCTAGCTGACCGACCTGTGGGCCATGCTACTCTCGCCGACATACACACAGCAGGAAAAGTCTCAAAATCCGGAGCTAGGAGTCACACTCTCGCTGTCCTGAAAAATAGTCGCAATTTGGGTGAGTTTGCGAAAACTCAATGAGTAACCATCATCGATGGTTCACTCAATTCATGCATTACGCAAAATTGCGTACAACACAAAACAGTATCATAATCAGAATCATAATTTAGAAGTTCATAAAATCATAATCACACATTTGCAATTAATCCCATATCAAATTCGCAGTACAATCACAAAACAATCACATACTGAATGCACAATGATTTCCAGTTCATTTTAATATTGTGAATGGGCGTCAGAATTATCCCATTGCTGGGCACAATACACATTACACAGCATTCTCGTTTTCGGGGGTAGGAGAGCCCTCCAGGTATGCACTACTGCCCACGCACACTAAGGATAGGAGAGCCCTCTGGGTATGCACTAATCCCTTCTCACAGTAGTTGAGCTTATAGCTCCAATCAGATCAGAATTGTGCTCCAGTCACAACGGTCAGTTACTGATTTCTATTCATGCCTAGCATGCGTTCACAATTCACAGTAACATATCTCATACGAACCATTTACTCATAATCACAAATAATTCATACAAAGCATTTAACACATCAGAGATTGAGAAACCAACTAGGTTACCCACCTCTAAA
The DNA here is from genome assembly GCA_029891385.1 of Erythroxylum novogranatense. Taxonomy (NCBI): domain Eukaryota; kingdom Viridiplantae; phylum Streptophyta; class Magnoliopsida; order Malpighiales; family Erythroxylaceae; genus Erythroxylum; species Erythroxylum novogranatense. The sequence continues at coordinate 65,551,025 of CM057235.1, read as the reverse complement.
CTTCCGAACTGCTGCCGGGAAGTCTCTGTTGCGTTAGAGGATCGACGCTCCACTTGAGCCTCTTTCAAATCAGAACATTCGAATATCACTAATTATATCAATTTCAATAATCGGAAATGCTTATGTCTCAATTGAATGTTGTACTATGCACGTTATGGCATTTCCGACCACAATCCCGAATTATCCCATTTCCGTACTTTCACTCTAATTCATAACAATTTCTAATACCATAAGTCAATTGGCTAAGTTTTACATCTTCCAAAGTCAAATTCTAAGACATAGGAATTATCCTTAAATCAGAATCAAATTCACTATTCAAATGTCGTCCGATTTCGAGAACCACCGAATTAAATTTCTGCAATTTCATAGTCTCCAAATTGAATTCAACCCATACCTAATTGAATCATCAAATTCTTAAATCTCCAATTTCAAAAACCTAGAAATCCAATTTTCCCAAATAAGCATTCCTCGTCGCGACGTCTGCTCCCTCGCCGCGGCGAGCTCCCTCTCTTCGCCGCGGTGAAACACGCTGCTTCGACGCGGTGCACGCATCGCGTACGTCGCGACGCGGGCCGTCCACTTCGTCATGCACGCATCATCCGCCCTCGTTGCGGCGTGCGATAAAAAAATCATTCGCCATGGCGTGTTCTTCGGCGTCGCGGCGATCGAAAGAACAACGCCAAAACCAGAAATTCGATTTTTCGGATATAATCCATCCAAATCCTTTCTAAACACTCCAAAACACCATTCTACACTTAGCACAACTTATTCCTAAGCTTCAATCCATCAAATAATCATGATTCAACAAATACCCAAATCAAAAATCACATTTTCCTAAAACCTAATTCATCAAAACTTCAAATTTCTTAAACAATTTATACTCAAATCCATGCTTAAATTAAGCTACAAAAAGCATAAGGGAACAAGAACTTACTTGATTAAGCTTCTAATCCTTCCAAATCACCAAGATCATCCAAGTCTCAAGCTAAATCACCACCCACGACACCCACGGCAACACCAAACTCAAACCCATCTTCCATCATCTTCAACACCAAATAAAAGATAGAATCAAGGAGGGAAGAGGAAGCAAATCATAAAAAGAGACCAAGAAGAAATCGAAGGAAGATCCACGAGGGAAGAAGAAAACAAGTAGAACCAAATTTTCTCTCCAAAACAAGAGGATATCATGGATCAAGGTTCAAAAGCTAGGGCTTAAATATTATAGGATAACTAAGGCTTGTTTGGCAACGTCATTTGCCACAAGTCCAATCCGAACAACCTCAATCAAATTTCTAATTCTAATTTCTCCCGAATTCTAATGGTTCATACCCTAATTCCTCAATTCATAAATTAAATTATCTCATATCAATTGTCAATCAAATTCGGAACCGAAATCACAATTAATCAGTCACTAAGCCATTTTTTCGGTCCGAGTTTCGGTCCGAGCCTAATATTTCGAAAATTTCAAAAAAATTCCTATAAATCCTCAAAATTAGAAAACATCTAATCATATACTCAAATTTCAAATTCTCAATTCCTATATTCAATTTGACTCTCAATTCATAAATCAAAGCTCTAAAATATCAAATTCACTAATCAAAACACAATTTACCTTAAATCATAAATTTTCCAATTAATCACAATCAAGTCGGAAATCTGTCATACATGCATGTACATACGTATGCTTATGCAATGCTGAACATTTATCAATGATGTAGAGGCTACGAATACAAAATGCGTATACAGAATACGTATGAGGTGAACTGTACCTATCCCGTCGGTGACGGGATGTTACATTAAACATTAGCTAAGGCTCTTCAACATTCACATGATTATGTAATTTATTCTTAGGGATATAACATATACCAAGTATTTGAAAGAATTCTTAAATGAAGTGCACACAATTTTTTTAATCAAAATTTGTCGAGTGCTTAGTTGAAAAACTAAATAATGAGACAAGAAAATTAAAGACACTTTTCTGTTGTCAAATTAATCCCTATGATGTTAAATAACAAAACATAGTCAATTAGACATTTTTTAATAAGAAGATTCGTAATAATAATTCTTGACAATTTGACGAGTCAAAGTGCTTTAAAAATTGTTTAGATCAAAATAAAAAGATAAATTCAATACAAATAAACAATAATAAACTCTTGACACTAATAAAATTGTTTAGTAAATTGAAGTTTTGGAAAGGTTAGAGGACGCCATTAAATTCACGTACTTTTCCAAATAAGCTCTTCCTAGGCAGTCATGGGCAAGCTCCTAAAAAATTGCAAATTTCCAGCTTTGATAAGATCGTCTTTATGTATATATAGAATTCTTAACTAGAATGAATCTAATCCATATTTTCCAAATACGCGTTATAAATAAATTTTATAGATTGATAATTCAAAAATTAAATAATAAATTGAATTTAATTAATATTTACAAATTCAATCCATCTTGCTTCAATAATCTCATAATAATTGTTAGGACTAATCAAACATGCATTCGTTAAGGTGGCCTTGTCTTAGTTGGTGGTTTAGTTAAAGAGTTACAAGCAGCCTCTTGGTTAAGGCGTTTCACAACCTGTGGGGGTGGGGCTCTGCTCTGGTAGATGTTAATTGTTGGAGTAGCTTGAAAGTAATTTCAGGCAACTTTCGGAGACCACCTTTGGGGTCTTTATGTTTGGTTTTGCATGAAAAAGCAATGCACGATCTGTCTGTGACTTGATGCTTTAATAGCAAGCGTTTGTATAGTAACCTTCAGATGGTAAGAAGTTGGTTGGAATGTTGGGGTCGATCGCAATTATAACCACAATCCATCGTTTTCCATTCACTTTCGATAAGGAAAGATTAATTGCTGCTTCGACAACTTCCATGCTATATCAGAACGTCACTCCAAAGGGGCTGATGGTAAAAGCTGTACGTAGTCAGCTCTGCTGCACTCCACTTACCATCCTTAATTAATCGGATATTACGGAATTTTAAAAACCGGTAATATTGTTTGAGTGCTGTTTACGATTTAAAGGCTCAGACAGAGACAACTAAACAGGCATGTGAATGTGCAACTCGACCCGGGGTTGGGGACCAGGACCATGAAGAAGAGCAGTGAACCACCGTGAAACCAGCTTCTTGCAGTGACTCAATTATGGCTCAAGGAAGGTACCATAAACGTATACATTTTTCTATATGTGTTCTCGACAAGAATCATGAGTCCTGGACCTAAGAAGTTATGAGGGCCAAGTTCCATTAATGGCGGAACAGAACACCCGTGGAACGCAAAGTGAGGCTTCAGACAAATCGATCCAAATTATAGTTTCAAAAGTAAGTCGATTTGTCCCCTGATGGTAAGAAACAAGCAATCACAACGCACGCTCCAACCAGACATAGTTCATCATTTGTTTTTTAATAGGACTTTATGTTTTTTAATGTAAACTTTAAATTTTAATAATTTACCAATTATTATGTATTATAAAAATAACAAAACGAGTTATCAATTTTATAAACAAAAGTTAAAACCCAACAAAGAATGCAAATAAAACTATTAATTAGAATATCACAAAGTTTAAATAACAATAATTTTAAACACAAGTAGATACGTGTTCATGACCATTATATTCCTTTGTAATTGGAGAGTAATACGTTCGAAATACGAAAATATTTTTTATAAAATACGAAAGAAATGTTGCACTTGCACATTATTGAACTTTATTATTAAATATTAATAAGCTAATTATTACAATAAATATATTAAATTTTAATAATAAATCTTGTACAAAATCATTAATTCTAATATAATTGTCAAGATTAGTCCAATAAAAATTGTTTTGCAGTTGCCACTTGTCTCCGTTATTTATTTCTTTTTTTACAAGGAAAAAAAACTTTAAAAAATTACATAAGTAGTGCAGTATTTTGCGGTACAAAACTCCAGTTTTGTCTCAGTAGATAAGTTCTATGACTGACATCGGAGGCTCCTAGAGAATATGTACATCAGGGTTAGCTAGGACTACGAGAGCGGTCAGATTATCGACACACTGATTTTTTTCGCGATGTATATGTTGAATTTGCATCTTCTAATCTTGTAGGATTAAATTACGAATACTTATCATCAAAAAATTAATTGAAAGAAGACATAATATTAATGAATTTACTTCGACTATGATCCGAACGACTAAGCTAAAATAAATCTGGATTGGACTCCCTAGAATTCAGAAGTTAGCAACGAGCCCTTTTTTTTTTTTTCCTGTTTTCCTGATTTCTCCTCCACTCTCTCTTATTCTATTGGTTAATTAAAATTAACGGTTTGTTTATTTTAATTATAATTATATATTACTTAAAACCTAATATTTGGTCCCTCGCAATTATATACCCACAACACACCCACCCGCCAGTTGTTAAATAAAACTGCAATAAAACATAGAAAACGACTCGCCCAACACAACATGACTCGGCTTTTCCGATCCAAGTCCTGTGGCCTCGTCGGACTCACTCAGTTCAGCTCCGTCGCTCCTCCGGATCCGTTCTTTCACGTGAGCGAAGAAGAAGAAGAGGAGGAGGAGGAGGAGGAGGAAGAAGAAGAGGAAGAGGAAGAGTGCTACGAAGAGGAGGATTACAATGACACTTCCAGAAACCGGTTTATCAGTTCTTCGTCCGGATACGACAGCGGAGATCGTAGTCGGCGTAATGGCGACGGAGAGAGTGGGAGTAGTCAGTTTGGTGTTTTGGATGTGTTGGCGGCGGCGTTGAGGAAGTCGTTGGTCACGTGCAGTGTGGAGAAGGATGATGATAATGATGCATGTTCAATGGACATTGGGTGGCCTACGGAGGTCAGGCATGAATCTCACGTTACCTTCGATCGTTTTAACGGCTTTCTTGGCTTGCCTACCGACATCGAACCTGATGTTCCCAGAAAAGTGCCTAGTGCCAGGTAATTTTGGTTCTTCATCTGTTTTCTATTTGAATCTAATCTTTTTGGTTCTAATTTATTTACATGCAATAGTGGTTGAGTTACTGCTTTATATGCATGTGTTTTTGTGTATTCCTTGAAGATGGCTCTGTTGTTAGTGTTTATTCCGGCCTGCATTATCAGGATTGTAGATGGAGGTTCCATTTTGTAACATGATGAACAAAGGTTGACACTCGCGTGATCTTCTAATTTTAAGTGATCTGTGGTCATTCGAACAAATTGCATCAGTTGGTTGGTTTTTAGCAGAGGGTATTGTGCAGTCACTGTTCATTTGGCCTTAATATCTTTCTTAAATCGCTTTTCAGCGCAAAAGTATTTGGAGTTTCTGCCAATTCAATGCAATGTTCCTATGATGATCAAGGGAATAGTGTGCCCACCATCCTCCTTATGATGCAAAATAGACTGTATGTAGAAGGGGGCCTTAAGGTATTGCCAAATTCCTGTTTTAAAATTTATAGATCATTCAGTTTCAACATTATTTCTTATGGCAGAACCCTTAATACTGTTTTTCATGTTCGCTTGTGTACATCAAGGCAGAGGGGATATTCCGGATTAATGCCGAGAATGGCCAAGAAGAGTATGTCAGAGACCAGCTTAACAAAGGTGTAGTGCCACGTGGAATTGATGTACATTGCTTGGCAGGCTTGATTAAGGTAACTGAGAATAACATAGTCGAACACATAAATTTCTTCTTTTGCTTACTCAAAGATTTCCTTTTTTGTTTGCTTAATTTCACAAGTTTGGGTACAGAATACTAAATTTGTTTTCTTCTTTGTTCCATAAGAAGTGATCGGTTGTTCTTTCTCACATTTTTTTAGGCATGGTTTAGGGAACTACCTTCAGGAATTCTTGATTCTCTCACGCCAGAGCAAGTGATGCACTCTAACACTGAGGATGACTGCACTCAACTTGTCAGGTTGCTTCCTCCAACAGAAGCAGGGCTGCTAGATTGGGCTATCAACTTAATGGCAGATGTTGTTGAACATGAGCAGTATAATAAGATGAATGGACGCAACATTGCTATGGTTTTTGCTCCCAACATGACTCAGGTTTGTTAACTTGTTAGTATGATGTACATTTTTGTGGTTGGTTGCTACAGGACTAGCTAGCCCAAGTGCCTGAGGGACATGCTGTATTCGACACAAAATATACAATAGTTGATTACTGAAATAATTGACTGTTAAGAGAGGGATTATAAGGAAATGTCTAACCACGTGCAAATTTGTAGTTCTAACAACTAACAATTGAACTCTTTTTGTTTGCCAAAAGATATCTCAATGATGCCTCTTGATTATGGTGCAGATGGCTGATCCATTGACAGCACTGATTCACGCTGTACAAGTAATGAACTTGCTCAAGACTTTGATCTTAAGGACCCTCCGGCAAAGAGCGGAATTGGTTTCCGTGGTTAGATTGCGCTCAGGATCTCCCAATTCCTCAAATATCAAGAGTGACACCTGCCGAGCACAGTTGGATCCTAAAAGATCTTCTGAAACTGTTTCGGGCTTCTGTATACCAGAGATAGCAGCCACTGGCAACTTTTTGAGGTCTGCCACTATGAGTAGAGTAGAATCCAATATCAAGGAAAAGTATTGTATCCTTCCAAAGAAAGATGGGGAAGAGGAATTTGAATCCACTTCAGGTAGCAGTCCTGCTTCATTGTCCAACATGGGAAACTTAGGAAATGGGTTTAAAGACGAATGCAATAATAGGGACAGTTTTAGTCTGAGAAAAGGAGTTAGGAGGCTGTGCAGACACCCTGTATTTCAGATGAGTAAACCGGTTAAGAAGACTCGAAACCATGGGATTGTAAATGATAGAGGAGATGAAGCTTGGGCATGAATTGCTACTTGCTAGTTTGCATTTGTTAATGTGCTTAGGTCTTGGCTTGCTTTTGTAATCAGTGTAGAATTGTAAATGTCAATTTCTTGCGTAGTTCTATAGTCAGAAGGAATATGGAAGAAGAGAATCTAACTTGTCTGGAGGCCTTAACTGAAGCTTTAGTTAATCAACAATAATCTTGAGGGATGATCCTCAACTTGCGCAATTTTGGTCTTGATGCACGTTTGTTTGGTCTTATAGCTGAATAATTTCTGATAGGTGTTCCAGGAAACTTATGCAGGTAGGAGGTCATCAGCAGCATGACAGTTGCATTACCCACGACTTGTTCAGCTAAAAGCAACACACTGAGACTCCCAAGTAACGAAATTTTCTGAAGCTGAACTTACAATGTATATTAATGCTTAAGACTCTTCTCAATACTGGTTATCTGCTTGCACTTGTATGTTGCAACCTGGACCAAGTCTTGCCCTGATTAGTGATTTTGGCTCAGAGTTAGGGTTCTAATTTGAATCACTCAATTTTCAATAGACTAGTACAAGTTAATTCCAAATACATGATACTGAGAACTGGATTTTTAATCCATGATCACCTATTTCAGAATTTAAAGGCATTTTTAGATCAATGATACTGATTTCTGATTATTGTGCTTCACCTTTGTTTTCTCTGCAATTAAATAAAATTGCAAATTGTTAGAGATCAGGGCTAACTCGGTAGCCCAATGGGCTTTGGCTCTTAAAGAAAATCTTACGGTTTATGTGCGCGATTTGTCAACGAGTTGTATGGGTTAAATTAGATCAGGGCAACTTGCGTTTAAAATAATTTTATGAAAAAACTAAATTATTTTATGAAAAACTTTGAATAAGATAAGATACAATTAGCCATCTCTAACAATAAGTAAAGTCAAATTAATTCAGATTAAAATTAATAATTAAAAATTCAATTGATTCGATTTGGTTTAATTGTAAAATTTTAATTTTTCGGTTTAGTTTTAATTTTTAGTTTAATATATTTTATTAATTATGGTTATTAAAATATATCAATTTATTAATGAATTGGTCAAATTTTGCTAATTAATAAATTCTTATAAATAAAAATAAATCAATTTATTTTCATTTAATAATTTTTAGTTAAATTCTTTGATAAGTAAAAATAATCTCCTTCAAAAATAATTTAAATTTTTAATTTTATATTAATATTTTAAAACTAATTAACCGACTTCTACCAAAAGAATAATTAGGCGACCAACGTATTATACAATGAATTTTCAAAGCGCTTTAGTCGTAATTCACGTTAAAAGATGAGTACACTTTAGTCGTAATTCACGTGAACTCAGCCTACATATCAAAATGGTAAGTTATCAAAAGAAACAATTGTTAATATCTAATTACCTAATTTCTTATTCTTTGTGTGGTTTAAAAAAGACAAAACGAAAGATTTTTGTTAAAAATTTGTCTTTGTTAATTACAAAAGTATAAAATAAATAATTTTATAATTAACATATAAAACATTTGTTAGTAAATATATAAAACTAATTAAGTTGACCTTACACAACAATTTAAGCTATTGTGATGAAATGGTTGCTTAACATATTAGATATTTTTAATATGAGCAGAATATAGAGTCCACTAATAAGAATTGAACTTAGGACAACTATTGTCAAAATAATTAGAACTAGTTATTTGGATAGTTAAAGCTTATCACTTATAAATCTTTTAACATTTTCATGTTTACTTAATATGGAACACTTTAACAACATTTTCTCAGTCTATTTTATATAAATCTTGTTTTATTTATTACTTTAAAAATAAACAAGCATTTATAAAAAACAGGAGATGTTATTGATTAATCGCAACTAATCGATGGAGTAACGTAATCAGTGACATGGGCTTTTATTATAATTGCAAATTAAGACACATGTAATTATCATATTGAGAGTATAATACCTTTAGCTTTATTTTTCTTCACCTAATAGCTTCACATTTCTGAGTTGATTAATACGTTTTGGGGGTGAGAATGCTTTTTTCTGCTCCACTTTCAAGTTTCAACTGTTTGCCCTTTGAACGCTCAACGGAATTATATATACGAATAATATTATAAATAACTAATAAAAGTTAAACGAGTAAGATAAAAATTTAATATTAAATAATCATAAAATTAATTCTAAAATTAAAGAATTTAAAAATGATTAAAAAGATTGTCCTTACAGAGATATTATTAAATAAAATTAATTGATTTATTTTGGTTTATAATTACTTATTAATTAAAGACAAGAGATTTAAGGTTTAAAAGGTTTAACCAATAATAAAACAATCATAAAACCGATTAAATAAAATTAAAGAATTTTAAAAATAATTGAAGAAAACTATCAAAAAATTAAATTTTAATTTTAAAAACTATTAAATAAAACATAATTAAAATGACTGATCAATTAATAAACTAATTAATTTTAAGAACAAAATTATTGCACTCATTATTTAGAGCTATCAGAAATAGTTTAAGTATTTTTTAATTTGACACTTGCTTTAAGGTTTTTTAATAATTTTTTCTTCGTAACCAGACTTAGGTCTTTAAAACCTATTTATATCATAACCAGGCTTAGGTTTTCTAAAGTTTCTTTCTCAATCCCAGCTTTAACTTCAAAGTAATTCATCTTTTTTTAATAAGCAATTGTAATGCACGATATGTCATGTTGCTTAAACAAGTTTATATAATTAGGTAGCAATTTCTTGGCTGGAAACATAATCAAAGGAAGGATTAGGACGCCGCAATTCACACGCCAACTACTTATTGAAACAGAATCCAGAGTGATTAGATTATGATAATCATATGATCCCTTGAATTTTAGGGCATTGTCATTTAGATTTAGTCCTCCTCTCGCTTTCTTCACCAGTTTCTTGCTTCCTCCCATTCTGAAAATGTCCATTATTGTATAATATTCAACAACTAAGAGTTATTAAATCTAGTTTTATTTGCAAGGCCCTCCCACCTTTAAAAAATAGAACTAAGTGAAGTTTCAGTGTTTCTGGTTTTAGTAAAGCCGAAGAAGTACCTTGCATTTGGTTATATTTTGAGTCAATACCTTATTTGACGGTTCAAATCGTGCAGGATAATACGTGAAGCTGACAAAATAAATAAATAAATTCATGTCTTAAGCAGCAAGAGCAACCTAACAACGAACTATGATACACGAATTAGGGTTTGAGGTTCAAATAATTACTTCAAAAGTGCTTTAATGAATTAGACATGTAATAAATGTATAACTAAAATAAAAATAAATGAGTAGTTAGGACTCATGATTAAAATAACTCAACTGGTTCTATCGATTCAACCGTAAAAATTTTAAACCGTCTAATTTTATCAATGAATATAAAAAATTGTCCCTAAATGGTGAACATTTAATGATGAATGCCAAAAATAGTTACAAAATGGTCTACATTGGGTGACGATTTTTTAATATTCGTCGGTAAATGAACTTTTCGTGACGCATTTTAGAAATTGTCACTATATTTGGTAAACATTTGGTGACTAATTTATGAAATTGTCACACAAAGGGCACAATTGGTGACGATTATGTTAAATCGTCGCTAAAAAGATGTTCGGTGACAAATTTGAGAAATTGTCACCAAAGGTTCGTATACATTTAGCTACGTATTTTTTGCTACACTTTTCACATTGTCATTAAAAGTTACCATTCGGTAAAAAATCGTCACCAAATATTTCACATTTACTGACGGTTTCTAAAATTGTCACGAAATGGTCAACATTTAGTGACAATTTCCATAAATCATCACGAAAAGGTCCATATCTAGTGACAATTTCTGAAAAACTTCACCAAAAGTTTCATGGTAATTTGCAACACATTTGGTGACCATTTTCCAAAATCGTCACTAAAGGGTTCACATTTTTCAAACTTATTAAACTAACATTTTTATAATCTATCATAATTAAGATATGTTTTATTATAGACTTGTTTTAAATGTTTACAATGTGTTATTGAAAAAACACACACAACATAATTCTAAGTGTTAAACAGTAGTATTAATTAATCATTAATAATAATTTGTAACAATACAAAAATTAGTTATAAAATTTTTAATAATCGTATCGATATAATTATATGATATATGGAAGGCTAACAATTCTTACAGTCACAGTACAAGAACAATAATAGTTCATACTTAATAGTACGCAGCTTGACCCCTAACTAGTAGAGAGGTTGTTTGATAAATTCTTACAAATACAACAATAAATTAACTTTAAAGTCTTGTCCAGTTGATTGCATCGATAAATGATAATGATATAATTATTTTTTTAGATTTCAAGTAACATGAGAGTTGATAAAGGTGAATGAGTCCTTGATGTTTGGATTCCCCAGGAGGGTCCTTGCACTTTCGAAGGCATCAATTAGAACAGTGATAGTTCTTCCCTCAGGTGTAGGGTTTTTCACATCTTCTTGCAACAACGTTTCTGCTATAGCTAAACTTGTAGAGGATACAGTGAATGAGTTGGTACATTTAGTATGGAAGACAAGTTCTCCAGATGAACTATCATTACAAAAAAGGTTTACCTAAAACACAATCAGTATAAAAATTAGATATTTTCGTATTAGTAAACGGTTAAACAAACTGAAATTGGAGTGACATGCATACGTGAATGACTATACGAAGTCTGTAGAATTGACAAATTTTCCACATCAACTAATTTTCCTAATCCTTTACGAATTGTTGTGACATCGTTCCCGTCTCCATAGGCATACATGTCATGTTCGAGATTCAAGGAAGCATAAAACAACATATAGTATATACATCAAATGTGAATATATATAATAGATTCATAAAAGGAAATGAGATGTATATTATAAGGAAAGTGACATTGTTCAAATGATATTAAACACCTTAAAGTAGAAGATCAACCATGGAAGATAAACGATCATTAGTATATGAAGTAAAGATTCTTTCAGCATTGCTTATTTCTTCAGTAGGGATAATTTTGCTACATTCCTCCTAACAAAATGAATTAGTACCATTTAGAACTAGTCATATGTCAACATTCCTTGATTAATAATGTTAAGAGGTATATTCTGCAAATGTCAATTTAGAATAAAATGATGATATGTTTAACTGCAATTTTGATGATAAGTGAAAGTAGTCTAGCTTAGCACTTATACATCTTCAATGTGCCTAATGATATGAAAGTTTCCATGGCTAAAATTTCAAAATTTTGTTGTGTAGTTTGTATCACATGCAAAATTTAGAACTTAAAGTAGAATAGACATGACTATATTCTTAATGTACAGAAATATAGTGTTATCTATATTGGGCTATATTACTATTATTGGAAATGAATAAAAGTAAAATACTATTGAAGACCTTTCATCAAATAGTTACGAAGCTTTACTGAGGTAAGTGTTAGAGGTTGTTCAAAAGAAGCCAACCTATATAGAAATAACAAAGACAAACAGTAAATCATTTTCGAAACACAACCATAAACACAACTCATACATCAATTGCATAATTAAGAACTCACAAAAACATCTAAAGGTATAAGTTAAACTTAGCACAACTTCGTTAATGAAAATTTTAAAAAAAGAACAATACCGATTTAGTTAATGATGGTTCATCAACGGTGATGACCAATATATAACCTAAACAGATGAGAGGATTCTGAGAAATGTTGACTGCTTGAACGAGAATGAAGTAGCCTTTTATTGTGGTTATCATTGAAAACCTAATACAAAATGACGTCGTTTTTCTTGTTTAGGCAAATGATGCAGTTTTTTATTTACTGTAGTTATTTGAAAGTACTATTAATTAATTTGCTATGATCTGTTGCATTTGGTCGACAAATGTCAGATGTAATGATTAATACATGGTTCGTCGCCAAAGTCCACGAATTCATAAATAATTTTTAATAAATTTATTTTCCTATTCCAAATAAAACACAATTTGAATTAAAAATTAAATTATTCAATTGAAAACTATTTCCAAATTAATTTGTTGACCCTTCAAATAAATTATAATTGGTTTACAATTTTCAGAAAATTATAGATTTTAATTATTATAATTTCAAAAAATGTATCTCAAAAAATGTATATAATAACTCAGTTATCTTCTTTTATTGTATAGTTAAATGGATAAGAGTTGGATGTCTCATCGAAAATGGTCAACTAAATACGTAGAAGGAGTTAAGAGTTTCATGCAATTTGTAAAATATCATATGGGTGATGAATGTAGTATTCATTGTCCATGCATCGATTGCTTAAATGAAGACTTCTAAAGTCAAGATGTGGTATATAATCACTTACTGATTCAATACATAGATAAATTCTATACTTCATGGCTTTATCATAGTGAACGTTAGGAAGCAAGTTGTAGTAGAAGTGGCAGTACATCTTACGATGACAGTTACAATAATGATGTAGAGGATTGGAATGTGAATGATGATGGTGATGATGAGATTGACAAGATGATATACGATTGTCAGAATTATATGGAGACTATGAATGAAATAGGAATGCCTAACATAATTGGTAGTATTACAAAAGATAATTTTGGGAAGTTATTGAAAGTTGCTCAAGAACAATTATATCTGAGGTGCTCTAATTTCTCACAATTATCATTTGCTGTAAACTTGTTACATTAGGTTCATAATAAATGGAGTAACAAGTCCTTTGACATGTTAATTGACTTATTGAACGATGCATTACCTATTGGACACAAGTTGTCGAAATCTTACTACGATATAAAGAAAATGTTAAGGGACCTTAGATTGGGAGACATTTCAATTCATGCTTGTAAGTATGATTGTGTTCTTTTTTGAAAGGAAAGTAAAGATCTTTAAGAGTGTCCTATTTGTGGTGCATCAAGGTGGCAGGTGGATGATGGCAGAGGGAAAAAGATACCCAATAAAATTGTTCGAGACTTTCCTATTAAACCACGATTACAAAGACTTTTTTTTCAATAAAAACAGTCTTATATATGAGGTGGTATAAAGAGAAACGCAATGATGATAACATTATGCGTCATCCAACAAACTCAATGGCATGGAAAGAAATTGATAGAAAGTTTCCATGATTTGCACAAGATAGTCGTAATGTTCGACTTGGATTAGCCTCAGATGGATTTAATCTTTTCGATAATATGAGCACTTTATATAGCATATGGTCGGTGATTCTAGTCTCATACAATTTACCTCCATGGAAGTGTATGAAGAAGCCTTTTATGTTGTTGTCTTTGCTTATTCCAGAACCTACTGCTCTTGGTAAGGACATCGATGTATACACTCAACCATTAATTGATAACTTAAAACAATCTATGAGAATTTGGATTACAAACTTTTGACGTTGTTGAAAGTGAAACATTTATAATGCATGCTGCTATTTTGTGGACTATAAATAATTTTCCAATTTATGGGAATTTGTTTGTGTGGAGCATTAAATGGTATATGACTTGTCCCGTATGTAACCATCAAACATATTCAATAAAGATATGAAGTAAAATATTTTATACAGGTCATCATCGTTATTTGGAACATCTTCATCATGACTAGCATATGTCACGATGCTTCAAAGGAGAACCAGTCATTGAAGACCAAGTTACAATATACAGAAGAGAAGTTAGATCGTAATGTAAAAGAAGTCAACAAGCTTAAAAAGATGATCAAACAATTACTTGGTTCAAACTATGTCAATAGTAGTGACGATGAGGATTCTTAGTTTGTTTATAAAATTTGTACAAATTATGTAATTAACCTGTAATTATTTTTTTTATAAAATGCATTCCATTTTTAATGTTTATTTCATTTCACTTTATTATTATTTAAAATATGTCACCAACATTAATTATAAATTATAACAATTGTATATTTCAAATTTTCTTAAAATTTATAATAAATTCAATTAAATTTTTTAACAATTATAATAAAATTAACATTTAAAATAAATGTTTGTTACTAAAAATATTAGCTACCAAAACAAATTTGTCACAAAACATTATTTCCTATGTTTTTAAGAAAATCTCTAAAATTATTTACCAATAACAAACAATTAGTAACTAAAACTATTCTGCTACAAAAATAAAATCGTAGGTAAAAATAATTACTTACGACTACAGTTTTATAGGTAAAACTTTTCTTTATGAAACATATACGTTGCAAATTTTTTGTACAACGTTTTTGTTCTCGTTGGTTATATGGTTTACTGATAAATATATTGTATATCCAAAATATTTCAATGAGGATTTTACAAAAACGTCGTGGGATTATTTTCGTCACAAATTATTATTTGACACGATTTTTAATATTTACTGACAATTGAATCCGTGGCTAATAAGCTTATTTGTTGTATTGATTTGAGTGTTCTTATAAAATAATACTAAGTTCGTTTTCACATAATTATTT
Source organism: Erythroxylum novogranatense (assembly GCA_029891385.1). Taxonomy (NCBI): domain Eukaryota; kingdom Viridiplantae; phylum Streptophyta; class Magnoliopsida; order Malpighiales; family Erythroxylaceae; genus Erythroxylum; species Erythroxylum novogranatense. Next base: position 65,535,836 of record CM057235.1, on the reverse strand, counting down.
TGATGTTAAAATCAGGTACTGTTTTTTTCTTAAAAATGTATTATTGACTTATTTAATATTTTATCTTATTTGCATTCTATAAATAACAATTAGAGGTCATGAACAACTCTGGTACACGTGTCCAAGTTTCGAAATATGTCCACAATTATTACGGAGATTGTGTGACAGGAATACATTAAATGAGAAAATGTACCGTAAGAGTTGTTGTTTCTATTTTTATTTTTTATTTTTTTAAAATTCAGAAATCTAATTTACTATCATATAAATATTTATTTTTAATTTTAATAAAATTATGAATAATTTAATCTTATATATTTATTTAATTAAAATTAATTATTGATAAGAATTACGAATAATCTAATTTTACTTAATGATTTTATTTTATTTTAAATTCATTTTAATAAATATAATTAAAATATATTAAAATTTCAAATTTCAAATAAAATTTAATTATTAATAATTAAAATATATTTTAAAATGTTAATTTTAAATAAATGTTAATTTTAAATTATTTATTTTAATAAAATAAAATAATTTTGTTTATTTAAAATTATTTATCTTTAAGTTTTATCTAATATGTAATTATTTGATAAAAATATATATATTAACAACAAATAAGTTTTATTTGTATTTAAAAGAAAAATAGACACTGAACATATAAATGAAAACTGAAAAGTGTGTACCGTGATATTCACGAGGTTCTGTACCGCAGAAGTCTGCATTAGTTAGGCTCTAGTTTTTTTTGTTGTTGTTTACTTTCCCTTATATTAAAAAAAAGGCTTCTAAAAAGAACTCAGGAAATGAGCTGTAGAAGAAATATATACCCGAGTTATATCTTTGGAAATCAGCTATTAAAGATGAAATGATCAATACAATCAGTATATATGTCAGGACTCGAATGAAAGGACCACGAAAAATGAAAGGAAACGAATCAATTGTTACAAGGGAAATAGCCAACAACGTGGGAAGCAGTATCGTTAATGGTGGAGAAGAAAGGTGTTCCCAATCAAACGTTCAATTCGCAATCAATGAGAGGCATTTATAACTACATGTTTTATGAATATAGGTGGAGTAATTGAAGGAATGAGACAAAATATGTATATTCATATCCCTTTTAATATAACATTACATATCAATACCAAAATCATGTAAAAGATCTAAAGCTTGGAAAGGGAAAATCTTTCAGCACGTCAGTCTCGGCTGCTCTCAGGCTTCAATGGCACGTTTTTGCTTCATAAATATGATAGCAAAGTTCCTTCATTTGTGGTAGTTGGAGAAGGTACACACAATAGCCATTAAAAGCACCAATTGGCTAGTTAGCTCCATTGCATTTCTGTCTTAGTTTGCCAGAAATGTCTCGTATCATCTCAGTGGCCGGTATGGTACGGACTTGTCTCTTTTCTGCCATTTACAACTCATGTAACTTGTTCGAAAAGGCACAGGTTTTCTCTAACTCCAAATGGTAACTTACTCGTACCACAGATTTTCATTCACTCCCCCAACAAAAAGAACAACAAAGAAACAGGGTCCTGGATTAAACAGCTCTCTATCAGTATTAAATACCTTCAAGTTCCTGACAATGGTTGCCATAGCAAGTTGTATCAGGGGGTGACAGGGATTAGGGTTACACGTTTAGCAGGTGTTGCTTCGTGTCTGCTAGGAATTGTTGATAGTGCATTCAGGGCCTTAAATTGTAGAGTACTCACTTGGTAGATTATTGCAATGATTTAGATCTTAATTAATTGTAATATTATAGCATAATTAAGTGGCATTACATGGCAATCTTAAAAGCTGGAAATCGATCCATCGAACATTTCTATACGAATGTCTCTCAACTCCAGGATTTGGTATTAACTTAATCAGCCAAGTAACAAGTCAGATATATTTCAAAAGGTGGTATATGTTTGATGGTCACTTAATAAGATAAATGACCATACTATTCTTTGTTAAAAACCATTACAATTCAACATCAAAATCCGTGATCGATCCTCTCTTTTTTTTTTTTCTCTCCTTACTTTTCTAAGAACTAGACGCTAAATATACTATATAGTATCAGCAAATCGTTAACTAATTAAAACGGTAAACCTATTTGGTTTAACTAAAACGTGAATTTAGGACAAGGGACATGGTTGCTGTAGGTATATAATTAAAAATCTTGAAGAGACAAGATGGCACACATGATTGATGTGATGTGTGTAGCAAAACGGTTTTAAATATCTTATAGTGGGCAAAAATGATTGGCACAGCCTATTAAAATGAAAACGAAGCCATTTTGTCGTGATGAAGTGCAGATGTTGAAGGCCTCTATATTTCAACGACGAGAAATCAATTTGCATCTTCACTACATAATACCGTAGTTTTCAAGCCAATATCACCTAGAAGGAGGAAGTCTGAACTACTCTTCCAAGCCTTTAATAAATACATTATGTCATAATTATTATTTCTTTTTAACGAGAGAATGACTCTTTTCTTAATCTATATAATAATTCGAGAATGGTTCAAACCTAAATGTTAAATCTCAATATAAGCGATAAATTTAAATAAGAGACCAACAGGTTTTATAGGGTAGGACGGGTTGCATCCTTTTAAGCTCTATTTTGAAAATCGGACCGGATCGGTAGGTCTGATCGGTTCGATCGGTGATCGGTTGGCTATTCGGTCCGATTCACCCATTAAAACCATTTCTAAATTGAACCAGCGAGAACCGGTCAAAACAGGTAAATTGACCGGTCAGACCGGTCAAATCGGACTGGTCAGACCACTAGTTCAATAAAATTTTTATTTTTTATTTTTGTTTTTGTTTTGATATATTTTTATATTTTTTTAAATATTATTAATATTATATAAAATTAAATATAATTATTGCGTAATTATGACGTCACATCGGTTCAATCGGTGATTGAACCGATTGAACAGGTCAAACCGGTAACCAATAAGACCTTCAATTTGATGACTAATTCGAATTTCAAAACATTGCTTGTAAGTACACATATGAGCTTAACAAGTTTGTCTTTTTTAAGGAAAGGCATGACATAGAATAGGCATGTGAGATGTCTGAGCCAGCCATGATCGGGTGGGGAATGGGGGGATAGATCCACAGTTTCAATTTATGGATGGTAGTTGAGTTGGAAGAATCGTAGTTTCTATCCTAAGAAACGCAATGCGCTGTCTCCCATTCCATGCAAGCTTTGCACTCCGTACGCCGGCCGGAATCTACTCCAACCAATCAAACCGTACACATTAATAAAAGTTGGTTAAAAATCGTAATTTAATAATGAATTGTTAAATACTATATTTAAAATATTAAAAAATCGTAATTTAATTATGAATTGTTAAATACTATATTTAAAATATATAATTAATGAATATATATATATATATATATATTTGTTTTGAATTATGAGATTTTGGAATAAATCAATATAATTGAAAAGAATGCAATCAACAGCTATAAATAAAAACAACACATTTCAACGTGCATTAAAAAGTGGTCCCTCTCCCAGAAATTGATATCGTCGTTTTCTTCTTTTTAACTTTTTTAGCTACGTTTCTACCAAGTTTAAACGGCACATGTTAATTAAGGCCACTGCTCACTTATGCGTACATACTTTATGAATCCACAAAGGTAAGTAGTTAAAAACCTAAATTAAATGAAAACAAATATATAAACCAAAAGATGTGCAAAAAAAAAGAATTTAGTATGTAAATTAAAATTACTAATTTATTAAATAATTTATCGATACATAATTTGTTTTAATCACTTAAAATTTACCTATTACGAAATAAAGTCAATGTACAAGATTTCCTATTTTTAGGAGTTTAAAAAGGTTATAATATACTCAGTATTTCTTTTACATTTTACAAAAGTGATAACTTTATTGGCCACTTTAAAACTTACTCTCACTTATTAAAATTGAAAATTAAACAATTAGCTAGCTAGGAACAATTAATCTCAAATATGTTAATAAAAAACTTTAAAATTAATTAGGAAATTATAATGATAACTATAGAATCAATATAGCCATGTGGGTCGAATGTTTTATTTCTAACTTTTGAATAGATATTTAAATTAATCTATGAGTATTTTAACTCCTTTTCGAAATTATAAATTGGTATGGAGACGAAACCACAAACTGTGTAAGTGTAACCCAATTTCTTTGAATTTTAATTAAATAAAAAAAGAAGCGAAGAAAAGGGCCGGACTGTGAATTGTGAAAGGAGGGATCCTATAAGTTGGGACAGGGGACGCGGGTCACATCTGTTCACGTGCCGGTGGTACCAAAACGCTGACATGCCTAATCAGCTTAAATATAAATACCCTCAAAATTAGCCAAGTTACACATCACCAACACCGAGCCACACTTTCCTCTGTTCCTCTCCTGCGCTCTTGCATTGTTCTCCTCAAGCCTTACGCACCTACCCCCCCTGTGTCCTTAGACGTTGTAAACGTTGTCAGCAGTCAAGTGGAGGCTGTCACGCAGTTTTTGATTTAAAAATTTATTTTATTTTATTTTTTTATTAAAATTATTGTTGTTATTAAATTCTATGTTATTGTAATTGATATAAATATTTTTATTATATTGAGAAAGAATTTTTGCTTATTTTTTAATAAGAATATTTTATTTCTTTGAAAATTTTTGTAGATCTATGTTAAATTAGAGTACTGCATTGGATTTTAATTTTTATTAAAAAAAGAGATGCTTGTTTCAGGATTCAGACTGGTACAGTACTATAAGCTTCCACTGTATACTTTTTTAACTTTTTAGGGAGCTCGAGCTCTTGCTCTTGCTCTTGCTCTTGTACTACAACAGAAACCCTTTCTCTCTCGCTCTTTTCCTACCTTCCTTCCCAGACGAGCCATGGAAGAGCTAATAATCTCTCCATCTTCATCATCTTCTCTGGTATCTTTATCACAAGAAGCGCCGCCTACTCTTCAACAAAGGCTTCAGTTCATAGTCCAAAACCAACCAGACTGGTGGGCTTATGCTATTTTCTGGGATACTTCAACTGATGACAGTGGCAGAATCTATCTCTCCTGGGCAGATGGATATTTCCAGGGCAGCAAAGACACGGTTCCAAAGCTCACAACCATCAACAAACCCCGCATGCCAACGGTCAACACCGAGAGAAAAAGGGTCATGAAGGGAATCCAATCGCTAATAGGTGAAAATCACGACATCGACATGTCTATGATGGACGGTGGCGATGTCAACGATGCAGAATGGTTCTACGTGATGTCTCTCACGCGATCTTTCTCTGCCGGAGAAGGTATTCCAGGCAAAGCCCTCAGCACTGGTTCTTTGGTGTGGTTAACTGGTGGACATGAACTTCAATTCCACAACTGTGACAGAGCCAAAGAGGCACAAATGCATGGCATTGAAACCCTGGTATGCATACCCACGTATAGTGGTGTACTTGAATTAGGGTCATTTGATATGATCACAGAGAATTGGGGGCTTGTCCAAAATGTGAAATCCCTGTTTGGATCAGATCTCATGGGTTTGATCCCCAAAAACACTTGTAACCCAACTTCAGCTCCGATTCAGTTCTTGGACAGGAACATTTCCTTTGCTGACATCGGCATAATCGCCGGAGTACAAGAGCAAGATGCAACTAACGAAGAGATTAAAGCTTCAGGAAAAGAATCTAAGAAAGATAGTGTTACTAGAGCAAGCCAATCATACATAGACTCGGAACATTCAGACTCGGATTGTCCGTTGCTTCCAATGAACATGGAGAAAAGAACCCCCAAAAAAAGAGGACGAAAACCTGGGCTCGGCCGAGACACCCCACTGAACCACGTAGAAGCCGAGAGACAGCGACGAGAGAAGCTGAACCACAGGTTCTATGCACTCCGAGCCGTGGTTCCAAACGTGTCGAGGATGGACAAAGCATCACTTCTCTCAGATGCTGTAACCTACATAAACGAGTTAAAGAGTAAAATCGACGAATTGGAATTGCAGTTACAGAGAGAGCCCAAGAAGGTAAAGTTGGAATTTGCTGATAACATGGACAACCAAAGTACCACGACTTCCGTGGATCAAGCTTGCAGGCCTTGTAATAACTCTAATGGTGCGGCACTTGAGGTTGATATTAAGCTTGTGGGTAATGATGCCATGATAAGGGTCCAATCTGAGAATGTGAACTACCCAGCAGCCAGGTTGTTGAGTGCACTTCGAGACCTGGAATTTCAAGTGCACCACGGGAGCATGTCCAGTCTTAACGAGCTTATGCTTCAGGACGTGGTGGTTAGGGTTCCCGAGGGATTGAGAACTGAAGAGGGACTCAAATCTGCCATTCTGGGAAGACTAGAACAGTAAGATGATTACTGTTGTTAATACAGTGAATAAGAACATTTAAAGACGGACGGCCTCTACTTCCTTGCTTCGTTTAGTCTTTTCTTTAGTTTTCACCGTTATCTATGTAATGTAACTATTATATACTGCTTGAAAAAAGCTTCTGCACTTTGCAGGAGTTCCTTCACGTGAAAGTCTAATAAGAGGTTGGAGTTTGAGTTTGAGCTTGAGCTTGAGCTTGAGTTTGGTACGTGATTTATTGTCGTTTGTTTCCCACGTTCAAGGCAGAGGGTAGGGGGGACTTGGAAAGCAACCAGCCACAAATTCAAGGCAATCATTCATCTATATTCAGCACGTTCCTAATTCTATGTTTGGTTGTCATTTCATGTATACGTGCAACCATCGTATGCGTGGAAGTTATAAATACCCCATCTTTCTCATGCAAATAATGTTGATTAAGATAATTAATAATCGCAAGGAGAAGGTGGTTTTCTCAATTTAAGGAGGTTGGCCCTGAGGCAAGTGGCAAGGATATTAGAATGCTTAATTAGTACAGAAAGAATGTAGAACTCATTAGTTAGAATTGCAGTTAAGTCGATCATTGTTAAAATAACTATAATTATTTTAAAAAATGCTGTAAAATTTATAAGCCCTATTTAAAAAAACCTTTTACATTTATATGAATGTAATTCATATGAAAAGAGACGGGGAAGCAATGGTTAATTAGGACATATGCGAGTATTGGATTATTCCTTTCATCCTTTGTGAGCAAAAGGTTACATATTTATTTGACTCATCAAAATAACTTCGTTGTATATAATTGATGACTCTCTTTTAATTCTCGCAAATAGAAATTTGCCTTTTTTTTTCCTCTTAATACGAAGAGAGTAGGAGGTGATGGATTGCCCTTTTTTTTTTTTCTTCTTAATATGAAGAGAGGAGGGGCTGAAACACAGAGAGCTGTCCTTCAAGGCAAACAAATTTGTGGCTGGTAGTTTGGTTTCATATCATCGTATGAAAGGATATATACCCTAAATGCGGCTTCACTGAGCTTTTTTTCCTTTTTGTTATGGGATATCATTTTAAGATTGTTGACTCCCAAGTCCCACCCCACTGCCTAATTTGACAAATTTAGGAGTGATGTAAAAACAATACGAGGAACCCCCAGATGTAGGAACGTTACGAAAGAAGTCAGCCCAAATGCTCCATTGACCTGGGAATCCCCACAGTTCAAACACGTGCTTTGCCACGTAGCTCTCTCACGTGCTTTGCAACGTGCCCCCTTTCCCAAGTCCTGCTGGCCGACTTGTTTTAGGTAAGGTCCATTGCCTCCTCTGGGCCGGGGATTTCCATGTCATGAATGGTGTTGGTAGACTTGAGAATAGTCCGGTCCAATTGAAATTAATGATTTAAGTTTGGGTTAATCCAAACTTCAACTCGAATTTGTGTATGAAAGCTTGACCGGTGATTCAATTTCAGTAACTTGTATCATTCTGTTGTTATCCATATTTCTGAACACTTTTGGTCATAGAAGTATGAATATATTTTTTTACTTATCTTATTTTACTCGATTTAAAATTCATGGATAAAGAATTTTATCTATTAAATTTTAACCGTATTTAATAAATTAAATATGGTTTTGTATTTTAGTTATCATTATTATTGTTTACATTAAAGAATTTACCAATATTTTAAAATTCAAAATAGAAGTTAAACTGGTAAGATAAGAAGATTAAGGTTTAACTAGTATTAGATCGTCATAAAATCAGTTAAAGATTGAATAAATTTAACATATAATTGAAAGATATTACTGAAATTTGAAATTTAATTAAAAGATTGTTAAATAAAATTAATTGAATTATTTCGATTTATAAGAATTTATTAATTTATAAAATTAAGCGATTAATTAATAAATCGATCAATTTTAACAAGAGTTATTATAAATTGAACTAAAAAGTTAAACGATTCAATATAAAAAAAATTAACTAAAGCGCTGAGTTTTTAATCATTAGAATTTCATCAAATGTTTAGTCTTTTATCGATTGAAAAATGAATTAAACATATACAATCCAATTCTTTTGCCAACAATTTATTCAATAATTATCTTCGATGCTTTTATACAATAATCGCTAAACAATTAATAAGAGACTAATATAAATACTTCCAAAGGGCAAAGGCCATTCAAACCTGTGGAAGTATTTATATTTAGGACCCGTTTGGTTGAACTTTTATCAGTAGAGCTTTTATCAATAGAGCTTTTATCAGTAGAGTTTTAAAAAAAAACAAGTTGACTGTTTAACTGTCAATTAAAAAACAGCTTTTTTAATTGAGCTTCATTCAGTAGACTGTTTGACAACATAAAAATAAAAAACACTTTTATTAATTTTAACTATGTTTTATTTTATAATAAAATTATTTATACTAAATAATTTTTAAAGTAGATTAAACAATATGCAAAATACAATATATTATATTTACGATTACCTAAATCTTATATAACCATCTTGTAGAAAATAATTTAAAGAGACGTCTTATTTTTTGTAGAAAATAAAATTAATATAAAAAATAAATATTAAAATATATAAAAAGTTAAATAATATTATAATCCTAAAATAAATATTCAAGCGGACTAGTTAAATATAATCCCAAAACATTGTCTTTTCTAGGGTTGAGTTCAAATATAAATGTTGGAATTTATGGGAAGTCCAAATACTAGTAAACATTACTTAAAATTTTGATTAAGCTATCATTTGGAAACATACACACGAGGCCTTGGTCCGCAAAGACAATGTAATTTAGACGAAAGCAAAGCATTCTATTCAATAAGTTTGAAGAGTAAGGAAATCCATGCTCGAATTGATGGAATGAAAAGGTGTTGTGGAGAGAAGTTAAGAAAATCAAACGCCAAAGTTCTGAAGGATGTACGATCTATATAATCAAACAAAGATTTACTAATTATGCATGCAACCTTATTGGTATCCTTGCGTCCCACAAGCACTGAAACACTCACATTCTAACTCAAAAGGAATTCTGCACCTAGGCTCAAGAGGTAAAGTCATCTTATATTCATCACCTTCGAGGTGATATTTAAGCCTGTCACAAGTTCCAGGAGGTGGGATTTTAATTCCTGCCTCCAAGACTAGGCCAGGAACCACCTCTGAGAATATCAATTTATCATCACTCCAAATGTCGATGAAGAATTCCAAAACATCAAGGGTAAAAGTCTGGGAGGAAGCAGACTTTGCTGATTCTTGCGTTTATAGAAAGTTTTATAGAGCTTGCGTTTATTCCACCTCTTTGCACATGCACACTTCCATAAGTAATCATCTTTGGCTATATCTCTCCATTGCTTGCATACAACCATGCAAGAAGCAAGGTCTACACCATCTAGTCGGGGGAAAACAGCTTTCAGAACTTCCTCATTTGATATCTTCATATAGCTAAAAGTGATAGCAAATGTACGCAGCAATCATTTGAAGCAATGGGCAGATTAGGGGCACCTAATAATAATACAGAAAGCAGAGAAAGGGGATTGTCGATGCAGCTATGATTGGACAAAAAAATAAAAAAAAGATCTCATTATATTCTTTTGTTCAAGAGCATCAAACATCAGTTCAGATTACAATAGCCTCATCATACTTCTAGGTAATAATTAAAAACTCCCAAATAGTGGCACCTCATTGATGCCTGGTCAAGAACAGCATCAAAGTTTACAGGGTGAAGAGGATAAATCAAACACGATGAAATCACAAACAAATAATCATTAACACAACAAATAATATCTAAAACATCTTCCCACAAAATCTACACCAAGATCGACCAATTACCTTCCCCAAAGTCAAACGCATCGTCAGACTTGTAATTTTGACCACCTGCCATAACACCCAAATCTCTAATACATGAAATTCTAGAAACTTAGACCAAAAGGGCCCTTAAGGAGTAAGCCCCAAAACTTTTTCAACTACACATTCATAAAGAGATCATCCATTTGACAAGCACTACTAAGCGAAAGCCAAAACACCAAGAAAAGTCTTATCAGGCCAATTCGTAAGGAATATCAAGTTTCTAATCTTATAAACCAATCATTAAGAAAAAGGGAAACAGAGTAAACCCACTATCCAGACGAAGAAAAGACAGAAACTGAGAAGATAACTATTAAAACTGAAATCGGAAACAGAATATAAGAGAAGATCAAATGAGAATAGGCTAAAAGATTAAAAGGGTACCGGGTTTTCTTCGTTGTGGAACGAAACAAGCCCTTGTTAGAGTTGAAAATGAAAACCAGAAGATGAGATCTTCGTTGGTTTTGCAGCACGAGAGAAAGAACCGGAAGATGAGAAGATGAGTTTTGATATATACGGAAGTGACGAAAAATCTCTACCTCAAAAAGTTATAATTTGGGCATTTTTTTAAATCTGAATTTTAATTTTTGAAAAAGCTGTATTTTGGTTTTTTTTTAAAATTATTTATATTTAAATAGTGCTTTTAAAGTTTATAGCAAAACACTCAAATTTTTGTTTTTTTTTCTTTCTGAAAATAACTTTTGCGATGAAAAAAAGTAATTTTGAAATCTTTAAAAGTTGAACCAAACAGGTACTTAGTTGGTTCTCTCTCTCTTTGTGTGTATAGAATGAGCTAAAACACGTAATTAGCTTCGATAAAAAAACAATAATACTCATAGCACTAAGTAAAATATTTCTAAAATTGGGAGCAGGTTTATGCTAAACATTTTAAGCTTGATCATACAAGGATTGACATATTTTGTCAAGTAATTGACATATTTTTTTTAAGGATTAGTCCGGGGGATTAATCCTTCTGCTACGGGAACATCTCAAATAAAGGAAGGCTACTGTTAATCCTAAGAGTTTGTTGCATTCCTAAGTTTTGAATCCTCGAGTTCTTAGTTAAGTGACGAAAGTATGTGCTACCTACACCAGCCTCTCGTATTAAGTAACCGACATATTAGTTACCTTTTCGCAAAATATGCGAATGGAGATTATCACCTTAACTCGTGAATATCAACTAGGATGGCAAGACGAGGATAGGATCAAGCTCATGGTTCTCTCTCTAAAAGAACATATTCAACTAAGAGTAAATAACCCAATGTTGACCATCCGTCTGGATTTTTAGGCCATTTAGTTGACCAAACAAATTTACTGCTCTCCTCACACCTCTATTATCAGCAGCTGAAAAATAATCATGCCCGAAAATTACCCCACCGGGTCTCAAGATCCGATAAGCCCGGTTTATATCTGCCCAAGCCGAGTTAAAATCGTGACCCGCATCTATCTCGATCATGTCGCCCAACACGCCCCATTCACACAGCTTCTGAAGACCCGACCCGCTCGAAAATGGGACGGGCAAAACCGTCTCCGTTGCGTTCATCGCAACCACATTCTGCATGAACTGATACAACAACAGTACGTCGCCGTTTACCATTTTGATAAACTTGAACCGGTCACGAAACCCCGGCCACCCTCGAAAATCGTCGATGCAGAGGATCACAGAGTCGAGCCCCAGTTTGTGGGTCAACTGGGCCATGTGGAGAGCTGACGCGCCCAAGAAAGTTCCCACTTCGATTATCACTTTAGGCTTCATTTTCTTGACAAGGTGCTCGAAAACGGCCCCGTTCGAGCCCCAACCCTTGATACTCTTGCCGCGAAGCAAGGTGGCAACATGCGCCGGCGGGAAGTTTATGAATGGTGAAGTGCCGTCGTATACTTTATCAAGGATCGTTTCGCGAACGAGCTCGGAAGGTAACTGTTTGGCACAGACAGTCGTGACATGGAGGTTGTCGAGTTGAGTGGGCAAGCTTTGAAAGATTGCTTTCGTGGTGGCGCTAGATTGAGAAGATGGAAGTTGCTGCACAATGGGTCGGGTTGGCAGTTGCTGCACAATGGGTCGGGTTGGAAGTTGTTGCACAATGGGTCGGGTTACTGCCGACAAGTAGCCTAAAAGGTACGACAAAAGTAGGAGAAGAACGTAGAAAACTGTAGAATTGAAGAGCTTGAACAAGAACAATCTTGAAGAATGTTTGTAGCTATACTGGTGTTGATGAGGCGGTAGAGAATGACGTTCATCTTTCATGTTTGTTTCTTTACAAGCACAAGTGCAGAGTATCAGAATTGGAGGAGTTGAACTTAGTTCAAGTCCGCAGATAATATGAAAAACTGGGCATTGCTTTTTAACGACAAGTAAGGATTAGACGAGATAGACAAGTATGTGGCAGAGCCGACGGGTGTGATGAATGTGAAGATGATGTAACGAAAAGGACTGCAGAGGCCCAAAAAATTATTTGAAAATTACGGAAGCCATTTTTTTTTTTGTTTTACCGACGAAATGTTTAAGGGGAATCTTAATTATAAAAAATACCCTTAAATCATTCATTCTTAGATTAATTCTACTTGAACAGGTTAAGTTCTTCGCTCTGATCATACATGAGGATGGTTTGAACATGTAATTTCACTTAAATCAAAAGAGTTCTTATCAAGGCAATGCACTCTCAGATTTAAAAGTAACTTTCTTTGAAACGTTATTTAAAGAGATACCCAATCATCAGTCATCGTTCGTTTGATTTCGCTTAATAGAACACGAAATATTCTTCTGGGTCTTGGAAAACCACATGAACAAGTATATTACACTATTACCTTATCCAGCACCAACATGTCAGGAAAGGAGAAGCTGATACGATCTATATTTTTTTCTTTATTTTCTTGTAAACCTGCACATTAAAAGTTGTATAATATCTGGAAGGGGGGCTTCAAGGCCACGCACGACCAGCCTCCCACTTTCATCTTTGCCTGGCTTTGAAAAAGGTTTCTTGGATATCACAATCTAGTTTCCTTTATTCAAATTCCCCCTCATAGTCTCAAGTCCCCCTCTTCATTCCTTGTCCATCTTTTACTTTTACTTTTCCTTTTGTTTTTCAACCTTTTACATATGCTTAGTTCAGTACACGCGTCAGTCGTTAAATCTGTCAACCAAGGTAGCTGGTTCGAACTATAAATTAGCAAGTCGTAGCATTGACGTTGTGCCGTTGGTAACTAAAGTGCAGCATTCACTAAGGGTCGATCACTGTCATGAATTGCTTTTGCATGTGGGCAAGCTCCAAATGAAGCCAACACCAATGGCTAGCTATCTCTAGTTTCATGGCTTTTCGTTCTTCCATACTGTTGCTCGCTCATGGCCAGAAGGATGCCGAGATATTTGGTCGTATAAACGAAATAGTGATAAAAGATGACTTGAAAGGAAATGAAACACAAGAAAAATGATTCAAATGAACCAAAATACGCATGCATCATGCATCCCAGGAACATCAGCTTCCCCCTTTTTCCTTCTACAGACTAGAACAAGCTGTCTCATTGCCACTCAACTTTGCAAGAACCAACAACTTACCTACCTAATCTGTTGAAGCTGATTCAAAAAAAAAACATCCACTCTCTCTTCATCCTGTTAAATATAAAGGTTCTACTATCAACAGCCAAAGGTATAGACCTAAAATGACTCAAAAAATCTACGTCACTTTCCATCGTCGGACCCATCACCACGGTGCCCAGCAGCTGAGCCACCATGGCCATCAGTGCCAGTTGCCCCAGCATCAGAAAGACCTTGTTTGCTTACCCCTCTGGCATCATGTGATCCTGGCACTGTCGAGGGGCCACTGCTTCCAAGATTTGTCTCTGCATGCATGGGATGCATCCCGTTGTTGGGCACCATAGGTCTCATTCCCATTTGCACTTGAATGGCTGCTTGATGTAACTGTTGCCGGTCCTGCATTTGATGTGGATTATTGAACTGCAATGGCATCTTAGGAGGAAAAAGCCCTGGTTGCTGAGCCATTGCTGCTGCGGCCTGAGGATGCTGTGCATAATATGCTCCTTGTTGCAGCGCTGGATGGGGAGCCATCTGAAAAAACCAGTGCAGCTAAAATACATACATAGTTAAGTGGATAACCAAATATAGTCACATACATTACACACCTGTGGAGGTATCGCTGGTGCCTGCGGTTGAGCATCAGCAATTGCAGCCAAATACATCAAATTCTTCTGCAGCTGTGCCTGAAACCTAGATCATCCAAATGTGTATATGACCACATAAACGATGGATGTGAGAACAATCACTTATGACAACAGTTTGAGTAGTTATGCCAACTTGAAATTATGTTATCAAACTATTATGCCAAACTACAGATGAACGGTTCTTTCTCTGGCCACTGTGATTCAGATTTGCAACCTGAACTTGATTTCAAACCCCTTATTTAAATGGCCTGTAGGCAGTGCCACCAACTACCGGTAAGCTCATTGCATGATTAGCTAGTCGCCTAAGTTAATAAAGTACTCGCACAATTCCATACCCATTTTGATCCAAAGCCACAAGCAATCCAAACTTCACATCCAAAAAATGGCAACAGAGAATTGCCTAGCAGGATTCAGCACCATTGATGATCACATAATCCCAGCAGCGGGAGTTATTAAAATAATTTCAGATAAGTTCCAAATGATGATAGAGCCTTTTGGAAGTCAAAATATCAATTCCTTAATCCTGAATGTGCCTTAGAAGACTAAAATGAAGCGCTCCCATTTTGGATATAAACTATTTTTCAAACATTCTTCTGCCACAATTGTAATTGGCAAAAAAGAATAGAAAGAATAATAAGTTGGACTAAGAAGTACGTTAAAAAAGTCATTTCATTTATCGGAAAGAATTATGAATGATTCAATCATCTAAGAATAGAAGCACAAGTTTGGACAATCATGACATCAGAAGCAAATGCAAAGAGTTACTTACTGCGCACATTCAGCAAGTTTTCCAAGGTTTTGATTGTCCAATATCGCCAATATCAGCTTTTTATTTTCATCAAGGTACTGTGGCAAGCATTAGAAAAAATAAGTCAGAAAACAATTATCCTTGAAGAGAAAGACAAAAACAATTACCCATGTTCACATACAAAGATTTATCCATTCTTAAGGTCTGCACAATCTAATGAAAATTTAAGATGGGGTTGCATTCATATAAAGCCACAAACAAAGAATAATTCATATTTTTAGTAGCACATAAACTTGGAAATGTAAATAGGAACATGCCCTTAGTTCAAGTACCAGCAGTGTGAAAATCAACCACTTCTCTTAAAGGCGTCATCAATTGAGTGGACTAGTTAGCACATTTATTTTGAACGCATATAGCCCAAGAGCTACACCACACAGTACTTACTAAACCTAAGCTTCCCTCAGGAGCTAAAGTGCATGGAAATAGAAAGGACAAATACTCACAGCAAGGGAAAGTAATGAAAAGATCACACTGCCTATATAGACTCCTGACGTGTCAGCCAGGCATAAGAAGGAAAGCATCCTTCAAATATAACTTATAAGGTAAAGCTAAGTGAAAGTAATTATCTACACAAAGACAAGAGCAGAGGCCACGTGTCGTGATAAAATCTTTGCAACTTTTAACATCATAGAAGAATTCCTGGGCTGAAATCGTGCCAAGCATGAATCGCATGAGAGCCAGCAGAGCAATAAAGGTTCATTGATGCCCAGTTGATAGACATACAAATGTTATGTGCACATCATTGCAACAATGGTACATAACTAAGAAACAAATATTCACAGGCAAATAATAATAGTTACAATAGATACAAAAGCCATTAAACATGTTAAGAGAAATTCAGGACTCCATCACCTACCATACATGGCAATAAGAAGATATCGAATGGAAAATATAATAAATTAATGAAAAAGAACCCTTGGCCTTAAAGTTCCAGATTCCATGATGCACCTAACACAATGCCGAACTTGGATTTTCCACATTTTCATTGCCCGATGAGGATAGTCTCTTAAAATCTCATTTCAACCAGAAACCAGATATTGAAAGCTTAAATACGCCCATAACAGGCAATAAACTGCCATCGTTGAGCAATATAACATATTGCCCTGAATCTTGACAATCAAGTTGTTGTCCTTCTGTCAACTTATGAACGCTTGACCGTGTGTTGAAGAACAGCCCTCTCTTAAGCTTGAGCACTACTCAAAAACATGAACTCTGGATACCACTTTTTCCTTTGCTCATATTGGTTTCATTATTACTTTTCAATCAATTTTTGGCTTTAAAAAGTTGGAGAAGCGACACAAAATGAAAGCTAATTCCTACATACTACTCCAAAAGGAAGTCAATTTTGAAAACGTTCCTTCCTCCGAGACTAATCATCAACAAGCTTCAAAGTTTCAAACTTTTAGTCAAAGATACAAACTTCCGAGTTCCCAGCTCGACACACATACGCCTTTATATATCTGACCGGTATGTTATCATATAAAAGCTTACCGGTTAATAATAAATGATCAAATAAAGTCCAAATTCATACCTTTTGGATCTGCTCGGTGGTGATGTTAGTGGGTGAAAAAGAAGGCATCATGGGAATCATGGGCTGTGGCTGTGCCTGTGCCTGTGCCTGTGGTTGTGGCTGCTTCATCTTTGTATGCTTAGTCGGAACTTTAGCCCTAAAATGCTCCAAATTGGAAAACCCTGAACCAAAACAAGGAATGAGAGTGAGAGAGAGGGAGAACCTCAAGGTCGGTAAATGGGAATATGATAAGAGAGTAAGATTACACCTTACAAGACAAGAGACATTTATGTCTACGAGGTTTCTGCAATTTAAGACCAAACTCAAAAGCTCTGTTTGGATGCGATAAACGATGGTGAATTTGAAAGATGATTTTTTGAAAAGTTAATTTATAAAATATAAAGATATTTACATGTTTGATAATTATAAAAATTTTAATAAAAAAGTTGAAAAAATTCTTATTATAATATTTAGGGGATGCTTGGTTAAGGAGTATGGGAACAAATCAATGAGAATGGAATGAAAGGTAGTGATTGGTTGATTATTATGATTGATTGAATAGTTTTTTTATACCCAAATTTAGGGTAATGGTCCATACCCCCTATATATGGGAGGAATGAGTTTGATTCCTACCAATATTATTTTCTTTAAATTTTGAATTAAATATTTTAATTAAATATAATTAAAATGTAACTAATTAAAATAGATTTAATTAAAATATAAAATATAATTAATTAATAACTTTAATTAATTAAGATAAAAGCTAATTAATTAATTATTTATTTATTTTAATTAATTAATTAATTAATAACTTTAATTATTTTGTAATTATTTTAATTAATTAATTAATTAAAATAATTAATCAACATAAAATCTCATTAATTAATTGAAATATAATTAATTAATTAAAGTATAATTAAAATCTAATTAGTTAATTAAAATACAATTAATTACATGATTAATTAAAATACAATTAATTACATGATTAATTAATATGAAATTAAAATATAATTAATTAATTAAAATATAATTAATTAATTAGTTAATTACAATAAATTAAATTAATTTATTCATTATAATTAATTATATTTTAATTAATTAATTAAAATAATTAATCGACATAAAAATTTAATTAATTAATTCAAATAATTAATTAATTAAAGTCTAATTAATTAAGTAAAATATAATTAATTACATGATTAATTAAAATCTAATTAAAATATATTAATTAATTAATTAATTGAAATATAATTAATTACATGATTAATTAAAATCTAATTAAAATATACTAATTAATTAATTAATTTAAATATAATTAATTAATTAATTACAATGTAATTAATTAAAATATTATTCATTAATTACTTAAAATATAACTTCATTCGTATTTTGAAGATATTATGTAACTAATGATATGTTGATGCAAGAAAATACTACAGTATTTTTTTCTTCAAGAGCTATTGAAAAGGAAAATCGCAATATACTTTATTTTAAATATTTTGTCATTATAATTAGGGTGTATAAATTAAAATAATTATTTAAAATATATTTAAAATTTGCTATAAAACAAAATTTTAACAAATTTTATTTCTTAACATTTTTAACAAACCAACCACCATCAATAGTAATGGTAATCATTCCTTCATCTTAACCAACCATCTTCATTATAAGGATTATATCCATTCCCATTCCTCACTATATTCATTCTCATTCTCATTCTCATTCCCCTATATGAACCAAGCGCCCCCTTAGTATATAGCAGTATTTTACTTAATTTTGATTTATAATTTATAATTATATCTCTATAAATTAAATTAAAATTAAAATTATTAAATAAAAAAATGAACCTGAAAATTATTGATTAAAACTTCGAATAAAAATATTCAAAATTTAAATCTTGGTCGACGTAGAATTTAAAAATAGGAAATTTTTGCAAAATTTTTAAAAATTTAAAATTTCCTTATCTCTCTTATCTCTCATTTCTTCTTTTTTCAAAGTTTTAATTAGTTATTTTATTTATTTCAACTTTTATAATTATTGTGAATTTTTAAATTTTATTTTAAAATAATAATAAATATTATTATTATTAAAATAATCATAAATTAAATAAAATTTACCAAAAAAGTTTTATTTAAATTTATTTTAAAATTTTATATAATATTTACTAATATAATATTAATAAAATATTTTATTTTTAAAATAAATAATTTAAATATTATTATATATAAACTAATATTTATTTTATATATTTTAATTATTAAATCAAAATTTATTTAAAATTTATATATTTTAAAATCGTAGAGTTGAGAGAAAGAAGTGTTAAATTGTTTAGTGTATTTTTAGATTAAATTCATGAGAAAGTAATCTAAATATCAAGGAGAGTGTTGAGATTTAAAATCCAAGAAAAATGCTATTACTTTCCTTAAATTAGAAAAGTTTTACTTTCCTAATTACTCTAAAGAACTAAATATAATAATTTAAATTAAAAAAATTACTTTTCAAGTCAACAATTCATGCCAACTAAACGAGAAAAAAGTAAAGTGTCTGGTTTTTGAAATAAAGAAGAAAAGGACGTCTGATAGTGCGTCGTTTCAATAAACATTGGTTCTTTGTTGGGCTTGAAGTTGAACTACACTTCATTTTTTAAAAATTTAATTATTAAATAATAAAATAAATTAATAAGGAATTTTATTAAATTAATTTGACAAAGATTTAGTAAAAGATCCTTATTTTAATATTTTAACATTATAAAGCATTTCGTCAAAAAAAACATTATAAAGCATCTTTTTTGGTAATTTAATTAGAGGGTGTTTTTAGAATAAGTACAATTACTGATGGTTTGGTGTAATTTTATGAAGTAAAATTTTGAATTGAAATATTTTAAAATTTATATTTTCATTTCAAAATTTTATATTTTTGTAAGTTGTAACTTTACTTCATGATTGAATGAAGAAGAGAGGTCGAATCACCTGTTCTACAAACTCCGTGCCACTCTGTTTTTATTTAAATCCATCCATCTAATTTACGGGATAGAGAAAATTTTGATAGATGAATTTGAATGGGAACGAAGCGGCTTGAGATTAGTGGAACGGATGATCTATTCCCTAAAAAAGATGATTGAGACAATGAATCTATTGGTAAATGGTATTTAGCATCTTGGTTTTGTGTGTTCTTTGTTTTTGTTTTTCCAGTGAAATACTATTGCATAGTTATAATTAGCGAGTTTTCGAGGAGAAATCAACAATTTGTGATCAACTGGAGCTTGTTTTTGTTGATTTTCTCACTATCAAGTATGCCTACACATGATCACGGTAAGTGCCCAAGATTCCAGCTGAGTCACCGGACGGTGCCAATCGTAGCCTACAAGAGAGAGCAAAACTATAATCGGCAAATTTTTGATGAGAAATCGACAATTCATGACCGACTAGGATTTGTTTTTGTTGATTTTCTCGTTACCAAGTATGCTTGCACATAACCACGACAAATACCCACAACCCCAGAAATTTATATAGAACCTTTTTGTTAATCACGATTTGGTGATAGGATATAATCATATAAATAACCATGTTTTTATATCTAATATAACCAATATTTTAAAAGTTAAATTGGTAAGGTCTAAAATGTTCAATCAGTATTAAATTATTGTAAGATTAACTAAATTTTAAAATTTTAAAATTTAAAATATGATTAAAAGATATCATCTTTATTTATTAAAGAATGATAAATAAAAATAAACAATAATTAATTTATTTTAATTTAGAAGAACTTATTTATTTGTGATTAATTAATACATTGATTTATTTTTATCGATAAAAATTATTAAAATAAATAAAACCAAAAATTTAAAGTATGAATTTTTTAAATAATTTATCACACCAAATCTGATCATTTGTGAGTATACTTTCTACATAAATTTCACCAGTTGAACGTCATCGTAAGAGAGCGATTCCAACTATATTTATAGGGAAGGTAAATTATAAAGTATAATTTTTAAAATATTTTTTATTTTAATGAATAATTTTAAAGTTTTAATTAAAAAGTGATTTCTTTAAAATAGAATAAATTAGTTTAAAAAGTTGTTTTGATAAATTTTATTAATTTTGACTAATAAAACACTTGAAAACAGACACTTTAATGAGTTATTAAATATTTTTATATTAATATTCACATTTTATAATATAATGATTAATGTATTTCTTACAAAAATACCAACCTTCATATTATAATATTCTAAATTGAGTGGTCCAAAATTTAAATACAAAATACAAAATTAAGTTTTAATTAATTATCTCACATTTCTATTACATTTAGAAAAGATAAAATTCTAATGGATACGTAACTAGGTGATTCTACACCGTTAAAATAAAGTGATAATGCAGTGACTTTCCAAGTTGCAATAGTCTAGTATATAGTATAATTCCTAATACATACAGAGAATGATACCATCGTACTTGTGCTTAAAATCTTAATGTGATGATGACTTTCACCTTCTGGCTATTTAATTGCACAGTTGAAGTTGTAGCCCTCGACCTTTCCATGAACGACAGATAAGTGATTCCTAAGAATAAGATTGAAGAGCAAACTACAAACTGGCGAAGGCAATATTCTTCTTCTGTTTATTTTTATCATAATATTAAAAGCGTACGAGAAATTTAGGTTTTGCTCGAAAAAATGACATCTGAACTAGATCACACTATGATTACTCTGCATTTCTCAACTTCATTAACTGAATCGTGTACTTGAACAGCGCGACGACTTGTTCCTGAGATGTTTTCGTCTTCGGGACTGCAGGATTCAGAGGCAAAAGCAACAAACCCCATGAGCATAGGCGTGATCATCAGAATCAAACCAACGGGCACCATCCATTGTTGTGTGTTTGTTGGGTGATATTGATACTCCCAGCAGCCAAGAACTAGCCCTCCTGCTAAGCTCACAGCAAGTAATGACAAGCAAGATATGCGCTTCTTCTCCACCTCGTCCTTCTCTCCCTTATGTTTTCCCATCAACCAAAAAAGAGCCTTCTTTCTCTCTTTACACAACACACAAAAGGACAACCAGGAGTTAGTTTCTAAGGCTACAGCAAGAAACAGAAGAAAAATAATATTACACAAAGTATGGCTACCTCGGGTCGAGGAAAACTAGGAGGAGAAGATTAAGCAGAAGTTTAAGAGATATGGTTAAAAGGAAAAAGAAGGATGATGATTATGTAAAAACTGGCTATCCATGAACAAAGCTACTTGGGGCAGATTCCATTTGGTTTAGAATTTGGATACTCTAATGGCTTTTCTGGACAGGTGGGTATGTCCTGTTTTTTTCTAGGAAATGGGTTGAGTTCTTGCCCAAGGAAATTGACAAGCAGAAAGGGACGTATCCAACCTGAATATTGAATTGGTTGGATTTGTGTTGACTTGTCCACGATTAGGCATTTCAGTTTATGGCCAAAGCAGCTTTTACTTGGGGAAGAAGTGTGTAGGGATTCTAGGGAACCTATGGACTGAACGCAAGTTACTTGTGAGGGAAAGTGTCGAAGGTTACACTTTAACTGGATGCAACAGGTTTCATCTAGGTCAGGGACAATCAGTTCTTTTACACTTTAACTGGTTGCGACAGGTTTCATCTAGGTCAGGGACAATCAGTTCTGTTATTCTTTGACCAGAAGCTCTTGTCGGTCTTGACAGTTTATGATACTAGTAGTCTTTGGTAAATTTTAATTTAGGAGAGTTGGCGTTAGAGAATTTTATGTTATGAATTTAAATCCAATTGGAAGGTTAAATAACTCCAAATTTTATAATTTAAATTTGACCTGATTTAATTAAGTTGAAATTTAATTTAATTCAAGTTAAACTTATTTTTTAAAATATTTAATTAATAAAATAAAGTCATTTTAAGTTAGTACATTTAATATATTTAGCTTTGAGTCGATTTGAGCAGTTTAAAGTGAGTTTGATTCAAAATTAAAATTCGAACTCAAACTAAATTAGAATTAATTTATATTAAATTCTTTGCCATTAATTCATACTAGATTGGACAAAATTGTATATCTAATATTTAAATATTAGAAGAGCCAAATAGCTGAATCCTTTTCTATATATAAAGGTTTCTTTACAAACCTGCGTAATGTGTAACTTGTTTACTACTCCACCAAATAGATGATATCTTATTACATAAACTTCAATTGTATTACCTATGAAATAATTTATAGGATTCAGAGACTATATTAATAATCATGACTAAAAATTCAATCAATTCAGTCAACTCAAACTTAAATATTTTGAATCATTCAACTTTTCAGTTCGATAGTTCTTAGTATTGAAAATATATTACTTTATTAATTAACCATCCAATTTTTCAGTAAATTAATAAATTCTGATAAATTAAAATAAATAAATTAATTTTCACTTAAAATTTTTAATATTAAAATTTAAATTCTTATAATAATAAAATATCTTTCAATCATATTTCAAATCTTTTAATGTTATTTATGAAATTTTAATACTCTTAAAACCTTTTAAATCTTAATCCTTTAGTTTAACTTCTTATTTAGTTTTTAAAACATTGTTATAATCCACATTTGTTTGTTAAGTTTAAATCCATTTTCAAATATTGCCAACTATATCTGATACGTTGCACGTC
Source organism: Erythroxylum novogranatense (assembly GCA_029891385.1). Lineage (NCBI taxonomy): Eukaryota > Viridiplantae > Streptophyta > Magnoliopsida > Malpighiales > Erythroxylaceae > Erythroxylum > Erythroxylum novogranatense. The sequence continues at coordinate 65,512,571 of CM057235.1, read as the reverse complement.
GTTGTAAAATCTCATCCACTTCACATAGTTGAAATTTAAATTACTACCGAACTTCAATTTGAAATTAAAAAAGTTCAATTACGTGTTATACACTTATACATAATTTGAGTTTGAAAATCCAGATATTAAGTTGTTCGAATCTAAAAAGAAATGGGTATATATATATATACGAACAACTAAAAAGAAATGGGTATATATATATATATATGGAATAACTGTTAAATTTTTTTGATAAAAATTTCTCTATCTTTGGCAAAGCAATCCTTGTAATTTTTGATTGCTTGAATAAATCCAACTAGGAACTTCGAGAGTAGGCGTAAATTGGTTAGGTAAATGGTATCGATGAGTCCACTTTGAAAAAATAGGTAGGTGGTTAATGGATCAACATCCGGTAAATTTAAACGAGTGCTAAATTTAATTTTTTCATATTCTAAATTTTCATTCATCATTCCTATTATTTGATCATTTAAGTTGTTCACTCGTTCATCTACTATTGCCATTCTTATAGGGGAATCTATTCTGATTTTGTGTCTAAAGTTGTAAACCATGTATGCCCTTTTAATTTTTTGATAATATAATCTTTTCGTGGAAGTTTATATGCATCACCAATAGTGGCTTCATTGAGTTTTTTATAATTGATAAAAATTTCTCTATCTTTGGCAAAGCAATCCTTGTAATTTTTGACTGCTTGAATAAATCCAACTAGGAACTCCGAGAGTAGGTGTAAATTGGTTAGGTAGATGGTATCGATGAGTCCACTTTGTTAAATGTATCATCGAGATTATGTGATTTGAGAGGAATCCCTAATTTTAAATGAGTGTTAAATTAAATTTTCCATATGTTAAATTTCCAATCATCATTCCTATTATTTGATCATATATATACATACATACATATATATATATATGTATGTATACATATTAAAAGATTTATCAACATATATTAAACATACGTTATGAGTATTAGTCAAGAATTAAAAGAATTTAAATTTCATATCAATGAATTAGTCGAGAAACAAAATCTTATATTACTAAAAATATTAGAACAATTAACACAAATGGAACAAAAATTAAATAAAATCCAACTAATTGAGAAAACCCCAAAATGGTATCGAGCTAGAATATCCAAATTCAACAAAATTAGCTCGTAATAAATTATGGAAGAACTAGATTTAAAAGATTCTATAGAAAATATAGAAAATAATATTAACAAACAATTAACTACAATTACGCAATTATTTAATGATTTAACCTTAACACCAGTAGAAATTTATAATAAAATTACTCATCATGAACATGAAGAATTCATTCACGATTTAAATTCTGATGAAGAATTATATGTCAATGAAGAACAAGAACAACCTGAATCTAGTGGTGTAATAAAGCCATTTGGTTGAAATTCAATACCTAAATATTCAATAGTTTGTTGTGCAATTTTAGCTTTCTTTTTACTTAAAATTAACCCTTTTTCTCTACACCGTTGAAGAACGATTTTAACCTTTTTTAAATGATCTTCTTTATCTTGATTGGAATAAATGATTATATCATCAATATAAACTAAAGTAAAATTCTCTAATCCAAGTAAATTAGTATCCATAAACGTTGATATATACTAGGTGCTTGTTTTAAACCGAAGGTAGAACATTCCACCGATAATGTTTTGTGGGGGACATGAAAAAGCAGTTAATTCTTTTGTATTATCATGTAAACGTAATTGCCAATAGCCAGATTTTGCATATAAGGTTGTAAACCATGTATGTCCTTTTAATTTATTGATGATGTAATCTTTTCTAGGTAACTTATAGGCATCGGTATAAAAGGTTTGATAACGCCCTACCTTCAACTCGAGTTTTGGGTAGATAAGTGGTATCGGGCGTCGAGTATGGGCACAGGCTGCCCTACGTCTCGTGTTGAGTTGCAGCACATCGCAGATAAGGACACTTATCTACCCAAAACTCGAGTCGTGGTGGGTATCAAAGGTTTGATACCCACCACGCTTGACTCGAAGACGCCGGATAGAAGCAAAGGATGTGCCGCAACTCAACACGAGACGTAGGGGCAGCCCAGGCCCATACCTGGACGCTCTGATACCACTTATCTACCCAAAACTCGAGTTGAAGGTAGGGCGTTATCAAACCTTTTATACCTCTTATCTACCCAAAACTCGAGTTGAAGGTAGGGCGTTATCAAACCTTTTATACCCACCACGCTTCGCTGCGTAAGACGCCGGATCGGAAGCAGTGGATGTGCTGCAACTCGAACACGAGACGTAGGGGCAGCCCAGGCCCATACCTGGACGCTCTGATACCACTTATCTACCCAAAACTCGAGTTGAAGGTAGGGCGTTATCAAACCTTTTATACCGCATTATGGAAGATCAATATATCCGACGAATTGGTGAAGGAATTTATATGACTGAACTCGATGGACCTCGTAATAAAATCCGACAATTAAAAACTACTTTAGATACCTATATTGATATGGTTATTGAAGATTTAGAATATAGTGAAAATAATATTGAAAATATACGAGAATGTAATAGAAAAATGGAACTCTTTGTTCATATAATTGAAAAATTAAATGACTTTCTCCAACGAGATGCATCCTCATAATCATGATCATTCCTAATTCATTTTTTACTCTTTGTATTCAAGTTATTTATCCATTTATTCAATTCTTTTATTGGCTTATTTCATTACTTACTTTTTATTTAAATGCATGTTTTATTGCTTTTCCTCATTATGAATTAAATGATTATTTTATATCTGTTATACTTATGGCTTTACTCCTTTAATGATTCAAGTATCTTTTAGATAAATTATTTACTCCTCTTATTGATTATCATAATCTCAAGATTATTATTATTAATGTCTTCACACTATTATCATTATTTAAATTGTTCCATCTGTCAAACCTCTAATTGTTGTATTTGTCAACAATTAGAAGAACAGATAGAATTTTTACAATATATGCAATATCAACATTTTATACAAATACAATATTTACAAGACTTATTAAAAAATCTAATAATTCATTAGTCCAAGAAAATTTAATATTAGAAAGAGAATTTCATCAATTTTATAATCAAGAACGAAACTCAATAGAGAATAAATTAAAAGATCATAAACTTCATAATATATGGCATAAATATGACTGAAATACAACCAAACGATACTAGTGATATACAATCTAATGAAAATACAAACATTATAGATGTCGACAATTTAGATTTACAAGAAGCACAAGGAACATTTCATATTAATACGTTGATAACAAAAGATAAACAACAACAGATAGCTAAAACACAACTAGATCTAAGAACTGGACAAGATATTCATAAAACTTCTCTTTTACAACAAGTTTTTAATCGAAAAAATATTATTTATTATGGAAAAATTGTACACGAAACACCAATTAGAATAGATCAATGTAACGGACATTTTAGAATAAATTTAATTAATCAAGAACCAATAACAAAACATTTACAACAACTACCATTAGAAAAACGAGTTAAAATAGGTTATATTCATTTATCTACTATTCAAATTTTATTAAAATCAACTTTTCTTGAAGGAATCGATTCACCAATTAGAATGGCTATTATTGATGAAAGAATGCAAAAGTTTGATGATCAAATAATAGGAATTATGAATGGAAATTTAGCTTATCAAAAAATTAAATTTAATACACGATTAAAATTAGGTATACCTTTACAATCCCAAAACTTAGAAGATGCAATTACAATTGCATACAAATTTTATAGAAATGATTTAATGACTAAAGGACAATACCCGTTTTCTCTTACTTATCAAATAAGCTATGCTTTATCCAACTCTCATCATAGTATTGAATTTAAAAATACTGATCGTATTTATATAGATCAATTATTTAATGACGTAGCTAAAGTAGGAACTAATTTTCGCACTACTTTAAGACCATTACCTGCTATACAACTTCCTTTTAATTCTACTCCTTTACTCCATTCAAGACATTCTTTTTCCGAAGCTTCATCATCATCATCATCTACTCCTCTAATCAATAGATCATCATCTTTAAGAATTGAAACTCCTACAGAAAAAGAACACGAAAAACATAAAATCACCGATCCAATTATATCAACATCATCTTTAAATACTTCCTTGTTAAATACTTCTATGAAATTAGATGATATATATATATATATGTATACATAGATATGTATACATACATATATATATATATATATATATATATATACATATATATATATTTATGTATGTATATAGATATGTATGTATACATATCTATATATATGTATGTATACATACATATATATATATGTATGTATATATATACATACACATATATATATATATATATATATATATATATATATATATGTATATATATATATATATATATATATATATACATACATACATATATATATATTTATGTATGTATATGATCAAATAATAGGAATGATGATTGGAAATTTAACATATGGAAAAATTTAATTTAACACTTATTTAAAATTAGGGATTCCTTGACTCTCTTAAATTTAAATTTTGATAATTATGAGGCATTATCAAGAAGGGAACGAAAGATTGCCATGAGAGAGGAAATATATGCGTTAGAGAAGAGTAGAACACAAGAGATTGTTAATAAACCAAAGAGGAAGAACATAGTTGACTATAAATAATTTTTCACTCTAAAATATAAAGTTGATGAATTATTAAAGAGATATAAAACATAGTTAGTTGAAAAAGGGTATGCTCAAACTTATGGGATTGATCAACAATAGATATTTACCCTAGTGAAAAAAATGAATACTATAATGATTTTGTTATTCTCGGCAACTCACTTTGATTGAGAACTGTTGTAGAAAGATGTGAAGAATGCCTTCCTTTGTAGCAATTCAGATGAAGAAATATACATGAAGATTTCACTAGGCTTTGAAGAAAATACGGGCAAATAAAATTTGTACGTAAAAAAAAGACCCTATATAGGTTGAAATGATCTCCTAAAGCATAATTTGGTAGTTTTGCTGAAGTTATGAAAGGGTTGGGATATAAATAAATTCAAGTTGATCACACCAAGCACACGGTCAAGGTGATTACACTTTTAGTGAATGTTGATAATATTATCGTAGCTAAAAATTCTAAAAATAGAAGAAGAATTAAAACATAGACTAATCAAGGTGGCATATTCCATATAATAAAATTTCATATCTTAATCGATGTGTGTGATTATCTCTTAAATGAGATAGGAAAGGATGAGTGCAAACTAGTCTGTACCCTAATGGACCTAAATCATAAGTTTCAAGAAGTGGAAGAAAAACCAAATGTTGATAGCTTAGTAGGTAAGCTCATATACCTTGCTCATACTTAACCCAACATAGCATACTTAATAAGCATAGTTAGTTCATATATGGTATGAGAGAATCACATCTATAAGATATATATAGGGTGCTACATTATTTAAAAGACAATCCAAGGAAAAAGAATTTTGTTTAAGAGGAATAATCATCTCTCCCTATAAGCCTATTCTAATATAGACTACGTAGGATCTAAAGGGGACCAAAGATGAATCAATTTTACTTCATTTCCCTTAGAGGCAATTTAGTAACTTAGAGGGGCAACAAACAAATCAGTTATGGCTAGATCATCAACATAATAAGAATTTAGAACAAAGACATATATGAGTTGTTATGGTAGAAGATTTATTTTAGATGACTTGAAAGCAAGTGGATAAGTCCTATCAAAATCTATTGTGACAACAAATCAATCTATGTAGCACGGACACGACAAAATAGAGTCATGTCTGTCTATGTGTCACACATGTGTCCGATCATACACCCACTAAATCGCGGTGGACATATGTTGGCATTAAAAAATAATTTTTACCGACTCGGACAAGTTTTGAGATGGCTCAGACATGACTGGAGACCGCTCAGACAAGGCCGTTTCCTAAAAAAAATGAATAAAAAACGTTAGCTGTCGTTTACATTTACAAGGCGCCATTGGACTTTTCATTTTCATCTGAAATAATACCATTGTACCAAGAATTTTCACCTTCCATTTGCTCTTCATACGACGCTTTTGAGGTGTAGCTTCCATCTGCTCCTTCAAATCTGTACTGGTTTTTCATACAACACTGCTTTCATACAGGATGGTTCTTCATACAACACTCTTCATTTTCACCTTCCATCTGTTCCTTCATGTCTGCGCTAGTTCTTCGTTTCTCCTTTGTGGTGCTGCCCTGCTTGGATAATGTCATTCAGGTTCGTTGTACGTGTTATCTTCTTTGAACGTCATGCACCTATATATATGTGTTGTACATATTAATTGTGTCAGAATCAATTGTTTATACATGCAAAAAAACCATTTGCTACTTTGTCTAGTCTTGGATAGGATGTTTGATTTCAAGAAATTGATGATTTCCATATACGTAAACTTTATTATATGGACTCCTTTTCAAATTTGTGAGATATATACACATATCATGTGTTGTCATATGACACGTATATACACTGATGATTTACATATACGTGTTCACACATGATAAGTGTATATCTCATAAATTTGAAATGGAATCCATATAGTAAAGCCAATCTTACACCCAATGCAAAATTTAAAAAGGTGTAGCTTCCCGTAGCATGATTTTGATGTGTGTTCAGTTGCTGTTTTGCAATGCAATATTGATGATTTTATGGCTAGACTGCTGTAGGCTACAATCTTTTTTTAGAAGTAGCAATCTTCATGTGTGATTTTGAAATTAGAAATGTGTTTGGTTGAAAGTTGCTTTTCCTTTTTTGCTTTCTTCATTGGCATAAAAACACTTTGTTGTTTCTTAATATTGTTTACTTGTTTGTTAATACAATTTGGTATCTTAATTAGGTATTTCAATCCACTAATCTCATTTTTCCATAGCCTTTAGTAATGTACTGAACAAAAAAACCCAGAACAACCACTATGGAAATATGTGGTGAAGAAAAATAAAACAGAGGGTGGTGGAAAATTTGAGTTTGAGTGTAGTTTTCACCATAGTTCATTCAAAGGTTCTTACACTAGGGTAAGGGCGCACCTGTTGAAATTGTCAGGCAAGGAAATTCGAGTTTGTGATGACATTCCATCCTCAAAGGTGACAAAACGTAAAAAAATTGACAATGAAGCTATATTGTTGATTGAAAATTCCAAGGCAAGACCTGTCCCTCTTCCACCCTTATCTAGTCAATCTCAAAATTTCTCAATTGGTGAAACATCATGTACTAGTAGTTTTGATTCAATAAAGAGAAGGGCAACATCGGAACCTCTAGAGGATGCTTTAAACATGCAAGCTAGAGAAAAATTAGCTCTTGAGATTGCTAGAATGTTTTACTCTTCAAGATTGCCTTTTCATCTTGCAAGGAATCCTCATTTCATCAAAGCTTTCTCTTTTGCCGCTAATAATTATATTAGTGGTTATATTCCTCCGGGCTACAACAAGTTGAGAACGACTTTACTTAACAAAGAAAGAGAACATGTTGAGAAGCTTCTTCAACCTATAAGGAATGCATGGAATCAAAAAGGAGTGAGCATTGTAAGTGATGGGTGGAGTGATCCATGAAGAAGACCTCTTCTCAACTTTGTGGCTATGACTGAAAGTGAGCCAATGTTTTTGAAAGAAATTGACTACTTCGATAATATCAAGGATAAGGATTTTATAGTCAAGCAAATGAGAGATGTGATTATGGAAGTTAGTTTTTATAATGTCATGCAAATTGTGACGGACAACGCACCGATTTGTAAGGCAACTGGTTTAATGATTGAAGCCAAGTTTCCACCTATTTTTGAACTCCTTGTGTTGTCCACACTCTTAACCTTGCTTTGAAGAGCATTTGTGCGGCTAAAAATACATAAAGGAACAATCTTGTGTATCAAGAATGTTCTTGGATTTCACAAATTGCTGACAATGTTTCTTTTATTAAGAACTTCATTGTTAATCACCATATGAGGTTGTCCATCTTTAATGAGTTTGCTTCATTAAAGTTACTTAATGTTGCTCCTACTCGATTTGCCTCAACAATATTGACGTTGCCTCAATAATATTGATGTTGGCAAAGCTGAATTTGTCAAAGAGAAGTTACTGAGTGATAGTTAGTGACAAAAGATAGATTTCATTCATTCTTTCACCAATCCTATCAATGATGTTTTAAGCAGCACAGATACAGATGCGTCTACTCTCCATTTGGTGTAAGAGATGTGGGATTCCATGATTGAAAAAGTAAGAAAGGCCATATATCTTTTTGAAAGAAAGGATGATAATGAATCTTCAACCTTCTATGAAGTGGTTCACTAAATCTTAATTGAGCGTTGTCCAAAAAGTAGTACCCCTCTTTGTTGTTTAGCTTATTCTTTGAATCTAAAGTGATTATTTGTAACATCCTGTTCTCATACTAAGGGTTGGAACCCTAAAATTTGGTACATGTGAGATCAAAGAGAGATTAAGAAAATTGAATTTCATGCTCATGCATAATGTTGGCATACATACATGTGAATTTGAATTTTTGCACACATTATAATGACTATACATGCACTCATTTGACATTTTCTGGGTATAATTGATATTTAATGTAATTATATTGGGAATTGTGAATTATATGTGTTGAAAATTAAGTTGGAGTGTATAAGTAGTGAATTATAATTTTGACAAAATTTGAAAATTTTCTGAAATTTAAGGGTATTTTTAGACTAGGAAAAATGCCAAGTGGCAAAACAATTGATGAATAGTAGTAAAAATAAGGATCAAAATGCAATGGAAATTTTTATAAATGACATTGGGATTTAATGAATTATGTCATTAAAAATTGGGAAAGAATTGGAGTAAAAATTGGAGACAAAATAGACTAGTTATTAAAGTGGATCAAATGGAACCATGGGGAGGTGATAAGTGGCAAGTGAGATGTGTCACTTGCCTTGTCACATCTCACTCACAATTTTTTCTTCATCTTGCAAGCCTATCCTTAATTTTGTCTTTCATTTTAACTCTTGCTTTCTTCTTCATTTTCGTGGCTTCTTCTTCTCTTCTTCTCCTTCATGATTCTTGACTCACCCAAATCTCCATCAAGTTACATCATGCTTCCATCTTTCACTTGTTACTCTCACCATATCATCTTCTTCATTATCACAAGAAAACCCGTCCCTACCACCTTAAGAAGATGAGGATCATGTGATGCTTGGGAGCTAGGGTTAAGAGAGATTTTGAAGAATTGGAAGCTAAATCAAGTAAGTTATGTTTTAAATAACATGAGTAAGGTTAAATGAAGCATTTATGATAGTTGTTAGAGGTTAAATGACATATAATGGTGTTTTATGTATGATGAACGTGGGTAATGAAATGCTTAGGTAAATTTCTTGTTTAGTATATGTATGATGATTAATGATTTATAATTTGTTATAGAGATGTTTTGAGGTTGAATGATCATCTTCATGGGGTTAGGATGAGTGCAGAAAATTAATAATGAATGGGTGAATGTTTATGTTCTGTTTTTGGGTTAATCATCAATTATGGATCATAATGTGTCTTTTGAATGTTTTGGAGATTGAGAATGAAGAAGAAATGAAGTAGAAAGGATGTGTTAGGTGTGAAATGTAGGGACTTACAAAAATCTGGAAAAATTTGAAGAGAGAAAGAGAGAGAACTGAAAAATGCTAGTTGTAACAATTTCACTGATCATGCTTCTGTGTTTTAGCCATAACTTGTTCTGTAGTTATTCAAATGAGATGGTTTTTTATTTGGGTTAAATTAGAGACAAAAGGCTACATTTTTCATGAAGACATAGAATTCAAATTCTGTCTTTAAGAGTTTCAAAATTTGACTAGAAATTGTGTACTAGGTGTTGGAAGTTGATGATGGATGCATATATATGTATATGTTCTGTTATTAGGGTTCATGATCAATCATGAACTATAAATTGTTTATAGATGATATTGAGTTGAAATGAAGTTAGAATAATGGATAAATGATGAGTATTGAACTAGAAATGATAGACTAAACATAAGAAATTGAATGTTGTAAGTAAAGAGTTAGAAATAAGTAATTGGACATACTTTGGTGCAAGAGGCACAACGTTTTCTGTAGAACTCGGATTGAGGTCATTTAGGTATGGTTTTAAAGAGGACTTCGAAATCTCTATGAAGACATTGAAAAGAGATTTTGATGTCTAAAGGGTTAAGTTTTTGAGTTTCTGTAAGTAATCTATAAAGATCGGTTTAACAGACATGAATGTCTGCCTAATGGACATTCAAGGGTCAAGTGACCCTAATTGAGGCTTAGTCTTAAATTGAACCTTGAATGATCTTTGGTTTACGTGACTAATGAATGATAGGTTTGAAGTGAAAATGAAGGTTCTAACTTAGTGAATGAAGGGATAATATCAAGGGACCTAAGGCATGAGTATAATAGGAATGAAGATGATCAGGTAATTGTAGCTATGATTCAAAGAAGTTGAGTAATATGTATTAAGTGATTAATTGTGAATGAAAATTGGATATTATGAGATCATATGAGGTTAGAAAAGAGATGAAGAGAAATTGAGTTATGATATAGAGTAACTAAGTGTTCTTGAGGTGTAAGCTTATGAATAAGCTAGACATATACAAAGGGTAAAGATTGAATGGGAAACTTAGAATGATCATGTGCAAATAAAGTATGAATCTAAGTTCAATTAGACAAATATGAATCATAAAATGTGAATAAGCATAAGATGTGAATTTAGAAAATATACCCGGGATTGTCATTGAGCATGCATTATACATTACACATATACATGTGTGTAAAACTGAATGTTTATGTGATTGTGCAATTAATAATTTGTGTACAATATGTGTTTTGCATAATGATGATACAGGATAGAATATCCCCATCTAGACGTTTTTGGATCATGGAAGCTAATGTTAATTTGGAGCATACTGTGAGTCAACCTAGATGATCTCATTTCATTGTTTATTCTATTTTAAATTTTCATATTGATTGACTACTGAATGATCATATGAATGTGATTGATTGTGTTGATTTTCGGATAGAAGGTCCAATGATTGTGAGATATGAATGAGATATTGAAGTGCTCCTTGTATGTGAATTTGATGCAATACATGATACATGACTTGATTGTTAAATGCTGGACCTAGTTCCGAAGAAAAATGTGAATATGCATATGAATGAAAAAGAATGATTCTCAATGCTAATGTTGAATGCCGGACTAATGTTTGATGATATGTGAAAGTGAAAAGTTGATCATATGTGATTGATGCATTTCATTACATAAATTCATGAAAAATAAAAGCATTTGTAACCGGAGTAGCTACCAAAAAAGAGCTTAAAACTTAAAATGTGAAAAGAGCCTAGAGCTCAGAAAGTAATTAAAAGCCAAAGGCTTATTATGTAAAATGAGCCCGATTTTTTCAATAGATACGGGACAGTGATTAATGAGCTCGATATTTCTAACAGATACAGGGTAGTTATGAATGAGCTCAGTATCCACAATGGATACAGGATAGTTATAGGCGCTTGGTCACAATAAAGAAATAAAACGAAAAGTGAGGCTCATAAGTATTGCATATGTATAAGATATGAATGATTATAATGGTTTGAATGATTTCAGAGTGTGGTATGTGTTGAATGAAAAATGTAAAATGACTTATCAAATGTATGTGATTCAATATGAGTATTAATGAACGATGTGAATTATGTGACTATGTGAATTGTATGTATTATGTGATTGAGTGAGCCATCGAGAATGGTCACTCATTGAGTTTGCAAAAACTCACCCAAAATTTTGCAATATTTCTTAGGCTTAAAAAAGCTACCCATTGGGCAAACGGGAGTAAAACGTCTACATTCAAGTAAGAGATAAAGGTTAGGATCAGTTTGCATTTTTATTTTCTTATTTTTGTATAAAATTGTCTATTACATACATATTGTACAATATGTAAATGAATGATTTCGTAATGTGATAACTTTCCAAATTGGAAAGGTTTGTAAATGATTTTGCAATGCAATGAAAATTATGACTACAAGTATTTTGTATTTGAAATGGACCCAAATGGCTATTGAAATTCTGATGATTGTATTACTGTGATTAAAAAAGCTTATGAATAAAGTGAGCCCAATTTGATAATTGATTTCCGCATACATGTGCATTGTTTTTTTTAAATTTGTAACGAGATTTTATTGATCGAGTGTGCTAGCATGCCACCCTTATGAGGCAAGTTTTCGAATATCATGGAGGATGTCGGGTACGTGTCTTGTGAGAGTGGGGTGCTACAATTTTATATCAGAGCCCAGATTTAGTATCTTACATGAGCATTTTTTAAAAAATGTGTCAAGTTACATGCATTTTAGACATGTCTTAGCATGTAGCAGCAATTGATCCTTAGTCTGAGTCACATGAGTATGAGTCACACGCATGAGCATATGTTAAGAGTTTGAGTTGATATAATTAATGAGAAAAGGGATGCTTTTTCAGAATATGAGAAAATGAAAGTTTGTGGATAATTAGAAATGGGAAATAGTATTTTGATTGATATGTAAGATAATGATTCAACGTATTTTTATTGGAGGATGTATTATTAAATATGACATTAATATTATACCGTGGTGATATATTATCGAATGTGATAAAGATGTGAATGTATTATCATGGATTGTTTGAGGAAAATAGGGATATAAGTAGAAATGATGAGATTAAAGTGTATAAGTAGAATGTAATGAAAACAGAAATTTTTATGATCTTAAGAAGATAAAATTGGAACCGAAGTGGTTATTTGATTATCATGATAAGAGTTTATGACTTAATATACGAATATGTTAGTGGGATCGAAATCAAAATTTCAGGATGATTATGCATTTATGATTCTGAATTAATTGTCAACATATGTGGGTATGATGAAATAATGGAAATTTAGAAGGTGAAATGATGATAACGATAGATGAAAAAGTTATCAAGGCTAAGTTGATTTGCCTGTGTCAGTGCACATCTGATAATGGAATCACCATGACAAGTGAAAATATTAAGCATATGTGTATTATATGTGTGGAGATGATATAGGGAGCAATCGGTGATTTATTGAATAATTGCTAGTCATAGATCCTATAGTTCAAAGTCCAAGATGAGTTAGAGCAAGACATGAAAGTGTTTGTTGGACCCCAAACTATTGGTGGAAAAAAAATCAAAATAAATGGAAATGAGTGTTTTTGAATATAAAGTGTGTTATAGATGATTTTGTGCCTTAAGAAAAATTAATGAGGACAGAATTAATTAGTTTTGATGGCTTCGAGATTTGAGAAGATTCGTTATGGTTATAAAAAGGAAGTTGAAAATTAAGAAAGAAAGAGAAAAAGTGTAAAAATTTGAAGAATTAAGAAAGTTTGACTTTTTGGGGAGAAAAATTGACTTTTTGATTTAGGCTAAATTTGAGAAAATGATCTTCATGAAACTTATAGATTCTGTTGAGAGCTTTCCGTAGCTATAAAGTTTGATATTTTTCGATATCGGAAGTGAAAGTTGTGATTTTTCAAAGTTAGTGTATTTTGTTTTGTGTTTTGAAAATGTTCATAGGGTAAGTTTGCGTGTGCTATGTTTTGAGGCAAATCGTCGTAAGGTTGTGGTCTGAATTGGAGAAAGTGGCCTTAATGAAAGTTGTAGCTTGTATGTCAATCTTTACGACACCATAAAGTATGAAATTTTTCGATATCGGGAGTGAAAGTTATGATTTTTCGAAGATAAGGTTCTTTTGCTTTGTTTTTGAAAATGCTATTAAGTATATATTTGTGTATTCTATGCTTCGAGGCCACTCGTCGTGAGGATTTAGTCTGAATTGGAATAAGTGGTCTACATGAAAGTTGTAGCTTGTCTATCAATCTTTCCGACGCTATAAAGCATGCAATATTTGGATGTGGGAATTGGAAGATATGAATGTTGAAAGTTTGGAGTTTGTTTAGGTGATGTTTAACAGGGCAGTAACTTTGACTAGGTTTTTGACCCCTTTAGAGATGAAATTGATTTTTGAGTTCTTCATAGAAGTTGTAGAGCTTCCTTTTATCTTTCCATCGACACTAAATTTGTCAAATTTGGAGTTCGGGATCAAGAGTTACTATTTTTGAAAAATTCGATTATATATGTATAATTGAGATTATGTTCTTTTGCTTTTGATTCGACCCTTTTTCAATTTTTTGCTTATAATTCCTTCGTCCGATATCCGATTGATTCGATTTTTGAAGCGTTAGATTCCTAAGACATTTAGCTACTCCTTCATGAGTAATTATGATTTTTAGGAGATTAAATGGAAAGAGATTGATTGAACCATAGTGAGAGGGTTGGTTAAAGGTTTTAAGTTAGATAATTTTCTGAACATGGTTCAGTATTTTGAGAAATTCGGGAGTTATAGAGACCCGATTGAGTCGATTCTTAAGGAAAAATAAAATTGAGACATGGGGCTACAAATCATGTGAAGGGATCGAATTCCAATTTAGTCCCTAAGATTTTCAAATTCTGGATTGAAGTTGGATTAATATTCAGTCTCGGATTAGTAAGAGCTGAACGCGTATTTTGGCCATAACTCCTTCGTTTCTTAACCGATTTGAGCGTTTTTGGTGTCATTTTAAAGATGAGACATAGGGGAACATTTGTCTAGAAGAAAGTTGTGCCAAATTATGTCATTTTCCTGATCAAATTCTGGACACAAAATGTCAGTTTTTAAAGGCTAAATGAAAGGCATAATAGTCATTTTTCTCGTTAAATGAAGGAACATGTGCTGCTGTCGTTTTAAGAAGCAGCAAATTCACAATACTTAACAAAATAAAAAGAAAAGAAATGAAGAGAGAGAGAGAGAAAGAGAGAAGAGAGATGGTCGATGATGGAGGAGAAGAAGAAGGAAAGTGAAAGTTTCGATTTTTCTATGGATTTCTTAGGGGTTTTCGATCTTGCTTCAAGAGGAAAGGAGGGAAGAGCATGGAAGTTTCCTTTGGAACCTATAAATACCAAAAATGGAGGAGAAAAAGGTAAGAGAGAGAAGTTTTTGATTTTGAAGCTTTTGATGAGTTTTTGGTTTAGATAGGTTAAGGATGTTATGGGATTGAGTTTTCTAAGGTGAATTGAAGAGATTATGCTTAATTTTGGATGATTAGGGTTATGCCCAATTTTGTGATTTGGGGATTTTCGAAGTTATAGCTATAGAGAGCTTGGAACTGTGATACTTATAGATTTCCTACAGTCAATTTTGAGGATTATATTAATTATGATGTTAATTTTGAATGATTATGACTTAGGTAATTTTAGAATTGAGGAAAGAAGAAAGGCTTGGAGATTTGCTGCTTTGGACAAGTTCCTAGCAAGGATTCGAGGTGGGTAATGTATTTATATTTCGAATTATAAGCTTTGTGTGTGTTCTTGAGGAATTAAGAAAGTGAATGGATTTTTAATTATTGTTTTCGAAAAATATTGTTTTGACTATTTTGATGAAATTAAATGATTGTTTGGTTGTTTTTGAAAGATCTAGAAGAAACAAAAGTTTTGAAATTTTATTGTTTATATTTTCGAAAAATCAAGAAAGAAAGTATTCTCGAATTGTTATTGTTTCCGTATGATTGTGATAAATTGATAGAATTTCTGAAATTAATCAATGAATTGTTAACTTTTGACAAATGTTGCATTCTTTGATAGTTGATAATTGAGACATTTTTGGGTTTGAATGATGAAAGTTAATGCTTTAAAATTTTATAAAACTATTGGTTATGAAAGTGCTTGAATAACTATGATTTCCGAAAGCTTTCAAAATTGTTATAAAAATATCGTTTATGTAAAGGTTTGAAAAAAAATGGTATGATTTCTGAAGATTTTTGAAAGTGTTTATAAAATATAGTTTATGTAAAGGTTTGAAAATTATGATTTCGAATATATTTGGAAGATTTTGATTCTAAAATGCTTTTGAAATTGTTTAGAAAATATGGTTTATGAAAAGGTTTGAAAATTTATGATTTTCAAATACTTTCAAATTAATTATAAATTGTTGTTTATGAAAATGTTTAAAAAATTTATTATTTCGAATACTTTCGGAATGAAAGTGTTTGAAAAATTAAGATTTCCGAATGCTTTAGAATTGTTTATAAAATAGTGTTGGTGTAAATGTTTGACAATTTTGATTTTCGTATGATTAAAGTCCTTGTTTATGGAATAATTTGAGAAATTTGTTATATGTTCAATGATTTGAGAAACTGAAAGTTTTAAGTTCGAATGTTTTTTTATAGAATAGTTACAAGTTTTAAAATGTTTGATAACTGAAGAAAATTTCTGAAATTACGAAAAATGATACAAAGGTTCAATTTCTTGTTTTCAACTGATTTGTGAAATTGATTGAAAAAGTAAACATTCTGAAATTCGATGATTTTGTAATGATTTAAGAAATCGTTTAAATTGTTCGATTTGTTATTTTCGATAAATTTGAGAAATTATGAAAATGGTTTCGGATGATTTGAATAAAATGTTTTTTTAATTGTTTACATTCTTCGATTTTGAATGATTTGATTAATTGATGAAGTTTCTGAATGAATTAATAATTATGAAATTTTTTTGAATTGATAAATTAGAAAAAAATTGTTTGATTTATGATTCTAAGAAATTACTATGATGCTTGCATTCTTTGTGTTTAAATGTGTGAGATTCTAACATGAGAATGGCATTTTGTTTAAATGTCTTGGAAATTGTGCATTCTTGAATGATTGGGAATGTGTTATGTAATTGCTACGTGAAATTATGTGTAGTTGTGAATGTCAATGTGTCTAGTTAGGCACGATTTGAAAATCAAGATTTCGAAATGTGCCTTCGGGCAATCCGAATTTTCGTTTTTGATTATGTGTATTATGTGGGTTTGGTTAGGTCCCCTCCGTATGAGTCAGTGCACTGGTCTCCCTCTGATAGCCTTCTCCTGGCTGCCCGCTAGTGGTATAGGAGTTCCGATTTTGGACTCTCCTCCGTTCACGGCTGCACATGATCGCTATGCGGGAATGTGCAGTACGTTCCGTTAGGAGCGAACCAAACCACTTTGATATGTTATGTGTTTTTGACTTGTTACTTTGTAATGCATTGTTATGTGTTGCATGCATGTTTTGAAGTTATTTATGAAGTGTGAAAACAAAGAATTCGAGAAGTTTGAGCAATAAGAAATTAAGGGTTTCAACCGAGAAAAACTTTTGAAATTATTTATGAACGTTTGAAAAGTTGAGAAGTTTGAAAAATAAGCCTTTGGGCAAAACTTTGTGAAAAATGATTTCTGCTTTTGTTTTATTTTACAAATGTGGTACCCATTGAGTTGTCAAGCTCACCCCACCTTTCATCCCCATCTCCAGGTTTTGAGCAGGAGATCGGATGAAGACGGTCAAGACATCAGTTTTGCATGTTTCTGTAATAGGGTTAGTTGATATTTTGGCATTTGGTTTTGTATCATGGCTTGAAAATGCCATTTTGTTTTGATGATGTACATGAATTATGAATTAATGTATATAGTTGGGTTGTGTATGATTTTGGGATATGAGTTATGATTGCTGATGAATATGAGTGGATTAGATTGAATCTTGCATTTGTATTTTGACGTGAGATGTATATGAATGAGATTGAGTTCTGATGATAGATTTTGTTTTGAGAATTATTGAAGTGGTGTAGTTATTGGTTTGTGTTGTTTCTGCTGGAAATTCTGGACGGGAGGTCCGATGATGGTTGTTATGGTTGGATGTGATTTTAGAAGTGTGTATTTTTGATCTGCAGATTTTTTGGCTGTTCAAAATACAGCCGTTATGCTGCCCGATTTTCGATAAAATCGGGTTATGGAAAGCTAGAATAAGTTTAAGATTAAGAATTTTAATGATGCGATTAAAATATGCATGATTAAGAGTGTTTTGAGCTAATGGCAAAGGATAGTGAGATTAAAATAGGAGAATTTCCAAATGGGAAATTGTATTGTTTTGAGTTGTATGCGATTGATTAAAGAGAACATGAATGACACAAAAAAAAAATTATACCAGTTTCGGATTAGTTTGGACCAAGTTAGTCATAGGATTCCAACGCGACACTTTGTGAAAGATTTCGTTACCGGATTTCGGAATTAAGTTTTTGTCCTTACGCAATTTGCGTTTCGCATTCGATTTCGCTTCGGTTTTATTCGAGTTTCCGTTTCGTTCCGATTAGTTTATGTTCTTTCGGTCGATTTGTTCGAACTCCGTTGCTTCGATTTTTGCATTCGTGTTTTGTTTTCGATTTTGTTCCGCACGCGTTTGCCTTTGATTTCGCTTCCGCATTTTGATTCACATTTTGTTTCGTTTCTGTTTTTCGTTCTTTTTTTCGGTTGGGGTTCGGTCCCGAGATCAGGTCACAACAGTTATGGTATCAGAGCCCAGTAATAGGATCTTACTTGGGCATTATGTTTGTTCAGAGTGAATCTAGAGATGTAAATGGATTGTTTGAATAAGATGATTAGTTTTGATTGATTATAAGAAAGTGTTAATGGAAATTGAGAGGAGAATTTCATGATAAAATTTGATGAATGGATTTCAGATATACATGTGTGAGATGAAATAAGAAATACTTGGAGGATAGGATTTAATAATGTGAAGTTATGTCATGAAATAGTTAAAGAGTTAAATTTATTGTTTGATCAAAATGATGAGAATTATGATTGTTTTTCAGAACGTGTACGATATTGAGAGTAGAATGATTTTGATGAATTGGGGACAAATGAAATTGATTATGCATTTGTGAGATAAAGAGAGTAAGTATTTGAAAGATGAGATGAATGATAGAGATATAAGGATAGAGATTCAAAAGATTGAATGAAATGATGTTGATCCATATTAAGGTTCATTAAGATTAAGAAATAGTGATTTGATATGACGCATGTGCATTTGATGTAATTGAGTTGAAAATATATGTGATACGAAATTCGACAAGAAAGTGAGTGACTAGGATCATAGGAAGAAATTAGTTACGAGAATGTGGTATTTGATGATTTCTCAGTTGGAATTTTGAGGACGAAATTCTTTTAAGAGGGGGAGAAATGTTGGACTCCAAACTATTGGTGGAAAAAAATCAAAATAAATGGAAATGAGTGTTTTTGAATATAAAGTGTGTTATAGATGATTTTGTGCCTTAAGAAAAATTAATGAGGACAGAATTAATTAGTTTTGATGGTTTCGAGATTTGAGAAGATTCGTTATGGTTATAAAAAGGAAGTTGAAAATTAAGAAAGAAAGAGAAAAAGTGTAAAAATTTGAAGAATTAAGAAAGTTTGACTTTTTGGGGAGAAAAATTGACTTTTTGATTTAGGCTAAATTTGAGAAAATGATCTTCATGAAACTTATAGATTCTGTTGAGAGCTTTCCGTAGCCATAAAGTTTGATATTTTTCGATATCGGGAGTGAAAGTTATGATTTTTCGAAGTTAGTATATTTTGCTTTGTGTTTTGAAAATGTTCATAGGGTAAGTTTGCGTGTGCTATGTTTTGAGGCAAATCGTCGTAAGGTTGTGGTCTGAATTGGAGAAAGTGACCTTAATGAAAGTTGTAGCTTGTATGTCAATCTTTCCGACACCATAAAGTATGAAATTTTTCGATATCGGGAGTGAAAGATATGATTTTCCGAAGATAAAGTTCTTTTGCTTTGTTTTTGAAAATGCTATTAAGTATAAGTTTATGTGTTCTATGCTTCGAGACCACTCGTCGTGAGGATTTAGTCTGAATTGGAGTAAGTGGTCTACATGAAAGTTGTAGCTTGTCTATCAATCTTTCTGATGCTATAAAGCATGCAATATTTGGATGTGGGAATTGGAAGATATGAATGTTGAAAGTTTGGAGTTTGTTTAGGTGATGTTTAACATGACAGTAACTTTGACTAGGTTTTTGACCCCTTTAGAGATGAAATTGATTTTTGAGTTCTTCATGGAAGTTGTAGAGATTCCTTTTATCTTTCCATCGACACCAAATTTTTCAAATTTAGAGCTCGGGATCAAGAGTTACTATTTTTGAAAAATTCGATTATATATGTACAATTGAGATTCTGTTCTTTTGTTGTTGATCCGACCCTTTTTCAATCTTTTGCTTATAATTCTTTCGTCCGACATCCGATTGATTCGAGTTGGATTCCTAAGACATTTAGATACTCCTTCATGAGTAATTATAATTTTTTAGGAGATTAAATGGAAAGAGATTGATTGAACTATAGTGAGAGGGTTGGTTAAAGGTTATGAGTTAGATAATTTTCTGAACATGATTCAGTATTTTGAGAAATTCGGGAGCTGTAGAGATCCGATTGAGTCGATTCTTAAGGAAAAATAAAATTGAGACATGGGGCTACAAATCATGTGAAGGGATCGAATTCCAATTTAGTCCCTAAGATTTTCAAATTCTGGATTGAAGTTGGATTAATGTTCAGTCTCGGATTAGTAAGAGCTGACCTCGTATTTTGGCCATAACTCCTTCGTTTCTTAACCGATTTGAGCATTTTTGGTGTCATTTTAAAGATGAGACATAGGGGAACATTTGTCTAGAAGAAAGTTGTGCCAAATTATGTCATTTTCCTGATCAAATTCTGGACGCAAAATGTCAGTTTTTAAAGGCTAAATGAAGGGCATAATAGTCATTTTGCTCGTTAAATGAAGGAGCATGTGCTGCTGTCGTTTTAAGAAGCAGCAAAGTCACAATACTTAACAAAATAAAAAGAAAAGAAACGAAGAGAGAGAGAGAGAAAGAGAGAAGAGAGATGGTCGGTGATGGAGGAGAAGAAGAAGGAAAGTGAAAGTTTCGATTTTTCTATGGATTTCTTAGGGGTTTTCGATCTTGCTTCAAGAGGAAAGGAGGGAAGAGCATGGAAGTTTCCTTTGGAACCTATAAATACCAAAATGGAGGAGAAAAGGTAAGAGAGAAGTTTTGATTTTGAAGCTTTTGATGAGTTTTGGTTTAGATAGGTTAAGGATGTTATGGGATTGAGTTTTCTAAGGTGAATTGAAGAGATTATGCTTAATTTTGGATGATTAGGGTTATGCCCAATTTTGTGATTTGGAGATTTTCGAAATTATTGCTATAGAGAGCTTGGAACTATGATACTTATAGATTTCCTACAGTCAATTTTGAGGATTATGTTAATTATGATGTTAATTTTGGATGATATGGCTTAGGTAATTTTAGAATTGAGGAAAGAAGAAAGACTTGGAGATTTGCTGCTTTGGACAAGTTCCTAGCAAGGATTCGAGGTGGGTAATGTATTTATATTTCGAATTATAAGCTTTGTGTGTGTTCTTGAGGAATTAAGAAAGTGAATGGATTTTTAATTATTGTTTTTGAAAAATATTGTTTTGACTATTTTGATGAAATTAAATGATTGTTTGGTTGTTTTTGAAAGATCTAGAAGAAACAAAAGTTTTGAAAGTTTATTGTTTATATTTTCGGAAAATCAAGAAAGAAAGTATTTTCGAATTGTTATTGTTTCCGTATGATTGTGATAAATTGATAAAATTTCTGAAATTAATCAATGAATTGTTAACTTTTGACAAATGTTGCATTCTTTGATAGTTGATAATTGAGACATTTTTGGGTTTGAATGATGAAAGTTAATGCTTTAAAATTTTATAAAACTATTGGTTATGAAAGTGCTTGAATAACTATGATTTCCGAAAGCTTTCGAAATTGTTATAAAAATATCGTTTACGTAATGGTTTGAAAAAAAATGGTATGATTTCCGAAGATTTTTGAAAGTGTTTATAAAATATAGTTTATGTAAAGGTTTGAAAAATTATGATTTCTGAAGATATTTGGAAGATTTTGATTCCCGAAAATGCTTTTGAAATTGTTTAGAAAATATGGTTTATGAAAAGGTTTGAAAATTTATGATTTTCAAATACTTTCGAAATTAATTGGTGAGTTGTCCTAAACGTCTCTAGAAAAGATGTAATGATTTTGATGGTATATACCAAGGTACTAGAGTAAATAATTTGTTTAATGCTTCAATGAGCTTTATTAAAAAGGATGTTTTGATCATATAAGTTATGACATAAATTGATCTTAATGAGATATTATGAATAGCTAAAATTGATATTTTTAAGGTACTAAGAATGGTTGACAAGTAATGGTGAAGACAACTAATTGATAAGAATTTCATGAATGGTATCGATGAATGTAGCAAGAAATCTTCTTTCAAAGAAGAATTTTCCTAAATTAGGTTAAGTTGATCAGACAATTTAGTTTAAGAGAGCTCAATGAAGAAACAAATCAGAAATGAATATGTAATGAATCAAAAGTAAATATTTGAGTCATATCCCTAACAGAGACTCAAGCATAAGAAGTAGAATATGCTACTGAGAGTGTATGCATTTTGTCTAATGTAAAGTATCCAACTATGTGATTGGATTATTGAATTGGAGGTGGCATTATTGCTAATGTAAGAAGCACTTAGGTCCACATTATATTCTATACAAATATGTAAAAGAGATACAAATTAGATCTAAGAAATGTGTTACCAACCTAAGAAGTAAAGATTGAAAATAAATTGAAACATGTGCAGAAACTAGAATGAATGAACAGATATTAGAATAAGTCAATGTGAAATTCAAGGAAATCGATTGAATTGAGAAAATCATTAAAAAAAGGAGCCAATTGGTAAGATTGAAAATACCATGAGATAATATTACCTTATTGAGGAATTACGAGAACTAATCACGGGCACATTGAGATAACAATGCCTGATAGTATCATAGTATTGAAGAATAAAGTGTCTCAATTTTGTTTGGATTAATTAGTGACTATGATCATAGATGATATATCAAATGTGTTCGAAAAGTGGAGAAGAATATTTTGAATACCTGAGGAAATCTTTTATCATGGAAGTAGAAACAATTATATGCCAAGTTTAATGAGAATGAATTTTAGCTTGATCAAATAAAATGTGGGTTGTATAATATCTGAACATGGAATAATGGGAGACCCAAAGAAAGTAAAGATGATGATAAAGTGAGAAACTACAAGGAATATATGCGAGATTCAAAGTTCTTTAGAACTAGCTGTATGTTGGATACTACCAGAGACTGTTAAGGGGCCTTTACTGATCTTAGTCCTTTGATAAAAATGTTTGAGGGAAGATGTGTAAATTGTATGGACTGATGAATGTAAAAGAATTCTTGATGAATTATAACATCAATGAAAATTATATCATTTGGATTTGGAGATTTTGTAGTATACAATGATGTTTGTTTAAGAGATTAGGATAAATTTCAATGCAGCATAATAAAGTGATTTCATATACGTAGAGACAAATAAATATTAAAGTCTCATGAGTTGATTATTATATATATAAATCGAAACTTGCTACAATGGTGATTGCTTGAAAGTTTGGGGATATCATATATACAGAAACATTTCAGAATTTATAGAGATCATTAAAGTTTGGAGTAATTATTGAGTTTGAAAGAATTGAAAATGAGACTGAGACAATGGGTAGAGTTATTGGAAGATTTTGATGTACAAATGAGTATTTCTCAGTAAAACTAGTGTTGTAATATGAGGTATTGAACATAAAATTCAATAATAGTGTAA
Organism: Erythroxylum novogranatense; assembly: GCA_029891385.1. Classification (NCBI taxonomy): domain Eukaryota; kingdom Viridiplantae; phylum Streptophyta; class Magnoliopsida; order Malpighiales; family Erythroxylaceae; genus Erythroxylum; species Erythroxylum novogranatense. The sequence continues at coordinate 65,488,984 of CM057235.1, read as the reverse complement.
CACAAATTCAAATATTGAGGTTACAAAACCTAATGCAATAAAGAGAATAGAATGTCGAGTTGAATTTTGGGGTGCAATGAAGTAGTATTGGCCGCATTGAAATTTAAGATCAGTTTCAAATGAAAAGATTGACAAAGCTCGAAGTGAGGATCCAGATTTGTGAATCTTACTGAGGAATCGAAAATGAATATGAATTTCGAGTTTGAATTGGAAAATGATACTTGTGATTGAAATAAGAAGTATATGTATACGATAAAGGTGATTGAGCAAGGAGATTACCAATGAAAGCCCAAATAACAACCTAAGCTATATGTTGGACCCCGAACTTTAATTGGACGTCAGAATTATTAAATGAGGAATTAGTGATGTTAAATGTTTATTTGGGTAATGTGAATTGGAGAAATTTTAAATGATATTTGGAGGTTAAAGCGTGAAATGGGTTTTTGTGTATGTTGTATTATGGGTAACATCTTTATAATTGAAAAAGTAAGTCTGTATAGTTACTATTTATGTAACTTCTTTGAAATTGCAAATTTTGAGACTTCGATTTATTGGGGCTAGAAATGCCCACTAAAGCTTTGTAAAGAACCTTTTATTGTGTTCTGCCAATGCTTGTTCGAGTATGACCTTGCATTGATTTGAAAATGTGCCATAAGTTGTGTATATGAACCTTGTGCATGGACTTTGTGTGATATGTGGTTGCTTTTAAATTTATTCCCAAAAGTTGTATTTTGTGGCTTATGGATGATTTGAGAAATGGCTTGATGCTTGACGTAGAATGTGTTTAACGAATTGTGTATGGAGGACTTAAGTAGGGATGATGAGTTGATGAATTTTGAATGTGAGCTATTGTTGATGTATAATATGCAATTTGTGGATGTGGAGGCTGAAAGATGTGAAATTGTGAAGTTTGAATATTGTTTAGTATGAAATTTTGGACTGATGTGTTCATGTGGTCAATTTTGAGAATGTGTGTTGTACTGCGATTTCTGGACTGATTTAGATAGGATAGAATCATTTAGTCTTATGGAGAGAGGTAGACAAGTTGTAGAGCTTGTCCATGATGTGTATGAGCTAGTTTTGGAGGTGTTAATGTGAGTTGCCAGAGTTGGGTGCAGGGGCTGTCTAAATGGCAGATCACAGACAGATATTTGAGGCCACTTTTGACCTTTATATAGTTGGAATTAGGGTTGGTGATCTTCATGAAAGTTGTAGATCTTTCTTTAAGCTTTCCATAGACACCAAGTTTGTTAAATTTGGAGCTCTGGATCAAAAGTTATGATGTTTGCAAGTTTTGGTACTGTTGAGAAATTATCGATCAGTCATCTTTGTGTAAACTTTTGATCCCTTTAGAGTCCAAGCTTGCTTGTGAGTCCTTCTTGAAAATGGTAGAGCTATCTCTTAGCTTTCCAATGAAACAAACTGCGTGTCATTTGGAGCTTGGAGTCAAAAGATATGAACGTTTGAAATTCGGAGGTCGGATCAGAGTGGTCGAGCGACCTACGCGGGCGCACAAGGCCGACCGACCTGGTGCGGGCGACCGACCTGGTGCGGGCGATCGACCTGGTGCGGGAGACTGACCTGGTGCGGACGACCGACCTGGTGCGGGCGACCGACCTGGAAGGGCGACCGACCAAAGTGGAGACCGACTGGTGTGGCGATCGACGACCAAAAGCGACCGACCTCTCTTCCTTGTTTTGGCCATAACTTCTTCATCCGACATCCGATCGACCCGATTCTTGAAGCGTTGGACTCCTAAGACATTTTTATATCTTTCCATACTAGATAGATCAGTTTTTGCATTAAATGGAGAAAGATAGCTCGGATTATAATGAGCTGATCAGTTGTAAAAGTTTGAACGGTGTTTGGTATTTTGGATATATCTTGAGATATAGAGCTCGGATTGAACTGATTCTTTTTGAGAATTAAACTAGAGAGATGGGGCTACAAATGTTATGAAGGAGCCGAGCTATGATTTATCCTCTAACACTTCCAAATATAGGTCGGAAGTTCAGTGTAGTGTTCAGTCTCACTTTGTAATGGTGAACAAGTGTTCAAGAATATAGGTCGCTAGAGCTCGCTAGAGCTCGAATTGAGATGATTCTTTTTGGAAATTAAACTAGAGACATATATCTACAAATGTTATGAGGAGCCGAGCTATAATTTAGCCTCTAAGACTTCCAAAAATAGGTCGGAAGTTAGGTGTAGTGTTCAGCCGCGGGTCTGAAGAATAAACTTCAGTATTTTGGAGATATCTTGAGTTATAGAGCTCCGAACGACCTGATTCTTGAAGCGATGGGTTCGTAAGACATAGAGGGACATTTCTCTAGAAGAAAGTTTTATCAAATGGCTTCATTTACTTGATCGAAATAATCAGACAAGATGTCAGTTTTGAAGATCAACGAAGGGGCAATTTTGGAAGTTTACTTAAAGGGGTTAAGTTAGTAGGCTTATAAGGAAGGGAAATTAAGTCATTGGCCATTCATTAAATGACATGGTATTATAAATATAAGGGGCTGTCTGTTGTTTGAAGGAGAAGCCCGATACTTAGAGAAACAGAATAGAACAAAAGAAAGAAAGAAGAGAGAAAAGAGAAGAGTGGTTTCGGCGATGGAGGGAAAAGAGAGACAGCAGCTAAGTTCCGATTTTTGTGAGCTTTCAAGGAGGATTTCGAGCATGCTCCAAGAGGGAAAAAGGTGGAAGATGAAGAGAGCTTCAAGATGAGCTAAGAAAATCCAAAAAATGGAGAAGATGGAGGTAAGAGCCGACTTTTAAGTCTTGAGCTTTTCTTGAGTTTTTGGTTTAGAATCATGGAAAATATTATGGGTTGTAGATTTTAAAGTTATTTATGATGATTATGCTAAGATGGTGATTAATTTTGGATTATTATAAATTAGGGTTTATGCCCAATTTTGGAAATTGGGGCTTTTGTAAATTGATGACTAAGATAGCTTGGAAATATGTTGGAAGTGGATTCCCTATAGTTAATCTTGAGGATTATGATAATTATGATATTGAATTTGGGTATTTATGGTTTAGGAAAAAGTATGTTGGAAGAAAGAAGGAAGCAATGGAGAAATTGGAGCATTGGACAAGTTCCTAGCATGGAATCGAGGTGGGTACCTTGTTTATGATTGAGAAATGAGCCATAACACTGCCACTAAGCTTTCTTGTGTTTTCAAATATAAGAAATAAAAGTCAGTTTTCGGAACTCAATTGATTAAATGATTTCAACTACTTCCATTATTGCTTGTAAATGCTCGAAAGAAATTGTTATTGTGAATTATGGTGATTTTTGAAAAATGCATTGAAATTTTATGAATATCCTGAGAATGACATGTCATGAGATCATAAGATCATATGATTGTGATTTCGATATGCCTTAGAGAATGGCATTGTGAACATGTGAAAATGAATATGTGCTTTGTTTGGGCGAGAGAGGAACGTTGTGTTAGTCTCGTGCACGTAGACAAAAGAAAATGAAAGCCTTCTCCTTTGCCTCACAGGGCTTACGAGATCCAAAAATGGACTCGTTGTGTTCACTGTAAACTTCGGTTTCGGTGTGTGTACGGAACTCGAGCGTTATGTGTGCATTTGCATTTTGACATGTGATGTGCTATAAAATGAATGATGATTTATAATGTTTACGAATTGTCTGATTTATGATGAATTTGGAATAGTTATGTTACATGAATTTCAAATGCGAGTTTTACAAAGAAAAGTTATGGTTTTGTGTTTAATCACGATGAGTTTTAGTTTTATCAAAGCTCCAAATTGAAGATTTGACCGAAAGCGGAGCAATTATGATCTTTTCAACAGTTCTAAACATTGACTTTGGAAATATGTGGCATCGATTTCAATTCGAACTTTTCAATGGTTTTTGCTTATTTTCGGTTATAAGCTTGTTACCCATTGAGCGTAAGCTCACCCCCCTCATTCCCATCCACAGGTAATGAGAAGAAGATCGGGTGAACGAAAAAGAAGGATTTTTGTATCCTTGTATTTGCATTGGGATTCCTATATTGTTGTTGTATTGTGGCTTGTAATGCCATTAAAGTTTGTATATGATTATGGGATTGAATTATGCAAGTAAATTATGGTTAGTATATATGAATGTGAATTATGATTATGACTTGAGATGTGATTGAGAATTATGGAAATGTTTAGATATAGGTTTGTGAATGTGTATGATGGGATTCCGGACAGGAGGTCCAAGGAATTGTGTGATGGATTGGAGATATTGAAGTGTCTTGTGTGTGGTTGGTTTTGGATAAACTTTTGGCTAGAGAGATTTTAGAGGAGGTGTTGCCCAATTTTTGATAAATTAAGGGTAATAAGTGTCATTTGGCAAAAGAAAATGAATAATATAATTTTGATAAATTAATTGATATGTTTTGATTATGAAAGATTTAATGAATTGAGGAATTGCCAAATTTCAAATTGGAAATTTGAACTACCCTGAATGTTGTGTAATTGAAAAAAAAAATGAAGCGACTTTAGTTAAGCTGTGATTCGTTCGTTATGAGTTGGGTTCCAGAAGCGGGTCCCAACACTATACATCTTAGTAGGAATTCACATAAACAACATTTAACGGCTAAGAATGTAGAATTAAGTGATTGAATTATCAACAGTCTTACATGTTGGAGATATGCTTAAAGCTTACAATTTGGAGTTCATAGGAACATGGGGTCAATACATAGTATAACAATCATTATCATAATGATATCATTAGAATACTGTATGAGGCGTTATATGACAAAAAGAGTCGTTCACCCTTACATTGAAATAAAAAAGGGCTTAAAAATGGATAAAGGCCAAAATCGATTTGAGATACTATTGATTAGTGAAATTGATCTATGTTAGAAAGTAAGTGATTCAAGTACGATAAATGAAATTGGTGGATCAACATTGAGGTTATGGAACATAATGAGATAGACATAAGAGTCGAGTGTATTAACACTAAAGAGATGTGAAGTATCAAACGGAAGATGGAATGTCTTTGAGAGTATCACCTTGCCAAGGTGTGCTCAGATTGAGAAAAAGTGTGTTCAGATTAGGAAAAAGGATAAACTATGCTCGAATTGTATTGGTCCACCTGAAGTTATTGAGAGCATAGGACCAACAACTTATGAGTTGTATTATTAATAAAGATGTCTTAGAATAATAATGTGTGATATGTGAGTACGCTAAGAAATAATGATATGATTTGACAAAGATGTATTAATAGCTTACGAAGTGAAAAATTGTGAGTAATCTAAAATATAATGAGGAAACATTTAAGATAGTGTGATATATGAAGAAATGAGTAGAGGATTGATTGATTTCATTGACTATAGTCAATTGGAAGAAATTATTCGAGTGGTGAAGTTAAACGAAAAACGAAGGAGTAATTGAGGAAACAATTCCCCTACCTTCCTGATCAATCAGATAAGAATTTCGAGGATTATCTTTTTTAAGGAGGGGAGAAATGTAACATCATTTGGTACATGTGAGATCAAAGAAAGATTAAAAAAATTGCATTTCATGCTTATGCATAATGTTAGCATACACACATGTGAATTTGAATTTTTGCACACATTACAATGGCTATACATGCACTCATTTGACATTTTTCGGGTATAATTGCTATTTAATTTGATTATATTAGGAATTGTGAATTATATGTGTTGAAAATTGAATTGGAGTGTATAAGTAGTGAATTATAATTTTTTGACAAAATATAGGATTTTTCTGAAATTTAAGGGTATTTTTGGACTAGGAAAAATGCTAAGTGGTAGAATAATTGATGAATAGTAGTAGAAATAAGGATCAAATGGCAATGTAAATTTTTATAAATGACATTGAGATTTAATGACTTATGTCATTGAAAATTGGGAGACAATTGGAGTAGACATTTGAGACAAAATGGACTAGTTATTAAAGTGGAACAAATGGAATCATGGGGAGGTGACAAGTGGCAAGTGACATGTGTCACTTGCCTTGCCACATCTCACCCACGATTTTTTCTTCATCTTGCAAACCTATCCTTAATTTTGTCTTTCATTTTAACTCTTACTTTCTTCTTCATTTTCGTGGCTTCTTCTTCTCTTCTTTTCCTTCATGATTCTTGACTCACCCAAACCTCCATCAAGTTACATCATGCTTCCATCTTTCACTTGTTACTCTCACCATATCATCTTCTTTATTATCGCAAGAAAACCCATCCCTACCACCTTAAGAAGATGAGGATCATATGATGCTTGGGAGTTAGGCTTAAGGGAGATTTTGAAGAATTGGAAGCTAAAATCAAGTAAGTTATGCTTTAAATTACATGGGCAAGGTTAAATGAAGCATTTATGATGGCTGTTGGAGGTTAAATGACATATAATGGTGTTTTATGTATGATGAACGTGGGTGACGAAATGCTTAGGTAAATTTCTTGTTTTGTATATGTATGATGATTCATGATTTATAATTTGTTATAGAGATGTTTTGAGGTTGAATGATCATCTTCATGGGGTTAGGATGAGTGCAGAAAATTAATAATGAATGGGTGAATGTTTATGTTCTGTTTTTGGGTTAATGATCAACTATGGATCATGATTTGTCTTGTTAATGTTTTGGAGATTGAGAATGAAGAAGAAATGAAGTAGAAAGGATATGTTAGGTGTAAAATGTAGGGATTTACAAAAAATTTGGAAAAATTGGAAGAGAGAAAGAGAGAGAACTGGAAAATGCTAACTGTAACAATTTCACTGATCATGCTTATGTGTTTTAGCCATAACTTGTTCTGTAGTTATTCAAATGAGATGGTTTTTTATTTGGATTAAATTAGAAATATAAGGCTACATTTTTTATGAAGACAAAGAATTCAAATTATGTCTTTAAGAGTTTCGAAATCTGACTAGAAATTATGTACTAGGTGCTCGAAGTTGATGATGAATGTATATATATGTATATGTTTTGTTATTAGTGTTCATGATCAATCATGAACTATAAATTGTTTATAGATGATATTGAGTTGAAATGGAGTTAGAATAATGGATAAATGATGAGTATTGAACTAGAAACGATAGACTAAGCATGAGAAATTGAATGTTGTAAGTAAAGAGTTAGAAATAAGCAATTGGACATACTTTGGTGCAAAAGGCATAACGTTTTCTGTAGAACTCGGATTGAGGTCATTTAGGTATGGTTTTAAAGAGGACTTCGAAATCTCTATGAAGACATCGAGAAGAGATTTTGATGTCTAAAGGGTCAAATTTTCAAGTTTCTGTAAGTGATCCATAAAGATCAGTTTAACAGACATGGATGTCCACCTAATGGACATTCAAGGGTCAAGTGACCCTAATTGAGGCTTAAATGGGTCTTAAATTGAACCTCGAATGATCCTTGGTTTATGTGACTAATGAATGATAGGTTTGAAGTGAAAATGAAGGTTCTAACTTAGTGAATGAAGGGATAATATCAAGGGACCCAAGGCATGAGTATAATAGGATTGAAGATGTTTAGTTGTGAATGAAAATAGGATATTATGAGATCATATGAGGTTAGAAAAGAGATGACGAGAAATTGAGTTATGATATAGAGTAACTAAGAGTTCTTGAGGTGTAAGCTTATGAATAAGCTAGACACATACAAAGGGTAAAGATTGAATGGGGAATTTAGAATGATCGTTTGCAAATGAAGTATGAATCTAAGTTGAATCATGAAATGTTAATGAGCATAAGATATGAATTTAGAAAATATACCCGGAATTGTCATTAAACATGCATTATACATTACACATATATATGTGTGTAAAACAGAATGTTTATGTGATTGTGAAATTAATAATGTGTGTGCAATATATGCTTTGCATAATGATGATGCAGGATAGAATGTCCCCATCCAGATATTTCTAGATCATGGAAGCTAATGCTAATCTGGAGCATACTGTGAGTCGAGTTAGATGGTCTTATTTCAGTGTTTATTTTGTTTTTAATTTTTGTATTGATTGACTACTAAATGATCATATGAATGTGATTAATTGTTTTGATTTTCGGAAAGAAGGTCCGATGATTGTGAGGTATCAATGAGATATTGAAGTGCTCCTTGTATGTGAATTTGATGAAATACATAATACATGACTTGATTGTTAAATGCCGGACCTAGTTCTGAAGAAAAATGTGAATATGCATATGAATTAAAAATAATGATTCTCAACTTTAATGTTGAATGTTGGACTAATGTCCGATGAGATGTGAAAGTGAAAAATTGATCACCGAAAAAGAGCTTAGAGATTAGAATGTGAAAAAGAACTTAGAACTCAAAAAGTGATTAAGAGCCAAAGGCTCACTATATAAAATGAGTCCGGTATCTCTAACGGATACGGGATAGTTATTAATGAGCTCAGTATCTCCAACAGATACGGAATAGTTATTAAAGAGCCCAATATCCACAATAAATATGAGACAATTATAGGCACTCAGTCACAAAAAAAAAATAAAACAAAAAGTGAGGCTCATAAATATTGCATATGCATAATATATGAATGATTATAATGGTTTGAATGATTTCGAAGTGTGGTATGTGTTGAATGAAAAATGTGAAATGATTGATCAAGTGTATATGATTCAATATAAGTATTAATGAACGATGTGAATTATGTGAATATGTGAATTGTATGTGTTATGTGATTGAGTGAGCCATCGAGGATGGTTACTCACTGAGTTTGTAAAAATTTACCTAAAATTTTGCAATATTTTTCAGGCTTAGAAGAGCTACCCGTTGGGCAAACGGGAGTAAAACATTTACATTCAAGTAAGAGATAGAGGTCGGGATTAGTTTGTATCTGCATTTGTACTTTCTTATTTTTGTATAAAATTGTGTATTCCGTATATACTGTACAATATGTATATGAATGATTTCGTAATGTAATAATTTTCCACATTGGAAAGGTTTGTAAATAATTTTGCAATGTAATAAAAATTATAACAACAAGTATTTTGTATTTGAAATGGGCCCAAATGGCTATCAAAATTTTGATGATTGTATTGTTGTGATTGAAAAAGTTTATGAATAAAGTGGACCCAATTTGGTAATTGATTTCCGCATACGTATCATTGTTTTTTTTAAATTCTATAACAAGATTTCATTGATCGAGTGTGCTAGCATGCCACCCTCATGGGGCAAGTTCTCAGGCATCACGGAGGATATCGAGTATGTGTCTTGCGAGAGTGAAATGCTACATTATTCAAATTTAGATACTTTCTTTTCTATTAGAGATAAATAAATGGTAATTGATGAATAATTCATAAGATTGTTTTTCTTACAACAATATAGGTATTATTGCCATGAATGATTAAGTAACGACTCAAAACTACCTCCACCACATCAAGATGTGGAGCTCACCAATGAGAGATTGAAATATTTGAAGAGGTACTTTCTTGATGGAGAAGATCAGAGAAAAGTGAACATTGAGTTTGCTAATTTTCGGATGGTAAACAAGGGTTTGATGATTATGACCCTATAAATGATAGAGATATCCTTGATCCAAAATCTTGGTGTCTAGTTCACGGTGTTTATGCTCCAATTCTTCAAAAGATTGCTCTTAAGTTACTTGGACAACCATCATCTTCATCTTGTTGTGAAAGAAATTGGAGTACTTACTCTTTTATTCACTCTCTTAAAAGGAACAAGTTCAAACCTAAGCGTGTTAAGAGTTTAGTATACATTCATACTAATTTGCAACTCCTTTCAAGAAAATCTTCACAATACAAACAAGGAGAAGCAATGATGTGGGATATTGCAAGAGATGAGTTTTCACCAATTGATGATGATCATGGAATCCTTGAAGCTGCCAATCTTTCACTTGATAAACCAGAGTTGGAGAGTATGTTCTTTGTTGATGAAAGCAATGACAATGTTTTAGAGTAAAGTGATTAGAAGGTAGATACTTTAGTTAGATTTTTTAGTTGTAAATATCCCTGTGAATGACTAATTCTACTTTTAGATAGGAGAGTGTAGACAAATTGCTTAATGAAATATATGCTCCATGTTTTTTAAAAGGAGATTATAAAGTACTAAATATGTATGAACTATCAAGATGTTGAAAGTCTTGAAACACTTCAATCAATGTATATCATTTTATGAATTTTGAATTTTTTTTCTTAATTCTAATATATATATATATACGTGTTCGTGTCCACCAAATTTTAGAAGTTGGTGTGTCTCTGTGTCTAAATCCGTCTCCGTGTTTTTTAGAAATCAACCAATAAAGTTAATATTGCTCATAACCTTATTCAATATGATAAGACAAATCATATTAAATTTGATAGATATTTTATCAAAGAGAAATTGGAGGAAGGACATATGCATACCATTTATTCCATTGAGAAGCTAACTAACTAATATTACATCAAAAGAAACATGATAAAGCGTAAAGAAACAATTAATATTGCATGGATAATCATCAGTTAGCCTTCTACTCTAAATTAGAGATGTGAGATCAGTGATACATCAGTACAATTCACTTTGTTCACTCAAATCAACCTTCATCAAGTTAATTGACAACCAAATAATAACCACCAACAATTGCAAATGATGCTACCCCACTACGTGCTATTCGCAGTTAGATGCCACGGAACAACAAGTTCCGATCTGCAGGATGAATGCCTGTAAGTCTCTCTAACCTTTTACCTGGATGATTCCATTTCAATAACCTCCTCTCCATAGAAACAAACTGGACACATAAAAATTCTATTTATAAGACAATCAAAAGTTTTCATTTCTTAAAAAGATAACTCATTTTGCTCAAATCTATTCACATCAATGTTAAATCTTTTAATTTTTTTCAACTAAATTTCAAACCTTTTAAAATGCAACTTATTGACATTGCAAAATGTCTGAATAGCACATTAGGAGGTACTGTATATAAAGGTAGGGAAATGGAAAACAACATAAGAACCGAGTACAAGAAACATGTGTTTTGTGTCCATCTTGTTCAGGCGGCAAACTATCATAATTATAAATAGACATAAAGCACATTTTTATTCAGTTTTATTGTGCTTTTCATTTCCCTACTCTTTGTTGGGGAACCTACTAATCTACTATTCAAACTCTTATAGGTAGAACAACACCTCCTTGTTAGTGTATACAAAGGTAATGTAGCATGATGTAACTAGAGATACAGCAAAAACAAAAACATACAAAATGGTGATAGTATACATCAAATAATGGACAGGTATCGATCAACACTGCAGCTTAGAATAAGGTTTCAACGTGTTAGGATCTTCCGGAGAGAGAGAGAGAATTATTCCAGAGGAAGGACAGTAGGCCAAGGAGGGAGATAGTTATCAGTTGATGTGGCCAATTAGTTAGGCATAACAGAATGTACCTAGAGAGGGGAGTCTATAAAGGGGTAGGCAGAGAAGGGAGGAAGGTAGGCAGAAAATTAAGGGAAGAAAGTGATAGAAGGATTCATACCTTCTGAGGAGAAAATCTGCTCTAGTTAGGGAGAAATACTACACTACTATTCGGTAGTGATAAGTATTTTACATATATATATTGAAATAATATAGAGTAACTCTAGTATTATAAGTCTAGAGTTCTAACAGTAGTCCGACCTCCCGGATTCAAAGAGAGGGGAGGATTAGCTTTCGGAAGACTTTCACAAACACAAAGACAAATTCAGAGTAACTTCCCTTCATGCCACTGAAGATGTCAGACAAAGTTGAGTTATTGGAATCTCGTATTAACCAGTCTTGAAGCTGGGATAGAAGAGATGCAGTCATCAATGCGTATGGTCATGGGAGAGATGCAGCGAGCATTACTGGTAGAGATGAGTAATGTAACATCCCGTTACCAATATGAAGGGCATATTGGTAATTCGGATGGTTTGGGACTGTGTGCATTTATGATTTGACTTGCATATGCATTGATAGCGTCTATTTTAGTGATAAATGCTTAATTGTTGCACGAGCATATGTATGTACATGCATGTATGAAAATTTCCCGACTTAATTGTGTAAATTGAAAATTGGGTGATAATTGCATAAATTAAGTTTTGATTATAGAATTGGAGAGAAATTGAATTTTTGAGAGTTGAAAATCGAAATCGGAGTGTAGGAACATGTGTCATATATTTTTGGGAATTTATAGGAATTTTTCCGGAATGTTTGGAGTTTCATGTCCGGACCGAAAAAATGAGTTAGAGACTGATGGATTAGATTCCGGTTCTAAAATTGATGGGCTAATGGCATGGAGAATTAGAATTTGTGATTTTAGGAACGAGAATGTTGAGCCATTGGAAATTAGAGACTAAAATTTAATAAATTTGAGGACTATAATCTTTAAGCTTAAATTGACCTTTTATATATATATACTTTAGGTTTTGAAATTTGGAGAGTTATCCTCTAACCTAGGGCACGTTGATCTTCCCCCTTCGGTGATTTTCGTTCCTCCTTCGTGAGTGTGCTGTTGCTTTCTTTTCCTTGTGCGAGCCTAGCTTGATCCTTTGAGGAAGATGGAGATTTCTGGGGCTTTGGGCGATCACCGTGGTTGTTAGAGCTTGGAAGAGATTTTCGGAGGGTTAAGGATTTGAGACTTGATTGGCAAGTTTAATGGTTTAATGTTGTTAATTATAGTTGTTTGATGCATTTATGGTATTTATTGTGTAAGAATGGGTAGTTTGATATTGGTTTTTAGAGAGAGAATGATGAAGGTCGATTGGAGAAGATGAACCAGAGTCCGCACGTCGCGACGTGTAATTAATTAGACGTCGCGACGAACGGAGAGTTGGACGTCGCGACAACGTCGCGACAAACAATTTGTTCTGCGCCGCGATGAGCCAATTCCTTCCGCACATCGTGACGACCAAGGACGCACGTCGCGACGAAAGCAGAAGCGAAGCACTTGCGATTAGAGGCAAAAGCGTCACGTCATGGCGGCGAGAAGTTTCGCACGCATGACGACCATCGCCATGACGAGGAAGCCTGAATTCCGAAATGGAGTTAGTTGTTTAAGTAATGATTTTTGAGGTTTTAGATTCTTATTGAATTGGATATTGATCGATTGTGATTTAGAGACTAAGAATTTCAATTTAAAAGAATAGAATTGAATTTATTTTCGGGGGTTCTCGAAATAGGGTGGTGATTGAATAGTGAATTTGATTTCGATATAAAGATAATTCCTATGATGTGGAATTGGACTCTAGAGAGTTCGGAATTTATTCAATTGAATTATGGTATTAGGAATTGTTATGAATTAGAGTGAAAGAGTCGAATTGGGAAGATTCGGGAATAGGAGCGGAAATGTCATAACATGTATTGTACTCATCGCATTCGCTACATATGCATTATTGAATGTGAGAAATTATGCAATAAGTAATATTGGTTTATTCTGATTGTTATAGAGGTTCAAGTGGAGCGTCGATCTTCCGACGTAGCGGAGACTTCCCGACAGTAGCTCGGAAGTTTAGAGGTGAGTAACCTAGTTGGTTCCTCAATCTCTGATTTGTTAAATGCTTGAATGAACTGTGTGACCTAAATGAATACTGTTGTATGAGATGTGTTATTGTGAAATTGTGAACGCATGCTAGGTATGATCAGAAATTGATAATTAACATTTGTGACTGGAGCAAATTCTGACCGGAGCTATAAGCTCAATTACTGTGAAAATGGGCCTAAGGCCGAAAAGGGAATAGTGCATACCCAGAGGGCTCTCCTATCCCTAATGCGCATGGGCAGTAGTGCATACCCAGAGGGCTCTCCTACCCCTAAAACGCGATTTCTGTTAATGTGCCCAGAATGGGATAATACTGACGCTCAGTCACAACACTAAAATGAAATGAAAATCATCATGCATTCGGTATCTAATTGTGTTATGAATTTGAAATGGATTAAATGCATATGTGTGATGATTGTTTGGTGAAATTATGATTGTTGTTCTGAACGTGTTATTGTGTTGTTCTGTACACAATTTTGCGTAATGCATGAATTGGGTGAACCATCGATGATGGTTAGTCATTGAGTTCGCAAACTCACCCAACATTGCATATATTTTTCAGGACAGAGATAGTTGACTCCTAGCTCCAGTTAGTGTGACTTTTCCTGCTGTGTGAGTGCCGGCAAGCAGTATGGCTCACAGGTTGGTCAGCTGGGATCTTTTGGGGATGACCTAGTTTAAGATTTTATTTCAGTTCCGTTTTGGATATATCTGTATAGTTTATGGAAACTGATAGACTTGTAAATTATATTTTAAGGTTATGCAAAGAAAATCTTTGGTTTTAAAATTTAGCGAGTTTGATATTATGGTTTTATTATATTGATGCCATGTGGAATATAGAAATGATCGAATCGTAGTGCACCCGTATCGCGGGTTATGTATTGGAACGACCTACAGGCGTCTCTGTAGCACCCCCTTACCATAGGATATGTACCAGGATGCCCGTAGGTCATTCCGATACACACTCGACGATAAGGGTGCGCTACGAACAAACTAACACTCCACATGGCATCCAAGTATCGTAAAGCATTAATATGAAATCCACTAATTTTGAAACCATAACTTTCTCAGTTCATAACCTCAAGCAGTAAATTTTACACAACTGGTATTTTCTGTACATTACTCCAGAAGAAAATCAAACAGAAAGCTAACTAGGTCATCCTCCAAAAGTGCCACCGACCGACATGTGCCATGACTTCTCTTGCCAACTCAATCTACACGGCAGGAAAAGTCTATCCGGAGCTATGAGTCAACTGTCTCGGTCCTGAAAAATAATTTGCAATTTTGGGTGAGTTTGCGAACTCAGTGAGGAACCATCATCGATGGTTCACCCAATTCATGCATATACACAGAGTCACATAATTATTTCACCCAAATCACATTCAATAATACCACAGAATTATCATATCAATCAAGGGAACCAATTTAAATGCACATGAAATGTGTATGAGACGCTTTTCCAATTTAATTTATTGTTGTGACTGAGCGCCTGAAACTGTCCCTTTAAGGGCGCATTAATCGGTGAGCCATAGGCTCTAAATCACTGTGGACTCAAGGCCCAATCACGTTGAGCTTAAAGCTCGTTGGTATCGCTTCCGTCACAACTGCCAATTACCGATCATGCAATTATGTATGAATGCAAATGTCCAAATCCACACCATAACCGATTCCCATTTAACAAATTCCCATAAGTCATTTCCACGTAATCACATGAAGATCACATATAACACTTCGATATCTCATACCAAATATTTCAGACACCCATGGTCCGAAATCAATCAAATCAATCACACATATTCCCATCCATTATCTCCACAGTTGTATAAGTGCAAAATATAACCAAATAATAATTGAGGAACCATCTAGGTTACTCACCTAATAACTTCCGCGCTAATGCCGGGAAGTCTCTGCCACGTCCGTGGATCTACGGTCCAACTGAGCCTCTATAGCAAACACAATAGGTTCACATTACTAACTGTATAGTTCGAATGACCAAATAATGCACATGGAATAATTAAAACGTGTATAATGCATGTTCATGGCATTCCCGGCCCTAATCTAAATTTTCCCATCACAAAAATCCGTCTAAAAATTAGAAAACTATAGGCGCTGACGGTGCGCAATTCGGACCTCTATAGGTCCCCAATTAAATAAAACAGTGTTTACAAGTTCCGTCAATAGGGGCTACGTCAAATTCCGTCTAAAAATTCCCGATTTCTCAGAAAATGAAATTAAATATTCAACGAATCCGATGCCTCTGGAATCAGGTCAATCGGACGTCGGACGGGAAAGAAATTGACAAAAGAACAATTGTACCTTTTAATAACAAATAATAATTAAAATAAAATAATTATATATACATATATATCGAACGCCTCCTGGGCGAGACGCCGCCCTCGCGAGGCGCAATCGCCTCACTTAAAGGCGAGGCGGCGCGCCTCATGACCAGCCTCTAAATCTCGCGAGGCGAGGCGTAAACGTCGCCATGAGGCGGCGAAGTTTCCACCGCTACCTCGCCTTTTTTTTTCAGATTTCAATCTTAATTTCTAATTACTCTAACTTTTAGCACACAAATCATAAAAATACCCACTATACCTCATTGGAAAGCTTATGAAAAGCTCTACAACTCTCAAGAAGACCATAAAAATCAATTCAACCTCTAAGGGTGTCAAAAATCCCATCCAAGATACTGCTTACTCAAAACTCATAAATATAGGACAGTAACTCACAAATGCGAGGACTCACTGATTAGTCAGCTAAAAATTACCACATAAATATGCTCAATCAGTTCACAATGTCCTCTACAACTTTCATGAACAACCCAAAATCAAATTCCATTGCTAAACAAGTCAATTAATTCACTCAATGTTACTGTCCCTGAAACTATGCAATTTGAGCAGTAACTTTATAACCAACATAACTCCCTGTAGACAAGTCATTAAAATCAGAGCTTTATATCCCTGAAAAGATAAAATCCCAAACTTCAATTCTTCCTGAAATAACCAAACTCCAATTCAGCCTCTAACAGTTTCAAATCTGTCATGCAAGTTTCTGAACTAAACAACACTTAACATCACAATGTAGGTCCAGATTTTGAAATTCCATATTTCCCACATCTGACCTCCAAAAATTAGAAGCCATATACCATGTTCAAGATCAGTCTGATATCTAAAACTCTTCAGTACAATGCAAACCCCAAATCAAATCACAAAAATTCCTAAAATTCCTCCAAACCCGAAAGTGCACTAAATGTGTCAATCCAGCTAGGTTTCAGCCAATGCATGAAAACAGTCATCAGTAATCAGGTCATATCTCCTAACATACAACTCGCAAAATAGCAAGATCAGTGGCAATGGAAAGCTAATTCAATAGGCTACAACTTTCATGAAGACCATTTTTCCTAATTCCATACCAATTAATTTAGAAAAATCAGAAAAATTCATTGAACACATTTGCGGATACTGTTCACAGCCAACAAAACAGAAACTTTCCATGCCAATTTTCGACCTTCTCACATTATAATTTAATAACACCTATTTCACACTAAAATGAAGCCAACATCCCAAAGTTTACTTGGGCACAAATCTCACCTCATTTGCTCACCTATACAATTTATTATGATCAAAACAGTACCATAGGTTCAAAACTCAAGTTCCAGCTTTCAACATTAATCTAACTCCTTTCACTTCTAACATCTATAACACTTCACTAAGCATCAAATTTTACCTCTAATTCATCCACAAGCTCATTTCAACATACACTTCTAGAATTATACACAATTGGCAGCAACCACAATGCATCTTCCTAAGGTTTTCCATTCATCTAAGCTAACAAACTCAATCCAAACCAAGCCAAATTCAAGGAAAACTATAATCATTCATTCATCATTCATTCATCCTTACACAAGCACATAATTACACCCATTAAAACCTACCCCTATGATGATCAAGTTCATATATATGTAGTCTCCATGCATGCTTCTAACTACTAAAAGAAAAACAATACAAACCTAACTATTCACCAATAAGTTGAAAGTTCTAGTTTCCTTCAAGTTCACAACACCTTCTACTTCAATCTTCCAAGCTTTACCTCTCACCAATACCAACGAATATCACTCCCCCAACATACAAACCATCATCTTTACAAGGCTTCAACTAGGTCTTGGATAAGCACTTAAGAAGAAACAATTAAAAGAAACAAAGGAGAATGGAAGGAAGGAGAAGAAGAAACCACCAAAGAGGAAGCAAGCAAGTTTCGGGTGATGAAGGATGAGGATGAGCTTTTAAAAGCTTTCAAATGATTTATATATATCTACAGCAAGGAGAAAGTCGTAGGTTATGAGTATAAAATGACAAAAATATTAAAACATGAGCCATTTAGCTTTTTTTTTTAGGAATGGAAAAGTCAAAAATTAGCTAAGCTAAGTTAATTAACTTACTTTAATCCTAATCTCCTCTTAATCTCACTTAAACACTAATCATGACTCTAAAATAATTCTTAACATTAATTATCCACTAATCTTATGCCATTAGTCAATCCTGTTCAGTACAAAAATTTCACCCAATCGGTCGTTGGAATTTTCCTATCCGCAACAACCCCAAAAATTCGGAAAAATTCCTATAAATCCTTAAAATGTAAAACGCTTTATGGCGAACTCCAAATAATTTCTCAAATACAATTATCCCATAAATTTAACAAAAGATCACAATTTAAAACCTAAGCCGGAAATATCATGAATGCATATATACTACGTGCATATGCAACCAAATCAATACTCATAAAGCTATATATTGCATGTTCATGCCGAGACCTAAGTCAATACTCCTAACCCGTCCCAAATTACCAATAAACCCTTCCTATGGAGATGGATGTTACATTTCTCCTAATAAAAATTTCGTCCTCAAATTCTTACCGATCGATCGAATAGATGAGGATACTGCTCCTCATATGCTCCTCGGTCTCCTGTAGCCTCCTCACGAAAGTGGTTCCTCCAAAGAACCTTCACCAATGGAATACTCTTATTCCTCAACTGTTTCACCTGTGACCCGACAATCAATCGGCCTCTACATAACTCAAATTACTAGACACCTCAATCTCCGAGTAGGAATCACATGAGTCGGATCTCGACCGATATCTCCGGAGCATACTCACGTGGAAGACGTCATGTAATCGAGACATCTCACTAAGAATGCTAATCTATACGCCAATGGTCCTATCCTCTCGACAATCTCATACGGACCAATGTACCTAGGGCTCAACTTGCCCTTCTTGCGAATCTCAAGACACCACGCCACGGTGACACCCTTAAGAATACCTTGTCTCCACATTATACTCCATCTCCTCTGTACGATCCACATAACTCTTACGCCTATCCCGAGTCAGCTTGATGCGACTCAATCAGTTTCACCTTATCAACAGATCCTGAATCAACTCAGACCCTCAATCATCCCGACACCCTCTTCATCCCAATACAAAGGCGATCTACGGTACGCCCATACAAAGGCCTCATATGGTGCCATTCCAATGCTCTTTGTGATAATGGTTGTTGTATGCAAACTCAATCAAGGCTAGATATCGATCCCATGCTCCTTCGAACTCCAATACACATGCCCAAGCATATCCTCAACAGCCTTAATAGTCCTCTCACTCGCCCATCATTCGAGGATGAAAAGTCAGATCAAGTTCACCTAGTCCCCATAGCGCATCGCAAACTCGCTGTAACCTCAAGTAAATCTGGGATCCTCACGGACACTATCGACATCGGGACCCCACGCAGCCTCACTATCTCACCACATACTACGGGCCAATCGATCCATGGTATTGTTCTCCTCACTTTGGCAAGAAATGGGCCGATTTAGTCAACCGATCCACTATGACCCAGATAGCATCATCCGCCTCGGCGCCCTAGGCAAACCCATAATGAAATCCATAGTAATTGTTCCCATTTCCACTGAATGGGCAACGAATGAAGCTTCCCTATCGGAGCTCGGTGCTCACCTTAACTCGCCGGGCACGTCAAACATCCGATACAAACTCCGCCACCGCTTCTTCAAGCCAGCCACCGAAATGTTGCTTAAGAGTGTTATACATCTTGGTAGTACCGGGATGCATAGCATAAGTGGCCATATGAGCCTCCTCCAATATCTCTCGCCTCAAGTTATCCACATCAGCACACAAAGCCTCCGCCTATCCATGAGTCTCATCTCTCACATCAAACTCAGATCTCGAATCGTCTTCGCTTTCTCAATCAGCCTCACCATAACAGATCCTTATCCCGAACCCTCCCGATCCTGCCCAAGAGCATCGGTCTCGGCCTCAGTAGCCAATAATACTCCATCCGCTCCAGATTCATCTCGCACATTCAAAGCTCTCAACTCAATCAAATTAGGCAACCTCATTTCCTGCATCGATCCGAGCTGCATCAGATGTGACTTTCTACTCGAGCATCCGCCACCACATTGGCTTTCCGGGTGATACTCGATGGTGCAATCATAATCCTTCAAGAACTCCAACCATCTCCTCTGCCTCAAATTTAACTCTCTCGCTCAACAGTACCTCAAACTCTTATGGTGCGTGAAGATCTGAAAGGTCTCACCATACAGGTAATGCCTCCAAATCTTCAGTGCAAACACAACTGCAGCTAATTCCAAATCATGAACAGGATAGTTTACCTCATGAGACCTCAACTGTCTCGAGGCATAGGCAATGACTCTACCATGCCGCATCAGAACACACCCCAATCCCCGATGTGATGCATCGCTATACACCTCAAATCCTCCAGGTCCCAGATGGAATAGCCAACACCGGCAAGAGTCAACCAAGTTTCAGCTCCTCAAAGCTCTTCCGACACTCCTCGGTCCATCCAATGGCACATTCTTCCTCGAAGCTTTGTCGGAGGGCCGAGATCAATGAGAACCCCTCGACAAACCTCCGGTAATAACCAGCCAATCCGAGGAAACTCCGAATCTCAGGCACATTCCTAGGAGCCTCCCACCTCAGCACTGCCTCAACCTTGCTTGAATCCACCTGAATACCCTCTCCCGTCACTATATGTCCCAAAAAGATCACCTGATCCAGCCAAAATTCACATTTATCAATTTGGCATGCATAACTCTCTCTCCTCATCGTAACACAATCCTCAAATGCTCACTATGCTCCTGTCTATTCCTCGAATACACCAAAATGTCATCAATAAAAACAATAACAAACTGATCCAGGTAGGGCTGAAATACCTTATTCATCAAGGCCATGAAGGCTGCCGGGGCATTTGTCAACCCAAACGGCATCACTAGAAACTCGAAATGCCCATACCTGCTCCTGAAGGCACTCTTAGGCACATCGGCCTCTGCAATCTTCAACTGATAGTAACCAGATCGCAGATCTAATTTGGTGAATACCTGAGCCCCCTGCAACTGATCAAACAAGTCATCAATCCTAGGCAGTGGGTACTTGTTCTTTACAGTCACCCTATTCAGCTGCCTATAATCGATGCACAGCCTCAAAGTCCCATCCTTTTTCTTTACAAACAAAACGGGAGCTCCCCATGGTGAGACACTAGGTCTGATAAAGCCCTTCTCCAATAACTCCTGCAACTGAGCCTTCAGCTCCCTCAGTTCCACAGGTGCCATCCTATATGGAGGTATAGATATAGGAGCAGTACCTGGAACGAGGTCAATGGCAAACTCGCTCTCCGATCCGCGGCAAACCCAGAACTCATCAGAAACACATCCGAAATTCCCTAACCACGGAATATCCCAAGCCTCTGCTTCAACTCGTGTCAACCACATGAGCCGATATGCCTCACTGGCCTCCTGCATCAATCTCGGGGCACTAAGGAAAGAGATCATCCGGCTGGTCGCTCGACTAACTCCTCTCGAACACCGCTCTCAGTCGACCAGAGACTCCAAAACAACCTCCTTGGTATAGCAGTCCATAATAGCCCTATGGGCCGTCAACCACCCATCCCCGTAATCACATCGATCTCTCTCGAGGTAATACTATAAGGTCCGCCTCAACACCGCTGATCAATCTGGATCAAGCATCCCTGCGCACCTCTCCCAATGCAAGAGTAGTACCAGAGGTGTACTCACCTCCAGC
This sequence comes from Erythroxylum novogranatense, assembly GCA_029891385.1. NCBI lineage: Eukaryota > Viridiplantae > Streptophyta > Magnoliopsida > Malpighiales > Erythroxylaceae > Erythroxylum > Erythroxylum novogranatense. The sequence goes on along the minus strand of CM057235.1, from coordinate 65,467,423 downwards.
CCATACAAGAGCCTTTCCCTATCCCCATGCAACCTAGATGCCATATGAGGTGCAATAAAGAATGCGTGGATCCAGGATCCAAAGAATGCAAACGCCCATATCGTAAATAAGTAACATACCAACCACAACATCGGGGAATCTGGGCCTCCGCCTCGTCATGGCGTAGACCACGGCTCAGGATCGTGGTCGGCTGCCCACCCTCGGTCCTCACAAAGGATCCTCACTCTACCACGGCCTCTACCTCGGCCTCTCTGCACCGATCCACGTCCGGATCCACCCACTCTACTCTGCATGCAGTGGTGCTACTCCCACCGCCACTACCAAGCAGACCGAGCTCCCAATGTGGTGGGCAATCCGAATCGATGATCCATGGAGCCAGATTAAGGCAAGCTCCAAATAATCGCCAAAGACTCTCCAAAATGTCTCTTCTCACAAGCTTTCACAGAATGGGGCATCTCGCCCAAAACCTCTGCCACTACCACCGCCATCGCCACTACCACCAGACAAATCTACCTCTCGCCCAAAACCAGTATCGCGGACCCTCCGAAGATCTAAAGGTCCCGCTCTGGCGCCGCTAAAACTCCTACCAGAGCTACCCTGACTGTCACTAACTCTCTTTCCTTTGGACCCAGAACCCATCTCTGCCTGCCTCTGCCTCACTAACTGCTCTACTCTCACAGCAGCAGCTCTCAACTCTATAAAAGAGCCCATATCAGAACGAGCCAGTCCGGCGCGGATCTCCAAATTCAACCCCATCTCAAACCTTCGACACCTATCTGCCTCAGTGGAAACTACAGTAGTAGCATACCCCATCAACTCATTAAACCTCACCTCGTACTCTGCCACTGTCATCCTACCGCCTCAATTCTAAGAATTCTGATCTTCATTTCAGATACACCTTGGGCATATAGTTATCTCGAAAGTCCTCAAAAGTCGCCCATGTCAAGAAGCAAGGCACGTGGTACCGCCGGAACAGCCTTCCACCATGTATAAGCCGGCCCGCAGAAGAGATATCGCATAATCGAACCTCTCATCGAGTTCGCGATCCATCCTGTCGAGAACTCTCTCGGCCCCTTCCACCAACTCTCGGCCTCGGTGAGGTCTCAGATCGCCATAGAAGTCGACAAACCGCCACGCAAAGAAATCATATCTCCTCTCCCGCCTCACGGGGACTCTAGGAGGTAACTCCTCGATCGAGGCACCGAGGACTCTCTCGCTAGCTCCAACAGATCCTCGGTCACCGTTGATCTATCGATCACCAAAGACGGATGACCTATAACAAACAAGAACTCGATCGGCTTATACGCTTTCACAATAATTCAAGCCTAATTATATACTAGTCCCAACAGATGCCAAACCATGCTCGATACCACCTAATGTAGCACCCCTTACCATAGGATATGTACCAGATGCCCGAGGTCATTCCGATACACACTCGACGATAAGGGTGCGCCATTGAACAAACTAACACTCCACATGGCATCCAAGTATCGTAAAGCATTAATATGAAATCCACTAATTTTGAAACCATAACTTTCTACCTCATAACCTCAAGCAAGAATTTTACACAACCGGTATTTTTCAGACATTACCCGTAAGAAAATCAAATGAAAGCTAACTAGGTCATCCTTCAAAAGTGCCAATGACCGGCACATGTGCCATGACTTCTCTTGCCAACTCAATCTACACGGCAGAAAAGTCTATCCGAGCTATGAGTCAACTGTCTTGGCCTGAAAAATAATTTGCAATTTTGGGTGAGTTTATGAACTCAATGAGGAACCATCATCGATGGTTCACCCAATTCATGCATATACACAGAGTCACATAATTATTTCACCCAAATCACATTCAATAATACCACGTAATTATCATATCAATCAAGGAACCAATTTAAATGCACATGAAATGTGTATGAGACGCTTTCAATTTAATTTATTGTTGCGGATCGAATACCAAATCGTCCCTTTAAGGCGCGATAATCGGTGAGCCATAGGCTCTAAATCCTTTGTGGACTCAAGGCCCAATCACGCTGAGCTTAAAGCTCTCGTTGGTCGCTCCGTCACAACCGCCAATTACCGATCATGCAATTATGTATGAATGCAAATGTCCAAATCCACACCATAACCGATTCCCATTTAACAAATTCTATAAGTCATTTCCACGTAATCACATGAAGATCACATATAACACTTCGATATCTCATACCAAATATTTCGTACACCCATGGTCCCAAATCAATCAAATCAATCACACATATTCCCATCCATTATCTCCACAGTTGTATAAGTGCAAAATATAACCAAATAATAATTGAGGAACCATCTAGGTTACTCACCTAATAACTTCCGCTAATGCCGGAAGTCTCGCCACGTCTGCGGATCTACGGTCCAACCGAGCCTCTATAGCAAACACAATAGGTTCACATTACTAATCAGATAGTTGAATGACCAAATAATGCACATGGAATAATTAAAACGTGTATAATGCATGTTCATGGCATTCCGGCCCTAATCTAAATTTTCCCATCACAAAATCTGTCTAAAAATTAGAAAACTATAGGCCCTGACGGTGCGCAATTCGGACCTCTATAGGTCCCCAATTAAATAAAGCAGTGTTTACAAGTTAAAGTCGATAGGGGCTACGCCAAATTCTCGCCTAAAATTCCCGATTTCTCAGAAAATGAAATTAAATATTCAACGAATCCGATGCCTCTGGAATCAGGTCAATCGGACGCCGGACGGAAAGAAATTGACAAAAGAACAATTGTACCTTTTAATAACAAATAATAATTAAAATAAAAATAATTATATATACATATATATCGAACGCCCGCCTCATGGGCGAGACGCCTCGCGAGGCGTAATCGCCTCACTGTCGTCGAGAGGCGAGGCGCGCCTCGCGACCAGCCTCTAAATTCATGAGGCGAGGCTAAACGTCGCCTCATGAGGCGGCGAGTTTCCACTGCTACCTCGCCTTTTTTTTTTCAGATTTCAATCTTAATTTCTAATTACTCTAACTTTTAGCACACAAATCAGAAAAATACCCACTATACCTCATTGGAAAGCTTATGAAAAGCTCTACAACTCTCAAGAAGACCATAAAAATCAATTCAACCTCTAAGGTGTCAAAAATCCCATCCAAGATACTGCTTACTCAAAACTCATAAATATAGGACAGTAACTCACAAATGCGAGGACTCACTGATTAGTCAGCTAAAAATTACCACATAAATATGCTCAATCAGTTCACAATGTCCTCTACAACTTTCATGAACAACCCAAAATCAAATTCCATTGCTAAACAAGTCAATTAATTCACTCAATGTTACTGTCCCTGAAACTATGCAATTTGAGCAGTAACTTTATAACCAACATAACTCCCTGTAGACAAGTCATTAAAATCAGAGCTTTATATCCCTGAAAAGATAAAATCCCAAACTTCAATTCTTCCTGAAATAACCAAACTCCAATTCAGCCTCTAACATTTTCAAATCTGTCATGCAAGTTTCTGACCTAAACAACACTTGACATCACAATGTAGGTCCAGATTTTGAAATTCCATATTTCCCACATCTGACCTCCAAAAATTAGAAGCCATATACCATGTTCAAGATCAGTCTGATATCTAAAACTCTTCAGTACAATGCAAACCCCAAATCAAATCAAAAAAATTCCTAAAATTCCTCCAAACCCGAAAGTGCACTAAATGTGCCAATCCAGCTAGGTTTCAGCCAATGCATGAAAACAGTCATCAGTAATCAGGTCATATCTCCTAACATACAACTCGAAAAATAGCAAGATGAGTGGAAATGGAAAGCTAATTCAATAGGCTACAACTTTCATGAAGACCATTTTTCCTAATTCCATACCAATTAATTTAGAAAATCAGAAAATTCATTGAACACATTTGCGGATACTGTTCACAGCCAACAAAACAGAAACTTTCCATGCCAATTTTCGACCTTCTCACATTATAATTTAATAACACCTATTTCACACTAAATGAAGCCAACATCCCAAAGTTTACTTGGGCACAAATCTCACCTCATTTGCTCACCTATACAATTTATTATGATCAAAACAGTACCATAGGTTCAAAACTCAAGTTCCAGCTTTCAACATTAATCTAACTCCTTTCACTTCTAACATCTATAACACTTCACTAAGCATCAAATTTTACCTCTAATTCATCCACAAGCTCATTTCAACATACACTTCTAGAATTATACACAATTGGAAGCAACCACACAATGCATCTTCCTAAGGTTTTCCATTCATCTAAGCTAACAAACTCAATCCAAACCAAGCCAAATTCAAGGAAAACTATAATCATTCATTCATCATTCATTCATCCTTACACAAGCACATAATTACACCCATTAAAACCTACCCCTATGATGATCAAGTTCATATATATGTAGTCTCCATGCATGCTTCTAACTACTAAAAGAAAAACAATACAAACCTAACTATTCACCAATAAGTTGAAAGTTCTAGTTTCCTTCAAGTTCACAACACCTTCTACTTCAATCTTCCAAGCTTTACCTCTCACCAATACCCACGAATATCACTCCCCCAACATACAAACCATCATCTTTACAAGGCTTCAACTAGGTCTTGGATAAGCACTTAAGAAGAAACAATTAAAAGAAACAAAGGAGAATGGAAGGAAGGAGAAGAAGAAACCACCAAAGAGGAAGCAAGCAAGTTTCGGTGATGAAGGATGAGGATGAGCTTTCAAAAGCTTTCAAATGATTTATATATATCTACAGCAAGGAGAAAGTCGAGGTTATGAGTATAAAATGACAAAAATATTAAAACATGAGCCATTTAGCTTTTTTTAGGAATGGAAAAGTCAAAATTAGCTAAGCTAAGTTAATTAACTTACTTTAATCCTAATCTCTTCTTAATCTCACTTAAACACTAATCATGACTCTAAAATAATTCTTAACATTAATTATCCACTAATCTTATGCCATTAGTCAATCCTGTTCAAGACAAAAATTTCACCCAGTAATCTGTTGAATTTTCCTATCCGCAACAACCCCGAAAAATTCCAGAAAAATTCCTATAAATCCTTAAAATGTAAAACGCTTTATATTAACTCCAAATAATTTCTCAAATACAATTATCCCATAAATTTAACAAAAGATCACAATTTAAAACCTAAGCCGGGAAATATCATGAATGCATATATACTCTGTGCATGTGCAACCAAATCAATACTCATAAAAGCTATATATTGCATGTTCATGACGAGACCTAAGTCAATACTCCTAACCCGTCCCAAATTACCAATAAACCCTTCCTATGGGAGATGGGATGTTACAGTCTCGGTGTGTAACCTACGGTAAGGGGGCGCTACAAGTAAAATGTTGGGCAAGCGTCCAGAGGAGGGACAAGAAAGTGAGACTTATGAGAGGAGGCCGAATCTAGCGGGAGACAGGGATACTCCACGAACTCAACAAAACGTTCAGTCGGAGCATTCTTTTAGCAATATGGAAGAGTATCGGATGTCGGAGAGAAAGGTAGACTTACCTATGTTTGACGAGTCTGATCCAGTAGGATGGATTACCCGAGCCGAAATCTATTTTGAGGTTCATGGTACATCGGATGAGGTGAAGATTAAGCTGACCCTATTAAGCATGGAGGGATCAACCATTCACTGGTTCAATCTCCTCCGAGAGACTGAAGTGGAGCTCACATAGAGGAAGTTGAAACAAGATTTAATTGACAGATATGGTGGAAGGAGGTTTGAGAACCCATTTGAGGAACTCTGATTTGCAGCAAACGGGTATGGTAGATGAATACATAGAGGCGTTCGAGTTTGTGTCTTCTCAGGTGGGACGCTTACCCGAAGCACAACTTATAGGGTATTTCATGAGTGGGTTGCGCAATGCGATCCGACGAAGGGTGCGAACCTTCAGTTCAATCAATAGGGTTCAGATGATGAGAGTAGCAAGAGCTGTGGAGGAGGAGCTGTACAGGGATCAAAGGGGTTTCGAATCATCCAACCCACAACATCGCACCTGGCATCATCGAGCAGAGGTTGGGTACAAAAGCTAGAGTCGGGGTCCTCTAATATTGGGGGTTATGGAGCGGGTCGTGCAGAGGACGTGTCGGGTCCAACTTGAAATGCGACGGGTCATAGTTTTCCACCCAGATCGTCAACCCGAGGAGTCAGGTCTCACCTCAAGATGCCGACTAGACCAGGGGAAGGGGACCGAAGACCATCCATGGACAAACATCGGGGCTTGCAACACATTTCGTATCAGGAACTGATGGATCGCAAGGCAAAAGGGTTGTGCTTCCGTTGTGGGGAGAAATTTCATCCCCTCCATCAATGTTCAGAATGACAACTTCGGTTGTTAATACTGGATGACAACGAAACCATGACTGAGAAGGGAGAAATTATCATCTTGGAAGCAGAACCGAAGGAGGAGGGGGGTGAAGCTCAGGAATGCCGCACCATGGTTCATCACTTCAGCCTTGAGGACAAGGCTGCTCTTCTAGGAGGGGGTAAATGCTAGGCCCCGTTTTCGGAACCCAACCTCCAAAGCATAATACCATCATACTTAAGCGTGGCTCCTTGTAATATTTTCTTGCTCTGATACCAAACATGATGAGCCCCATTTTCGGAGTCCAACCATTGAACCATGAACGTTGACGTAATCCAAAGAAATCATGAAGCTTAAAGTCTCATACCATTTCTATATTCCCTTTTCCATAACACATTTCACTTATATATATATGTATGTAACAACAATTCACAATCAAAATATTCATATCAAATCGATAACTTCCTCAAGTATACCAAAGTTTCACTCAACCTGATCCATATACTCAAATGCATACTTCCACTCAACATCATCCATACGTAATTCATAATTCCTTAACATCAATAGAATAGAGTTTTACAAGCTCTAAAGGCATACCAAGCCATAATTACAACAATAATCCAAAATCTCAAAAGATAAAAGTTACATGAACTAGAAATCCCTGAAAAGTGACAAATCCTTGTATTTTACATAAATAACTCAAATTACAACATAAGCAAATTGGGAGTGATGCCTTGACTCTCTTTCACTCCATCTCTTGCTCAAAACCTGAAGGTGGGGACGAAAGGGGGGTGAGCTTAAAGCTCGTGGGTAACAAGCTTATAACGAAGAATAACCAAAACCGTTGAAGTGTTTCTTTGTCATATAAAAATCATAATGAATTCATAAAATACTTTGTTCCCAAATTCTCAGTCAAATTCGAAATTTGAACTCAAAAATCATAATTAAAAATGTCATCACATCAATACAACATATCTGTTTAACCATCAATACAACACACTCAATTTATGCAACATACTTGACAATTCAAAGATGCAATGCACAAACAAATGGCTCGAGAGTTCCCTGGAACAAAACGGATAAACCGAAGCTTATATCGTGAACAGAACAAGTCCGATTTCTCAAGATCTCGTGGCCTCAAGCGAGCAGCCGGAAAAAGGCTATATGTCGACGTGCATGTGACTAACGAAACGTTCCTCTCTTGCCTAAATCAAGCACATATTCATTTCATGCTCAAATCATTTTATCAAATGCTTTCATACTTTTCATGCTCTTTCTTCTTTTCCGAATATACAAAATACCATGAATTTTCCAAGGCATAACATAAAATGTTTCAATGCATTCCCATCTTTATTTTGAAATTCATCAACAAAGTTTATATACCTAAGCATGTATAAATTTTGCAAATCATTCAAAAGAAACAAAAACAACATTTATGAAGTAATTGAAATCATTCTTGATTTGGAAGAAAACATTATTGGCTCATTTCTAAATTATAAACATGTAACCCACCTGAATTCCTTCCTTGGATACATGCTTAAAAGATGCCTCTCCTCTTGATCCTCTTGCCTTCCTTGATTCCCTTTATCAAATGCAAAATTCCCATTCAATAGGAATACAATTTGAGGACCCATATAATGCATATTCACTAAGATAAATTCTAAAAACTTAAACTCTTCCAAAAGTCCAAACATTCGGGTCAATTTTTCATGATCACTATGATCAAGTAAATGAAAAAACTGGTAATATTCTCTTCTAGAAAAATGTTCCCCATTGTCTTAAGTTTCTAATGACTCCAAAATCATTCAATTTGTTTCAGAAATCTGAAAGTTATACTCCAAACATATTGGGACTATCCTTATGTTGAGACTATATTCTATACTCTAATTCCATCCAAAATTTGAGATATTTATAGACTGAATTAAAACTTCTTTTCTTCATAAAACTTGTATACCTTTGTTTCTATTTTATAACGAATAAAAAATCACCTCATTTGGACATCTACATCAAAAGTTATGTCCAAAATACCAAAACATGTCTGTGCAGGAAAGTTGAGCTCGCCGCAGCGAAATCCAGAAGCTCGCTGCGGCGAAGGCGCTCGCGCACGCCGCAACGTGGGCGCTTGTGCTCGCTGTGATGTGTGCTCCTGCGCGCTCTACGACGTGGGTGCCTGCGAGCCGTGACGTGGACGCTGACGCGTGCCGGGACGTGCGTGACTAAAAAATCTCCCGAAACCTGATTTTTCGACATTCTTCATCTACATATGATCGCGGCTCTGTCGATGCGATCTTGCGATCGATCCTTGGAAACCGGTCAAATAAAATAAATTCCAAGTTTACGGTATAGGTTGCAATCCTCGGGTCGTCTCACTTAATAGGAACCAATTGAAAAAGGTCTAATCTAGCCTAAATGTCAAAAATTGCAATGAAAGTTGAATAAACGGGGGTTTGGTATTTTGGTCAAAACTGATAAAGTAAAGTAATCAAAATTGGACAAAAAGTATAAGAGAATATTTTTGGAATTTTGGAAATAAATGCAATTAACAAAATTGGATCGAAATCAAATTGATAAAATCCTCTTAAAAATGGGCGTAGGCTATCACGGTTCAAAAATGATTTTTAGGGACACAATCCACTAAGTTTCGAAAGATCAACCCTAAAGGACTCTTTAGGTCTAAAGATTTAATTAATGAACTCCATTATTTAAATCTTTGTTAAAAAACCTTAGTGTGTGAAATGGACAAATTAATGCAATCGGTCAAATGGATCAAGTATAATCTCAATATCTAACACAACTAGGCAGATAAAGAAGGTTAACACAATCACCATTGACATATACGAGACTTCATATATTAAGCACCAAAGTTCTCCATTAATCAATCCATAACACAAGACATCGTCAACATTTGATTAAACTATAACCAAGCTAATTTAAATACACGCAGTAAACCCTAACTCAGGCATTTACAACATGCAAATAAACATAGACGATGTAAGATCAACTCCCCTTTAGAACCGGTGAACTCAAGCCCTTTGCTTCATTTCCAAGAAGAAGTGTGGTTTAGCCGCTCATGACTTCGGGCTGTCTCTCGACTGGAAAAGACCGGACATCACCCATGGTAGCTGGCAAGACTGGCGGTGGCGATAAAACGATGCTGTCGAACGGCGATGATGGAAATGGCTGATGATGGTGGAAGATTAATCGTCTGTCGCGCCTCTACAGTGTCCTCCGAAGTCTGTAACTCTCGCTTGACCTAAAAATAGCAAGCTTATATATGATGGACGCGGGTCGGGTCAAAACAGTGTGAGAGATGTTCCCCAATGAGAGTCCGGGTATTTATCTGTGCGCCGCGCGAGATGACATTAGGTGCCGCGGCTTGCTTCATTTGATCTTCTCACCGCGGCGTGGCACTTCGTAGGCGCCGCGGCGTGTGCGTCTTATGTCCTTGCCGCGGCGAGGTAAGTTTGAGGCCGCGGCGTGTTACTTTTGGTTGCAATGTCGCGGCGTGCTACTTCCTTGCTTTTGACTCTCTTTTCCCCTACGATATCAAATGACAATTTGCAGTATCAATGTTACTCGGAAAAAACCAATGTCAATCTGGAACAAATCTACTGTCAAAGTGTATAAAGTGTGAACTCATATAAGGGACTAACTAAAGCACCAAAATTATAAATTAAGAGTCAAAAAGCACATTAAAGATAGCAGAAGTGTAGCCAATTTATGTAATAAACTTGGGTTCAATCAAATTCCCCCACACTTAGACCTTTGTACTCCTGGACAAAGTTTATAAGAGTCAAAAAGATACAAGTGAAAAGAAAAATTCATCCATGCTCAATCGATAATAAGAACTTGGCGCAAATCACTTAATCAAAATTCAATCTACGCAAATTTAAAGAATGCTAATAAAATAAACACTAAAAGAATTCAATCCAAGAGATTGGACAAAAGAGATGCCACTCAAGATTAAGTGTTTACTCTCTGCTCACATGTCGGGGATATTTTACTCTCAATCTACTTAAGCCATTCTCTTCCATAAGCTTGTAGCAATTCTATTTCTTCACCACAATAACTATAATTTAAAGATCAAGAGGACTTTGTAGGGTTGTAATGTATGGAAGGCTAGACGAAGGGATGGAATGAAAGAAAGAAAGAAGATATGAACACATGCATTACAATGATAAACTAGATGTCAAAAGATAAATAAAATTGATTTTGATTTTGATTTTTTTTATTTTGATTTTGAAATTTTTTATTAAAGAGCATATACATATCTTGCTTGAATTGATATTGCTCTTTTCTCCTCTTTTTATTATGCTCTTTTGATGGAACTGTTTCCTTTTGGAAGTTCCTTTTTTAATGCAAATTAAACTATTGACATCATAATAGGATGCATGCAAGTGCTCATAAATTAAGTGGCTCGAGGGTTAACAAGTGATGAATGTTAATGGACTGTGTTTGGGAACAAGTTAAAGAAAGAATGCCTCTATCACATTAACAAATTCTAGTCCATAAAGCTTTGATTAAGAATTGAAACAAGTTCTAGAGAGGTATGAAATAAGTAGATGCACACAATATTAAAGAAAGAATTTGGCTCAAATATCCTTCCAACAAGGGTAATATCTCAATGTACAATCTCAAGTTTCAAAAACTTAAAGTACTATTTTGTTAGCATGCCTGAATTCACTTGAATTGAAAATATCAAAAGTAAAATTAGCCAATACCAACTATCATAAAAAGAATGGAAGGATATTTCATAAACTCAAGTACTAATTTGAATTTATAAAGCCTTTGAAACACAAAAGTTACAAAAGTTTCATGCGGAAGAAATTGAATTAAGAAAAATGCACCAAGTTTAAAATTTGTAATATTATGCACGATCGGCTAACACATATATCAAAAAGTGCCAATAAGGAGCATAACAAATAGTAACAATATGGGACAAGCTCCCCCACACTTAATTAACACATTGTCCTCAATGAAAATGAAAACAAAAAATTGGGTATTAATCATCGTGGCAAAGAGTGGTCAGTACAAGGTATGTTAAGAACAGAAAAACAAAAGAAAACAGAAAACAACAGTAAACAACAGAAAAATAAAAGAAAAACAACATAGAACACAATGCCAGAACTAAGCTGCAGGGTCATCAGGGGCAAGATCAGGAGGAGCAGCTGCAGAGGAGCTAGGATCGATCGAAGAATCACCGTCGGTAGGAGGAAAAGGAATGTGGAGGTGCTCCGCAAGCAAGGCATACATCTGCTGGTGGTATCGACGATCGGCGGCTGGGGTGAAGGGTTGAGAAATGGTAACACCTCGAAAACAAATATCAAAGGTGTGATGATAGCGAGCATAGGTGTAGAAATGACGAACGAATGTGTCATTTCCAGGAGCCCTAGGTGTAACTAAGCCGGAAAGGTCAGAAAAAATGAGCCGTTGGACAAAAGGGTGATTGAAGGGTGTAAGGGAGAAAGGTCGTTCCTTGAGTAGCGGCCTAGCGGCGATCTTCGTAGTGAGGTCCGCGTACTCCGGATCGATCGGAGGAGAGGAGGTGGGAGGGTGAGGTGTCCGGAGGAGGTACATCAACATGTGTAGCAGCAACAACAGGAGGGGAAGGAGGTGGTGGTGGTGGTGAAGGAGAGTATGGTGGCGGAGGAGGAGGTGAGGGGGAGTGAGGAGGAGGTGCTGGGGCTAGAAAACGGGGTTGTTTGAGACGGATGTAACGAAAAGGGAGGCAGATCAAAATCTTGTCGATAGGAAGTTCCGGACTGATGGGCCTTAATGCAGATCACTAACAAGGTGGGGGAATAAGATGGAGTGGGTGAGGGTGGAAGTGAGGACGGATTGGCGAAGGGCGGAAGAGATTGCATGAGCAAGATCAACCGGCCGGCCAACCATCAGGAGGTAAATATATAATGCCTGTTCTTTGGGAACAAAGGCAAGGTGGGAGGTAGGGTGGATGTTGTTGCAGATCAAATGTAGCCAAGGACGAGCCTCAGGATGGAGATCGGCACGTCGGATGTATCTTTGAGATACCCGAGGTTGATACCATTCGGCACCCTCAGGACAAAGGGTACGAAGGACATCATCCCAAGGATAGTCCCGAATAAGATCGGCGTAGTGGCAGCTAGGGATGGAAGGATGTGGAGATAAATCGGAGGGTGTAGAGTAGCGGATGGTGGCGTTCTTAGTGCGAGGCATTGACCTGAAAAGAAAATAAAACAAAACACAGAAAATAGTTAAGCAAAACAAAAACAGAAAACAGTGTCGCGTCGCGGCGTCTGAACATGAGCCGCGGCAAAACATACGCTCATGCCGCGGTGAGATGAAGGAACCCAGACGCCGCGGTGAGGGGAAGAAACCAGACGCCGCGGCGGAGGGTGAAAATTTCACACCCCGCGATACGGTGAAGCTTCGTCTCCACCGTTTTAAACCCTAATCTACAAAATACAAAACGAAAATGAAACTAGAGAGGGAAGAGGGAACTTACGAGGAAAAACAGAAACAAAGACGGACGACGGAGGAGAATAGCGAGCAACAGACGAAGAAGGAGGAGGAGGAAGGCGCAAGGATGAAGAGGGGCGACGCGGCAAGATGGAGAGAAGAAATGAGGGTGCGGCGGTTAAAATGGATTTCACCGTAGGGATGTAAATGGAGGGAGAGTAAAAAGACAAAAAGAGCAATGGACAAAAGGAGGATCCGCCGTGTAATAAGGAGAAGGAAGGAATTTCAAAGTTTAGGGTTACCGCGGTGAGTTAACTAGTCACGCCGCGGCGAACTCAAATGCGGAAGCACTAGCCGCGGCGTGTACTGGTAGCACGTAGCGGCGAGATTCTAACACCGCGGCTCCTAAGTCCTATTTCACGGCGAAAATTCAAGAAAACACTAATTCCTGACCACTATGCACAAAATTTTCGTTCATTCAGCAACAAATACCATGCACTGACTCAGATCAAAAGTTCCAAACTGGAATGACATTATTTAAAAATAGCCAAACTGAAATCCTACCTACAGCTAACTCTACTGAGGAAGTTTCTTCCCCCACACTTAATCAACATATTCATGCAAACAGTATCAGTGGCATTCCAATTGTCAATAAATTACACAAATATATGATAAGTACAAGGAAAGAAACTACCTGGTGTTTAAGGTGGGTCTTGGTTCTCATGATAGAGCTTCAACAGATGGCCATTCACCTTGAGGCTTGTTCCAGTTTCTTCGTGCAAAAGCTCTACCATACCAAATTTGTGCACCTTCGTGACTAAATATGGTCCATCCCAACGAGTATTGAAAATTCCATGTTTGAAAGCAAACCGAGCCTTGAATAAGAGGACTTTGTCTCCTTCCTTGAAGCTTTTCCTTCGAATGATCTTATCATGCATCAATTTTGCCTTTTCTTTGTAGAGTCGTGCATGCTCATATGCCTCTAACCTTAATTCCTTGAGCTCTTGAAGTTGCAACTTCCTCTCCATTCCAGAAGATTCCAAGTCCATATTGCATTGTTTGATTGCCCAATATGCTTTATGCTCCAATTCCACAGGTAAATGGCAAGCCTTTCCATAGATCAAACGATAAGGGGACATACCTATGGGGGATTTATAAGCAGTCCGATATGCCCATAGTGTTTCCTCGAGGCGAAGGCTCCAATCCTTCTTTGATGGCTTTACAATTTTCTCCAAAATGTGCTTCACCTCTCTGTTTGAAACTTCAGTTTGTCCATTGGTTTGTGGGTGATATGCAGTGGAGACTTTGTGAGTGACCCCAAATTTCAAAAATAAGTTATCAATGACTCTATTACAAAAATGGGTTCCCCTACCACTCACCACAGCTCTTGGTATACCAAAACGACAAAAGATGTTAGACTTAAGAAATTTAGACACGGCTTGGGCATCATCTTTTCTAGTGGGGATGGCCTCTATCCATTTGGACACATAATCAACAGCTAAAAGGATATACACAAAGCCAAAAGATGGAGGAAATGGGCCCATGAAATCGATTCCCCAAACATCAAAGATTTCACAAAATAAGAGAGATTGTTGTGGCATTTCATGTCGTTTACCTAATCCTCCAAATCGCTGACATTTATCACATGACCGATAAAAGTTAAATGAATCCTTAAAAGTGTAGCCAATAAAACCAGACTCGAGGATTTTCCTAGATGTTTTCTTGCACTAAAGTGACCACCACAAACCATGGAATGACAAGCTGAAATTATATTATCATACTCTTCATGAGGCACACATTTCACGATCACTGGTCATTGCACATTCTCCATGGATGAGGGCATCCCAAATGTAATGTCGAGCTTCACTCTTTAGCTTCGAGCCAGTGCACGAGACATAAAAGGAGGAGTGAGTCTAGACATTAGGTAGTTAACAATATGTGCAAACCAAGGTTCTTTAACAATTGAAGCACATAAGATGAATCAGAAATGAGTCACAAGTAAGGTCAAAAGAATCCACTCCTGTGTGTCATTTGGTAGCTCGCTCAAATGATCACCACGTGGTTTGCCTCCCGCATACGATCCTTAATCTCGATATCAAATTCTTGGAGCAACAATGTCCACCGTATCAATCTAGGCTTGGATTGTGGTTTCTTAAGGAGATACCGTGCAATTGCATGATCAAGAAAATAGTAACGTGTGAGTTCAACAGATATTGCCTAAATTTTTCTAAAGCAAAGACTATCAGAAATGCTCTTTTTGGTGGTGGTATAATTGATCCGAAATGGATCCGGTGTCTTCGAGGCGTGGCGATAACTCTTGGTAACTTCTCCTCTCGTTGACCCAAAGATTGCCCTACAAAGAAAATTAGATGCATCACATGAAAGCTCAAAAGGTAAATTCCAATCAGGAGCAACTAGAATAGGTGGAGAAATGAGGTTTGATTTCAGCATATTGAAAGCACTCTTGCAAGAATCATCAAAGTCAAACTTTTCATCTTTTTGCAAAAGCTTGGAAAGAGGTAACGCAATCTTGCTAAAATCCTTAATGAAGCGCTGTAAACCCTGATGACCCAAAATGAACGATGTCACGAATACAAGTAGGTAAGGTAAGGAAGATATAACCTCAATCTTAGCTTTATCCACTTCAATCCCTTGCTAGAAATTAAATGACCAAGCACAATACCTTCATCGACCATGAAATGACATTTCAAAGTTCAAAATCAAATTCTTTTCAATGCATCATGTAAAACTTTTGCAAGACTAGACAAGCAAGCATCAAAAGAATCACCATAGACAAAGTGAAATCATCCATAAACACTTCCATACATTCCTCCAAAATTCACGTAAAATGCCATCACACAGCGTTGGAAAGTTCCTGGAGCATTACATAAGCCAAAAGGCATCCTTCGATATGCAAAGGTGCCAAAAGGACATGTAAATGTTGTTTTGTCTTGGTCCTCTGGTGCAATGGGTACTTGAAAGTATCCAGAGAAACCATCCAAAAAATAGTAATGTGACTTACCTGCAAGCCGCTCAAGCATTTGATCAATAAAGGGAAGAGGGAAATGGTCTTTTCTAGTGGCATCATTTAATCGTCTGTAATCTATGCACACACGCCACGAATTTTGCACCCTGGTAGGAATAAGCTCATCCCTATCATTTTTGACCACTGTTATTCCACTCTTTTTAGGCACTACATGAATTGGACTAACCCACTCACTATCAGAAATGGGATATATTATCCCTGCACTCAACAATTTCGTAACTTCTTTCTTCACAACATCTAAAATAAGTGGGTTAAGTCTTCTTTGAGGTTGCCTCACCGATTTTGACCCTTCATTCAGTAAGATCCTGTGTGTGCAAATGCATTTGGGCTAATGCTGTATGTCCGCTAAAGTCCACCCTATAGCTCTCTTGTGTTCCCAAGAAACATTCTACGAGTCCCTCTTCTTCATGTGGGACAAGGTGCTAGAAATTATTACAGTAATCGCCATCGGACTCAAGAAAAGCATACTTTAGAGTTGGAGGGAGGGGTTTGAGCTCAAGCTCAGGAGGTTTCACAACAGAAGGAGTTAATTTATGAAGTTCAAGGGAAAAGAGATCACTCCCTCTTTCTTCTGGCGTTAAGTCTGGCTCCCTGTAGGTGGTCGTGGCTAATCCCTCCTGCTTCCTTGAAACATGAACAGAAGACCCTTTTCCAAGATCAAGTGAATGTAATCCAGAATTCAAAGAATCTTCTTGTGACTCATATTTGTGGTAAGCATTTTCCTCAATTAAATCAATCATGTTCACACCCAAAAGGGAATAATCCTCATTTGGGTGCTTCATGGCCTCATACAAGTTGAAGCTCACCTGCTGGTTACCCACTTCCATAGTGATCTTACCTTCTTTCATGCTTATCATTGTGCTTGCAGTCCGCAAGAAGGGTCGTCCAAGAATCAAGGAAGTATCCTGCACAACTTCAGAAGACATATCAAGTACATAAAAATCAGCAGGAAATACTAACCCTTTAACCTGGACCAAGATATCCTCAATGATACCCACAGGATGCCTAAATGACCTATCAGCTGTTGGACCCCGTCCCCGAGGCCCAACATTCGGACCCATATAAGCATGGAAGACCCAAAACTAAATACAAACCGACCACAATTAGAGAAACTTTTAATAGAAAATTTGGGATTGGCTTTTTAATAAAATGTTCCCCTTGATCTCACAATTCTAACGCCACCGAAATCGTTCAATTCGGATTTGAAATGAAGAAGTTATGGCAAAAATACTATCTTAAAGAAAACAGTGAAAACAGCCCCTCTACCGACTTCATGTAAATATTTGAAAACTTTAGAGGCAAAATTACTAATCGGATCCTTCATAAAAAGTGTAGATTTATGTCTCTAGTTTCATGTAAAACAAGAATCGCCTCAACCCGATCCCTATAGCTCCAGATATTTAAAAATTTGTGAAGTATATTCAGAAAGAATCAGCCGACCTTCACACTTTGTTTCAAATCACCTTTTTCAATTTAAAATAAAAAAATGAAAATTTAAGTGTAGAAAGATAGAAAAAGTTCTTAGAAAACCATTGATTCGAAAATCAGCTCAATCGGAGGTCTGTGCAAAAAGTTATGGCCAAAAGACCGACCCCCAAATGACGAGCTAGCTTGGCATGGCCGAGGGGCGAGCGACCAGCTCGTCGCTCGCCCGCATGGCCGAGCGCCTTGGGCGCTCGCGTGCCGAGTCGAGCGACCTGCTTGGCGATCCGACCTATCAGACTTCTAACCTCAATAACTTTTGACTCCGAGCTCCAAATCAGACACGGTCAGAAGCGTTGGAAAGCTAGAAGAAAAATCTACATTTTTCAAGAAGGAATTAAGGACAAACTCGGCCATTAAGGAAATCCAAATTTTACTCAAAGACCAATCGACTGGCTCTCCACAAACAGCTCTAGAACTTGCGACCTCCATAACTTTTGACCCAGAACTCCAAATTTAACAAACTTAGTGTCTATGGAAAGGTAAAAGAATTATCTACAACTTTCATGAAGACCACCGACCTATATTCCAACTCTATGAGGGTCAAAAGTAGACTCAAAGCTCTGCCTGACAATCTGTCACTTAGACAGCACCTACATTTAAATCCAACGACTCATACCTACCAATTTAATACCTCTTAAATAGCTCATAAAACCTCCTAGGAGAGCTCTACTGCCCGGCTAACACTTTCAACAAGTCTCAGTACTCCCATTCTACCTATACCAACCCAGAAATTTCAGCAAACACAACAAACTCAAAATTCCCATGAACACTTTAGCCCAGATTCTGCAAAGACTATACTCTTCAACAAAGACATAGACCATAACAACATACCAGCGACCTTTTCCATGGCCAAAACCCAACAAAATCATATAACAATAATACTCAAAATCATACACATGCCTTTCCAAGGCCATACGATAACAAATTAGCGATTCACATAAAGAGAGTCTAGAGCTCTCATTCTCATTTCAAAATCATAACAAGATTCATGCATAGCTTTGGTTACATATTGGCATATTCATCAAAATCAAGTACAAAATACCAAAGATGAGATTCTCAATGATCAATATGCTTACAAAGCTATTCCCAAAAGCTAGTTACTAACTTAATACAAAAGTTCCTAAATTTCTTGGAGCGATGCGAAGCTTTTGCAAGGTTCCGAAGTTCAACTTTGATTTGCACTGAGGAGGAGAATGGGGTGAGCTAACACGGCTCAGTGGCTAACAAATTTATAGCCATCACATAATGAGCCACACGCACACAATTAATAATCCAAAGCATTAGCAATTTACATAATAGGTTGAAACTCAACTTTATCACATAACCCACAATTTACTCAACTCATCACATAAGGCATAACATAGAATCATCTTGCAATTAAAACCCATATTATGCATCATAAACACTTATAAATGATGAAATGCACACAATTGGCTCGAGAGTTCCATACACACACCGAAACCAAAGTTTACCGTGAACACATCGAGTCCATTTTCGGATCTCGTAAGCCACAAAGGCAGCGTAGGGAGAAGGCTATGGGGGTCAACGTGCACGTGACTTCACAAAGGGGTTTTCTCTCGCCCAAACACAATCAATATGCTCACATATCAAAACACAAGATTCACATTTTATGCTTATCTCACTCTTTCAAAACATCAAAGTTCCATTCTTTCCTCTCAAAACACAAAATTTCATTTTCAATATGCACATAGTATAACAAAGATAGCACACATGGGGCTTTGCCCATTACACAATAACTATAAAGATGTTACCCACCTATCGTCGAAATCCGGATTCACGATCGCTCTTCCTCTCTCTCTTGGTGAGGTTTTCTTGGTTCCTTGATAAAACACATTCCGAGACTCATTGGAAAAGTCGAAGCATTCAAGAATCGATAAATCGATAACGAAGTCTTAAACCTAACCTACCCATAGCCCATTTAAGCTAAAACAACCAAACCCTAGCTTAGGGAAACACAAAAACCCATAGATCTCACCTCTCCCTTCAAACTTTACACAAACCCTAAGCTCCATTTCATCCCATTTTCGAAACCCTACTAAGGGGAGATGGTAGCTTACCTTACAACTTGATTTTTCTTCACTTTTTCTTCTTCTTTCTCCTTTCCCTCAAGCCTCCTACGACTCTCCTTCCTCTCCTTGGCCGAAAGTCTCCTTTCCTTTGGTTGCTCACGTTTTTCTTCTATTCTCCTTTGGGTTCTACGACACTTCTCTACTCCTCTCCAATTCACTTAAGTCTTTAGCTTTAACTTAAAGCCTCCCATCAAAACTACATAGTTTTGAGCTCTCCTAAAGCTCTCCTCCCTTCCTTTGGGCTCTCCTCTCTTATAACTACAAGCCCACTACACTAACCACTTAAACTCAAAGCCCATTCTTCTAACTTTTAAATTCTAACTCTACACTTAATTTCTAACTTCAAATTTCCAAGCCCAACATAAAATATATCTATATACACACCTAATTAAATCAATTAAGACAAAATAAATAATTAACGAATAAATCCATAAATAAATAATTCAAATAAAATAAAAAAATTTTCGGGGCCCAACATCAGCTAACTGGAGAACAACAGATGTGGGCTTAATACTCTTCACTCCCAAGGCCTCATAAACTGACTTAGGCATCACATTTATCGCTGCCCCTAGATCTAGCAAAGCTCTACCTATGGTCACTTTCCCTAAGGTGCAAGGGATGGTAAAAGATCCAGGGTCCTAACATTTTACTAGTATCTGCAGCTTAAACAAGGCTGACACATTTGAGCTCACTTGCACTCTCTCATTGGGCCTAAACTTCTTCTTATGAGTGCACAAATCTTTCAAATATTTCAGATAGGTCGACTCTCTTCACTAAATCTAGCAAAGGCACATTCACTTCCACTTTTCCAAACAAGTCAATGATTTCTTTTTCATGTTGTTTTTCTTTTAAGCGCTTTCTCATCAAATAAGAGTTTGGAAAAGGAAGGTCTTGTATACTTACCTCCTTACCTTTGCTGGATTGCCTGCTCAATTCTCCATCTTCAGCTTTATCTGTGGAACTTTCTAAAGTAGTTCCCTTGTTCTTTGAGGCTTGCTTCCTCTCTCTCGTAAGCTCTTCTTCCCTCACACTTCTCGATCTCTTCATCTTATCCTGTGGTGGAGGTCTTGGCTCACACTCAATCTCATCTTCACAAATCTCATCTTCTTCTCGAGACTTAAACCTCACTTGCTTTCCTCCTCGAGGGCTATATCATTCAAACTCTTGGGTTAATCACGGTGTTAGAAGGAATGGCTCCTTTGCTTTACTTTGATTCTCACTCAAATTGTTAGACAAGCCGAGTGACATAGGAATTTATATTCTCGCCTTGGTCTCCCATTGCTCCATCCTCTTCTCCAAGGCATTGAATCTGGCGGCGATCTTTGAGGAATCTCTTTGAATCAAAGAAGCAATTGCATTAAACCGATTAGCGATAGAATCCTTCTCTTCCTTCATTAAGGTCATCATCTTTGTGGAGCAACTGATTAGTGTCCTCCTTTGGTGGGACTACCAAGGCTTCTTGTTGACTAGGAAGCTGGTAGTGGAAGTGCCGGCTCCTCCTCCTTGTGTGAATCTGGTAGGTGCCTGTTCTCCTCACTTCTCTAATCAACAGGATTGGATCTCATCCCTCATTATATGTATTGGAGTAAGGGTCCCATTTCCGATCCTGTCTGCCTTGATACATTGCTGAGACCTCTTCATATCTGCCAAGACAAACACTTGAAATGTGCATCACTGACCCACAACTATCACAACTGGGTGCAGTAATTTCTGTAGAAGGTGATGGGCGATGCACATTCAAGTTTTTCAACTCTGCGATGTCTACAGACAACTGTGATGTTATCCTGTTGTCCAGCGAATCCACTTTTGTTTCCAGGCTCTCCATTCTCTTTGCTTGAGCTGTCAAAGCTCTCAATTCATGCACTCCTCTCTGATCTCTGACACTGTACTGTTGATGGTTGAGAGCCATCTTCTTAATCGATCCCACGCTTCCTTCTTGTAAGGTCGATCAAAGATCCTCCGGATCTGACATCTAGCATACCCTTCTCTTGGCTTTTCAGCCCATCATAAATCTTGTACCAATTGTTCATCCGAATCGGTGGTGAGGGCATCTTGATAAAAGATCTTGGAAGCGATTCCAATAATCATACAGTGACTCGTCGTACTCCTGGCGTGCTGAATAGATTTCTTTCCTCATGGAAGATGTTCTAGAAGCTGGAAAGTACTTCTCCAGAAAGGCCTTCCTCAGATTGGCCCAGCTATGGTAAACGTTGGCCACATGTCTTGAAAGACTCATATACCACTCTCTTGCTTTCCCTTCCAAAAACAGATGAAAAACCTTCCAAAGAACTTGATCCAAAGTAGCTCCTACTGGCTTCATACTCTGGCAGATCATTGTCAAAGCCTGTAGATGCATATATGGATCCTCTCCTGCCAAGCCATGAAATTTAGGAAGAGAATTAATCAATAAGCCTTTAATCTCAAAATTTACATCAAAATTAGGGCAAGCAGCAGTAAATGGATCATAATGCACATCAGATGTGGTTGCTTCCCTAATTGTCCTACGTCTCTGGTTTTCAATGTTTTCCCCTACTCTCTCATGCTCACCATTTCCTCCATTAGTCCCATTTCTAGGTTGATGAACAGGAAAATCAGGATTGGGGAAGATGTTTGGGTTTTCAGCCATGTTTTTACTATCACTCTCAACTACTCTTCTTCTCTCTTGTTCTTTCCTCTCTTTCCTAAGTCTCCTCAAATGCCTCTCAACTTCAGGTTGGAATTGAACAAGTTTACCTCTCCTGGGCATGCACCAAAAAGCAATCCACAAACAAAAGAATAGTAACAAAAATGCTCACAGTCACACAGAATCAGATAAAAGTGAAATGAGATGAATGTGAGAGTATGGATGTAATGTTTGTATGAGTGTGTATGTGTGAAAGATGTGCAAAATAAGAGACAAAATCAAAGTATGAAGTATGCGTGTGCAAAAAGGGAAATCAAACCTATACTATCAACAAGTGCAAAAATTTAAACTATACTAAATGCAATAAAAAACAATGATTCCGATTATCAATGACAAGTCAAAAATGACAATGGCTATCCGATGGTAAACCAATTTCTTGCTTCCCCGGCAACGGCGCCAATTTGATCGCGGCTCTGTCGATGCGATCTTGCGATCGATCCTTGGAAACCGGTCAAATAAAATAAATTCCAAGATTGCGGTATATAGGTTGCAATCCTCGGGTAAATCTCACTTAATAGGAAACAATTGAAAAGGTCTAATCTAGCCTAAATGTCAAAAATTGCAATGAAAGTTGAATAAGCGGGGTTTGGTATTTTGGTCAAAACCGATAAAGTAAAGTAATCAAAATTGGACAAAAGTATAAGAGAATATTTTGGAATTTTGGAAATAAATGCAATTAACAAAATTGGATCGAAATCAAATTGATAAAATCCTCTTGAAAATGGGCGCAGCTATCACGGTTCAAAATGATTTTATGGACACAATCCACTAAGTTTGAAGATCAACCCTAAAGGACTCTTTAGGTCTAAAGATTTAATTAATGAACTCCATTATTTAAATCTTTGTTAAAAACCTTAGTGTGTGAAATGGACAAATTAATGCAATCGGTCAAATGGATCAAGTATAATCTCAATATCTAACACAACTAGGCGGATAAAGAAGGTTAACACAATCACCATTGACATATCGAGACTTCATATATTAAGCACCAAAGTTCTCCATTAATCAATCCATAACACAAGACATCGTCAACATTTGATTAAACTATAACCAAGCTAATTTAAATACACGAGAAACCCTAACTCGGGCATTTACAACATGCAAATAAACATAGGCGATGTAAGATCAACTCCCTTTAGAACCGTGAACTCAAGCCCTTTGCTTCATTTCCAAGAAGAAGTGTGGTTTAGCCGCTCATGACTTGGCCGTCTCTCGACCGAAAAGACCGGACATCACCCATGGTAGCCGGCAAGATGGCGGTGGCGATAAAACGATCTTTGTCGAAGCAGCGATGATGGAAATGGTGATGATGGTGGAATATTAATCGTCATCGGCGCCTCTACGGTGTCCTCCGAAGTCTGTAACTCTCGCTGACCTAAAATAGCAAGCTTATATATGATGGATGCGGTCGGGTCAAAGCAGTGTGAGAGATGTTCCCCAATGAGAGTCCGGTATTTATCATCATGTGCGTGCGAGATGACATTAGGTGCATGACTTGCTTCATTTGATCTTCTCACCGCATGACGTGGCACTTCGTGGCGCGCCATGCGTATTAAATCTTATGTCCTTACATGGCGAGGTAAGTTTGAGGTCATGGCGTGTTACTTTTAGTTGCAATGTCGCGTGCTACTTCCTTGCTTTTGACTCTCTTTTCCCTACGATATCAAATGACAATTTGCAGTATCAATGTTACTCGGAAAAAACCAATTTCAATCTGGAACAAATCTACTGTCAAAGTGTATAAAGTGTGAACTCATATAAGGGACTAACTAAAGCACCAAAATTATAAATTAAGAGTCAAAAAGCACATTAAAGATAGCAGAAGTGTAGCCAATTTATGTAATAAACTTGGGTTCAATCAACATACTTCCCATATTTCAAAAATAACTCATCTTAACCCTAAATCATCATTCCTACTTCATTTTCCAACTCATTTAACACAATATCATTCACAAAAATAGTAAAATCTATCTTTGATCATTAACCCTAAAACCAAACATATGCTTTTACCCATTCTACAACTTCTCACACATAATCCTCTCTCAACTAACATCAAAACATGTTTCATTCATCTAATCAAGAGAAATGATGCTTATATTTACTTGTTTAGCTCCAAGATTTGTCAAATTCTTCAAGATCTCCAAAAACCCTAGTTTTCCTCTTTTTCTCTTCTTCTTCCACGACTTCTTCTTCCCTCTTCAAGCAAAACACAATAACTTCTTCTTTTTATACCCTTAATAAGTGTGAAATGCCCAATTTGCCCTTCCATTAAACCTTATAGCCTTATATGCTTAAGTGACTTGCCTAAAATGCCCTTATGCATTCTTACCACTTTTAATACAACCAAACTATATAGTAAATTCTACTAACATTTACATAATAAGTAGCTCCAAAAATTTATCCATCAAACCTCATAATTTATTTACATCATGCTTTATTTAATAAGAAAAAATTCGGGGGCCAACAGCAATGTTAGGATCTTCGGGAGAGAGAGAGAGAATTATTCAAGAGGAAGGAAAGTGGGCCAAGGAGGGAGTTAGTTATCAGCTGATGTGGCCAATTAGTTAGGCATAACAGAATGTACCTAGAGAGGGGAGTCTATAAAGGGGTAGGCAGAGAAGGGAGGAAGGTAGGTAGAAAATTAAGGGAAGAAAGTGACAGAAGGATTCATACCTTCTAAGGAGCAAATCTGCTCTGGTTAGGAAGAAATACTACACTACTAGTCGGTAATGATAAGTATTTTACATATATATATTGAAATAATATAGATGAACTCTATTATTATAAGTCTAGAGTTCTCACACAACAAAAATAACATAATAATCAAAATTGAAATAAAATGCAAATGCAAACTACTTTCTAGAATTAAGTATACCTTGGGTAGCACAATACATTCTGATCGGCTCTTGGCAGTGTCAAAACAATGAGATGCAGCAGCAGCCATAGAACCAAAAAACCTAGCTGCAAGGCTAATTGCTAATGGAGAAAGCGGCCTAATTTCTTCATCAGACCTGATCATAAGTGAGGAACCTTTTCACACCAAAGATGATAAAAATACTGATATTCTAGTTAAAGCTGCTATTTAAGGATCATATAGAATCCATCTTGAAAGAGTAGGTAATAGCTCTTCATAATATAAAACAGATAATTCCAAGAAAGCTGCATTACAGTAATTTAATGCAGTATCTATTTTAGTGCGAGTATCTACAACACAACGGACTAGGTCAAAGGTGTGAAGTAACAATCACAAGCACCATTACGCTAACCAACATCAACAGGACATTCCAAATCAGCACAACATTAAGATATCAAACAGATATAGAAACTTATAACAAGGTTACATTTAATGCCACATAGTGCTCTTGTGCCACTATGAATATTGCAAAGCCAAGCAATTGAAAGATACATACAAAAGTTCTAGATTTATAGTGATATTATAAATGGGCAGTTTTAGGAAGCCTAGTGATATTATAAATAAGAAGCACATTGAGGAAGCTTTTCACAATTAATGCAATTTATCCCAATTTAATGCTTGATCAAACACAATGGTTGATGGATTATTAGTTCAAATATTTGAGAACATGTAAATATGGAACTTCAGAATACTTCTATATGTTGTATGGATAAGGCTCAGATGGTAATAAAAAAACACAAACATATGTCTCATTTGTGGCCTTGAGGGGGGACAGATAATGAATCTAGTGGTTTATGCAGACATTTAAATGCACTGTGCTATCTTTGAAGCCAGATTAGCTAGTTTCTATCCAGAATTATTTTTAGTTTAGAGCAGGAACTGATGACAAATTTTGTATCAAAAGATCAAATTATTACCTGGGTTCAAGATCCATTCCAACTGCCTTCCAGATAAGCATTGCTTCATGCAGGAACTGCCAACTGCCAAAAAAAATCCCATAAAAAACAGAATCTCGAGCAATTCCTGACCACACTCCTCTCCAAAATGTACCCAATCCTTCCAAAGAGGTTATATTAGATGGTTTCCAAACATCAGAGACAGGTGGTGGCCTCCCAGACCCTGTAATCATCCAGGGGTATTCTTGCAAGGGACCAAACAAATTCGGATGCTTGGCAATTAAGGTTGTCATAAGGGCAAGAGATTGGCTCAATGCCTTCTTATATGGAGTATAGCCATATAGAAGTTTAGTAATCAGGTGTAACCACTTTATTTTCTGCAAGAGAACTAGAAACCAGAATATGAGATGCAGCGGAAACCTGACAATGTAGTTTAAGAAGTTGAAAGGGTGAGTTTAAAAGTGACTCTATAGCACTAGCTACAGTTCCTGCCATGAGAGCCTCGGAGACTGTTACGGTTCTGTGTCTGTGATCGAGTTATAGGACGATTATTTGTAAAATCAACCTACAAATTGTGTACTGGACGATGCTTTCTGGACTTCCTTCCTTGAGAACCTATTGTGTTGTCTGAATAAGGGCTTGTTAAAAGAGAGAACCCTTCGATCTCATATAGCATTAGTGTTCTGAGATAAAAATTCGATCTCATTAATTTCTTTGAAGTTCAGTTTAAATAAGCACAGAGAAAGTAAGTGGTACCTACAACATCGGAACCACTACTGCTTACATGCCCACTAATTACTGAAAATAAGGAAAAAAACAAGGAATAACTGAAGCAAATATTCACACAACTGGAACTGATTGATGACTTTTGCTTCCATTCTTCAAGCCACATCTTTTGTACATAATCTCTTTTGCAAAGCTGTCAGGAAATACTTCCACATCTCGATACTTCCACATCTCGATTTTTTCTCATAACACCACATCTCCCATTAAAAGGGTGCTGGTCTTCAAGCACAAAAGAGGGATAATTAACACGAAAGGAAGAAATGTCCTCCAAAGATGCTTCAGCAGGTGATAACCCTTCCCAATGTACCAAAACCTGACGCTGACCTTTATGATTGCAGAAGTCTAGTATGGCCTGTGGAGAAGGTTGGACTTCACCGTTGTTGGACTTCACCGTTGGCTAGAATGGGTAAAGAAGGCCTAATA
Organism: Erythroxylum novogranatense; assembly: GCA_029891385.1. Classification (NCBI taxonomy): domain Eukaryota; kingdom Viridiplantae; phylum Streptophyta; class Magnoliopsida; order Malpighiales; family Erythroxylaceae; genus Erythroxylum; species Erythroxylum novogranatense. The sequence continues at coordinate 65,440,325 of CM057235.1, read as the reverse complement.
GGAACGAAAGTACCATGGAAGGGTGTAACGCCCCAAAGTAGGGGTTAGACTATTAACGACATTGTATTGGAATATGTATTAAATTGTGCATAAGTATTATGCTTATTTTTGGAATATGTATTCAATTGTGTTTCAGTATTTTGGCATGCATTCATGGCATTTTCCGGGTACATTGGTTTCATGAAACTTCGGAGTGATTCGGACAATAGTAAGATATTTTTTTTATATTTATAGTATTTTTTGGCTACGTCAATGATTTTTTAGAAAGTGTTGGTAAGGGATTAGTATTTTTTTGAACAATTATTTTGAAGTTTTATTTTATGACGGAATTTTTGGTGAAGTTTAGAAGTTGTTTGGAACTTCTGGGTATTAGGTGATACCGAAAATCATAAGTGTGTAATTGGTTTTAACAGTACTATTATATGAATAAAATAAGAATAAATGGACGGTTTAGATAAGATATAGCTGTTAAGCATTTGATACGGCTTATAAATGAGTTTAATCTGCAAACAAGAAGAAACCCAATAATAAGATTTCGGACATTTGTTCTTCACCGACAATATTTCAGCTCACTCTCACTGTCGAAGTTTTCTGACATTAGTAAGTACTCACCCTCTGTTTTCATACGAATTACATCCTTGTTGTTGTTTTGGTTTACTGGTTTTGAGTTTTTAGTTTTATGGTGTTCATGGTTTTGTTTTTGTTTCTGATCATTAGTTTTGCGATCTTTGGAGTGGAAGTTGTTTCTAACGATTCTGATAGGTTAGAAATTTAAGTGAATTGCTAAAGAAATTGAGAGGAAAAAGAAAAAAAATGAAATGAACAGTAATTTTCGTAAGGTAGGAGACGATGAGCGATTAATCGAGTGAGCGATTGTGTGAGCGATTGTCGGTGAATAGTAAATCGTAAATAGTAAATAGTAATAGTGAATAGTGAATAGTGAATAGTGAATAGTAAATAGTAAATAGTAAATAGTAATAGTAATAGTGCATAGTGAACAGTATTGCTACAGTGTGAACAGTATCTCGTATACGTATTTATGAATAGTACAATACAGAGAAATACTGAATTCCTTTATTCCCATAGATATACCATTAATTCTCAAATGCTATGCCAATAAGCAACATAAGGATCATAGGAACGACTAAGAAGAGAAAAAAAGGGCGAGCTTCTTTTGGCTCTATACTAACACTAAGAATCAAACAAAGATACAGAAAGATAAGCAGTATACAAAAACATGCGATAGCGGACAACATTTTGACATGTGCTTTTAAATACAGAAGAAATTGTGAGGTAAGAAAGAAAGAATGTGGAGGGATGAAGGAAATTATGGAGGAGTGGTCTCTATTTATAGAACAATTTTTATGACCGTTATTTACTAGCCGTTATTTACTACTAGCCGTTATACTATATATTAAAGTATTTGATTTGTATATGAATTTGGACATTTTCCGATTTAATAAAGTAAATTAGTGCATTTGACTACATCCGGATCGATAGAGTACGTTCTTGATTAATCCCGGAAATTTGTCATGAACATGCATGATACATATGCAAGAGACTTTAGTAAATTTGTACTTATGTACAATAGTAATTTTTGTGATAGAGGACCGCACAGATCGATTGATTCCAGACATTGCTGGCACGTCAAGGCAATAAACAGTAAGGGTGATTGAAGTAAGTAATTCCGACAGTAACGTTTGTTAGTAGTAACATAGTCCTGGTAAATAAATTCTGTACAGGTCAGTAATATCGGTAAGTAATTTAGACTTCCGAACATGAAGGTCCGAGGTATTGATTGATGATTGTGATATTGAAGTGTTGTGTTCTGAATTTCGGACAATGATTGTCGAGGCGTTCTAGCGATGTTTCTATCATTGGAAGTGCTACTTGCTTTGCACATGAATTAGCGAAATGACTTTGTTACGGTTTAAACCGTTAGTCCGAGTTGTGGGTAAATAGGCGTGCCTAGAAGGGTCAGAAGCGCTTCGTGACACTTGGTGTCAAGACTTTGATCTTCGTGACACGGTGTCTTCGATATGGACACTTCGATTGTCGAGACTTGATCTTCTGTGACACTTCGGTGTCTTCGATATGGACACTTGATTGTCGAGACTTGATCTTCTGTGACGCCGGTGTCTTTTGATATGGACACTTGATGTCGAGACTTGATCTTCCGATAAGTCCGTTACCCACTTCTATTTTATGGACTTTTGATTTGTTTTGTCATTAATGATAACATCTGTTATGAAGTGCATTTTGCCCGAGTATTAATCTCGAATGCATGCTTATATCGTTATTGTGAAAAGAAATTGGTTAAATTAGATAAATGATTACTCACTAAGCTATAAGCTTAAGACGTGGATTTGCCCGTGCAGGTACAGAGCAAAGAGATTAAGGATTGGGACAAGTCAACCGCATGATGGCCAAAGGAGTCGAAGTTTTGTGTCACTCGAATATGTATTTTGTTTGGTTTATTTGGGCTGTACATATTCTTTGGATTTGTTTCGGAAAGTCGAGATGTATTATATGTGTTAAACTAACAATGCATATGTGTAATGTTTGATTTTGTTTGTTTTGTCTTGGGTGACATCCATGTATCCTCCCAGGGGGTATTTGGGTGTTACATCTTTTGGTATCAGAGCGCTGGTTTAAGCGGTTGGTTTAACCAATGATTGCCTATTGTTTCTTGTTGAGTGTCAAGTTGTGTTATGGCCTAATCGGTGTCCCGTGTTTTGTCTATAGTAAGACGATGGAAGGATCTCACGAGATTGTTGACGAAGTTGCTGAGAGTAATCAGCCGGAGCAAGCACGGTCGGAAACACCTGGACCATCAAGGGTCAATCGAGGAGAAGCCGAGGTTCCACCTCCTCCTCCAGCTCAGGGAGAAGCTTTGCTTAAGCTGTCCCAGGATATGATGACTTTGGTACATCGGATGACAACACCTAAGGCTCCAATTGATCAATTGAGGAAATATGGAGCTGAGGAATTTACTGGAACTTCTCTGGAAGAATCTAAAGGAGCCGAATTCTAGATTGAGAAGGTGAAGAGGGTACTGAATGAGATTAGTTATCCAGCAGAGCAGATGGTGCATTGTGCTGTTTCACTTCTGCAGGGAGCAGCTTATGAATGGTGGAAGTTCGTTATGAGAGTCCCACCACGGTCCCATCGACTTGGGATTTCTTTGTCCAAGAATTTAGAGCCAAGTATGTGATGAGAGCGTCTGAGGAAGGATAAATGGAAGCAATTTCTGAACTTGAGGTAGAGAACTTTATCAGTTGCTGAGTATGATCGGGAATTCAATCGACTCAGTAAGTATGCCCCTAACTCCGTGCTTACTGAGGAGTTCCGTTGTCATCAGTTTGAGGACGGATTACATGATTCGATTAAGGAGCATCTGGCAGCGGTTACTGTGCTACAATAAGTGACTTACCACCCGGTTAGTACAATTCGCAATAAAGGTTGAAAGACAAGAGACGATCAGAAAAGAAAGAAGCCAGAGAAGAGGCTTTACTCGAGGAGGCCAATCTTCGGGAAAATGAAGTCGGGAAGGTAGTTTCTCTACGCCAAGAGGTGCTCAGAGATCAGGGATGCGAGGAAGGCAACAAAACTATCCTACTGCCTCTAGTAGAGATTCCATTGGGAGTCGAGGTTCTAGTGTTCCATAGTGCCCACACTGCTCTAAGCATCATTGGGGTGTCTGTTGGAGAGTTACAGGTGCATGTTTTGGTTGTGGCAGTACAGATCATGTGGTTGCAAATTGTCCTCGGAGACAGTCTGAGATATCACAAGCTACTAGAGAGGTTTCTCAGGCATCGATTACAAATAGAGGCGAGGAAGAGGTCGGCGGATATCGAGAGTAGAGCTAATCTGAGTTCCCAATGTAAAGCGTGACTCGACCAATTGTACTCTTTGCTTGACTCGGGCTTATGACTTTGGAAAGCTCGTGAGGATCGGGAGGCACGGATGTCATTCTTTGGTATGGTTTCTCTCTTTGATTCGAAAAGTATGCATTATTTGATCCCGGATCTTAGCATTCATATATTTATCTTGAAGAAATGTTTGATAAGGAGATGCTTATAGATCAGTTAGAATATGACATGCATGTAACTAGTCCTCTGGGTAGTAGTGTGTTGATGAATCAAGTGGTTAGAAATTGTCCAGTTATGATCCAAGGAAGTGAGTATGCAGCGGATCTGATTACGTTGCCGTTTCACGAATTCGATTTGATTCTGGGTATGGATTGGCTGTCTAAACATCAGGCAGTAATTGACTGTAAGGCTAAGACAGTTTTCTTGAGAAGGCCCGACCAGTCTGAGCTTGTATTTCATGGTGGTTGCACATGTGCTCTGATTAATGTAGTATCTGCTATGCAAGCTCAAAAGTTTCTCAGGAAGGGGTGTGACGCTTATCTAGCTTTTGTACTTGATACCCGAAGGAAGGTGCCAAGGAGAAATTGTGTGAGATTCGATGGTGAGCGAGTTTCGGATGTTTTCTGAAGAATTGCCCGAGTCCCTCGGAGAGAGAAGTGGAGTTATCTATCGAAGTTATGCTCGATCTTTGCTCCGATATCTGAAGCACCGTATAGAATGGCTCCCACCGAGTTGAAGGAGTTGAAGTTGCGATTATAAGAACTTACGGATAAGGGGTTTATTAGACCCGGTGTATCACCGTGAAGTGCGCGGTGTTGCTTTCAGAAGAAGAAGGATGGTACTTTGCGCATGTGCATCGATTATCGGCGGTTAAATAGGGTCACGATGAAGAATAAGTATCCTTGCCAAGGATTGATGATCTATTTGATCGGTTGAGAGATGCAGAGTGTTTTGAAGATAGATCTGCGATCGGGTATTATCGACCGGGTAAAGGATGTGGATATCTTCAAGATCGCATTTAGGACCGTTATGGACATTACGAATTCCTAGTAATGTCGTTCGGGTTAACTAATGCTCCAATGACATTATGGATATGATGAATAGAGTATTCAGCCTTATCCGGACCCGATTTGTTGTGGTGTTTATTGATGATATCTGGTCTATTCAAGAATGAACATGAGCATAGTGAACATCTCCGAATTGTATTACAGACTCTCAGGAAAGGCGGTTGTATGCTAAATTGAGTAAATGTGAGTTACGGCTACGTGGAGGTATCATTCTAGGGCATGTTGTCTCATCTGAAGGAATTAGAGTTGATCTAGTAAGATAGAGGCGGTTGTTAATTGGAAGCCACCAAGGAGCGTGATGAGGTGAGAAGTTTTCGGTGCGGCTGGTTATTACCGTCGATTTGTTAAGGGTTTTCGGTGATAGCATCCCTTTAACTAAAGCTATTACGAAAAGGAGTGAAGTATGAATGGTGCGATAGATGCGAATAGCTTTGATCGGTTGAAAATTATGCTACGAAGCTCTGTATTAGTTCAACCTATACGTAAGGAATATATTACGTATCTGGATGCATCGGGATTGGGTTAGGTTGTGTTTTGATGCGGGAAGGGAAAGCGGTTGCTTATGCTTCTCGACAACTAAAGACTCATGAATGTAATTACCCTACTCATGATCTGGAGCTTGCAGCGATCGTGTTTGCTTTAAAATTTGGCGACACTATACGTATGGGGAAAAGTGTACGGATCATAAGAGTGCAAATGTCCGCTACCCGAAGGAACTGAATCTGAGACAACGGCGATGGTTGGAGTTATTTAAGGACTATGATTGTATTGTGGACTACCATCCGGGTAAAGCTAATGTTGTAGCAGATGCCTTAAGTCGAAAGACTATCTCAACTTTATCACTGAAGCAGATTGGATGGAAGTTGGGATCTGATGGAGCCTTGATGGCTCAATTGATAGCAAGGCCCATGTTGAGACAGGAGATTTGTAATGCTCAAAGAGCTGATGATAAGTTACAGCAACTTATCATGGCTACTCAGGAAGGTAAACAGTCTGATTTTTCTGTGCAAGGTGATGGTGAATTGTATTATAAGGACCGGTTGTGTGTGCCAGCTAATGATGAATTGAAGAACCAATTATTGTTTGAGGCTTATAATACAGTATTTACTATGCATCCGGGTGGAAATAAGATGTATCAGGATTTGAAGCAGTATTATTGGTGGAAAGGTATGAAACGGGATGTTGTGGATTATGTTGCAAAATGTCTGACGTGTCAGCAGGTTAAGGCTGAGCACCAAGTTCCATCTGGATTGTTAAATCCTATTCCTATTCCTCAATGGAAATGGGATAATATTACCATGGACTTTGTCACTGGACTTCCTCTTACTCAAAGAAAGCATGATGCTGTATGGGTCATTGTGGATAAGTTTACCAAGTCTGCTCATTTCCTGCCTGTTCGTCCTGATTATTCTTTGGATAGACTTGCAGATTTGTATGTGAATGAAATCGTGAGATTGCATGGAGTACCATTGTCTATCATTTCAGATCGTGATCCTCGATTTACTTGAGATTACGGAAAAGTTCTGAGGAAGCATTGGGTACATGCTCAAGTTTAATCTTGCTTTTCATCCCAGGTGATGGGCAATGTCGAGCGAGTTATCTGATTTTGGAAGATATGTTGAGGGGTTGTGTGTTAGAGTTTCCCGGGAGTTGGGATAATTATTTGACTTTGATGGAGTTTGCTTATAACAACAGTTATCAGACGAGCATTGGCATGGCACCTTATGAAGCGTTGTATGGTAGGAAGTGTAGAACTCCGGTATGTTGGACGGAGTTAAGTGAAAACAAGATGATCGGGCCAGACATTGTGAAAGATCTGAGAAGAAAAGATTGAGATAATTCAACAGAGATTGAAAGTCGCCGGATGATAGGCGAAATCGTATCTTGACGATGTGCGGAAAATGCCATGAATGCATGCCAAAATATGAAGCACAATTGAATACATATTCCAAAATAAGCATAATACTTATGCACAATTTAATACATATTCAATAGTAAGCATATTTCGTACTAAATGTAGTTAATAGTCTAACCCCTACTTTGGGCGTTCTAACTCTTCCTCCTTAAGAAATTTAGTCCTCGAAATTCATACGATCCGAATAAGTGCGGATCTTGAGCCTTCATGCTTTCTTGATTCCGTGTGGTTTCCTCACTTCCATGATGTTGCAGAGGACTTTTACTAACGGATGACTTGTTTCATAGCTTGTTTTACTTCTCGGGCTAATATGGAAGCCGCCCTTCTTCATCGACAAATCCTATTGCACTGAATCTCTTGCTTTGGTATCTTATGAGTGGCATCAGACCGATATCTCCTCAACATAGAAACATGGAACACATCATGCAATCTAGCCAATTCTCCAGGAAGAGCTAACTGATAAGCTACGGGTCCAACCCTCTTCAGAATTTCATAAGGACCAATGAATCGCAGACTAAGCTTACCTTTCTTTCCAAACCGAAGTATATGCTTCCATGGTGACACTTTCAGAATCATAAGTGTGTAATTGGTTTTAACAGTACTCTTATATGAATAAAATAAGAATAAATGGACGGTTTAGATAAGATATAGCTGTTAAGCATTTGATACGGCTTATAAATGAGTTTAATCTGCAAACAAGAAGAAAACCAATAATAAGATTTCGGACATTTGTTCTTCACCGACAATATTTCAGCTCACTCTCACTGTCGAAGTTTTCTGAAATTAGTAAGTACTCACCCTCTGTTTTCATACGAATTACATCCTTGTTGTTGTTTTGGTTTACTGGTTTTGAGTTTTCAGTTTTATGGTGTTCATGGTTTTGTTTTTGTTTCTGATCATTAGTTTTGCGATCTTTGGAGTGTAAGTTGTTTCTAACGATTCTGATAGGTTAGAAATTTAAGTGAATTGCTAAAGAAATTGAGAGGAAAAAGGAAAAAAATGAAATGAACAGTGATTTTCGTAAGGTAGGAGACGATGAGCGATTGTCGATTGAGCGATTGTGTGAGCGAAAGGTTTTGAATAGTAAATCGTAAATAGTAATAGTGAATAGTGAATAGTGAATAGTGAATAGTGAATAGTAAATAGTAAATAGTAATAGTAATAGTGCATAGTGAGCGATTATTGCTCTGATGTGATAAAGTATCTAGATATCGTATTTATGAATAGTACAATCTGTAGAAATCTTGAATTCCTTTATTCCATAGATATACCATTAATTCTCAAATGCTATGCCAATAAGCAGCATAAGGATCATAGGAACGACTAAGAAGAGAAAAAAAGGGCGAGCTTCTTTTGGCTCTATACTAACACTAAGAATCAAACAAAGATACAGAAAGATAAGCAGTATACAAAAACATGCGATAGCGGACAACATTTTGACATGTGCTTTTCGTCTAGAAGAAATTGTGAGGTAAGAAAGAAAGAATGTGGAGGGATGAAGGAAATTATGGAGGAGTGGTCTCTATTTATAGAACAATTTTTATGACCGTTATTTACTAGTCGTTATTTACTAGCCGTTATTTACTACTAGCCGTTATACTATATATTAAAGTATTTGATTTGTATATGAATTTGGACATTTTCCGATTTAATAAAGTAAATTAGTGCATTTGACTACATCCGGATCGATGAAATGCGTTCTTGATTAATCCGGAAATTTGTCATGAACATGCATGATACATATGCAAGAGACTTTAGTAAATTTGTACTTATGTACAATAGTAATTTTGTGATAGAGGACCACTTGGATCGATTGATTCCGGACATTCTTTGCACGTCAAGGCAATAAGCAGTAAGGGTGATTGAAGTAAGTAATTAAACGAAGCGTTTGTTAGTAGTAACATAGTCTGGTAAATAAATTCGATGTGTTGATAATATCGGTAAGTAATTTAGACTTCCGAACATGAAGGTCGAGGTATTGATTGATGATTGTGATATTGAAGTGTTGTGTTACGAATTTGGACAATGATTGTCCGAGGCGTTTACGCGTGTTTCTATCATTAAGTGCTACTTGCTTTGCATGAATTAGCGAAATGACTTTGTTACGGTTTAAAGCTGTTAGTCCGAGTTGTGGGTAAATAGGCATGCCTAGAAGGGTCTCAGTAAGCGCTTACGTGACACTTGGTGTCAAGACTTGATCTTCTGTGACACCGGTGTCTTCGATATGGACACTTGGTGTTGAGACTTGGTCTTCGTGACACTTCTGGTGTCTTGATATGGACACTTCGTGTCGAGACTTGATCTTCGATAAGTCCGTTACCCACTTCTATTTTATGGACTTTTGATTTGTTTTGTCATTAATGATAACATCATTATGAAGTGCATTTTGCACGAGTATTAATCTCTGAATGCATGATTATATCGTTATTGTGAAAAGAAATTGGTTAAATTAGATAAATGATTACTCACTAAGCTATAAGCTTAGCACGGTGGATTTGCCCCGTGTAGGTACAGAGTAAAGAGATTAAGGATTGGGACAAGTCAACCGCAGTGGCCAAAGGAGTCAGAGTTTTTGTGTCACTCGAATATGTATTTTGTTTGGTTTATTTGGGCCTGTACATATTCTTTGGATTTGTTTCTGGAAAGTCTGAGATGTATTATATGTGTGTTAAACTAACAATGCATATGTGTAATGTTTGATTTTGTTTGTTCTGTCTTGGGTGGCATCCATGTGTCCTCCCAGGGGGTATTTGGGTGTTACAAAGGGTTTCAGGCAAGAGACATGAAAAACAGGATGTAGTTTAGAGGTAGATGGCAACCCTAGTTTGTAAGCAACACTTCCTATTTTTGCAATAATTAGAAATCGACCATAATATCGAGGGGATGATTTTGAGTACCTTTTTGTGGCCAAACTACGTTGAAGATAGGGCTGAAGTTTAAGAAGAACAAGGTCACCAAGTTGAAAATGAACTGGACGGTGATTTGAATCATACACAGACTTCATTGTATGTTGAGCTTGCAAAAGACGATCGCGTAAATCTAACAGTATCATATCTCGTGCTTTTAACTCTTGATCGACTGCTTCTAGTTTAGCCAAAGCCGGGCAATAAGAAAGCATTTTTGGTGGGGGGCACCCATAAACAACCTCAAATGGAGTGGCCTTTAAAGAGGAGTGGTAGTTAGAATTATAACAGTATTCCACCTATGGCAGCCATTTGAACCAATGGTGAGGGCTAGTACTAGTGAAACAACGTAAATACATTTCAATGGTGCGATTCACCACTTCTGTTTGCCCGTCACTTTGGGGATGATACGCGGAGCTGAATGCAAGCTTAGTGCCACTCAATCGAAATAATTCTGTCCAAAAAGAGCTGGTAAAGGTGACATCTCGATCACTCACAATAGTTTCTGATAAACCATGTAGTTTGAAAATATGATCAAAGAACAACCAAGCAACACTCACTGCTGTATATGGATGAGAAAGAGCTAAGAGATGAGTGTATTTCGAGAAACGATCAACTACAACTAACAAGATATTCTTCCCTTGTGAGGGGAGCAGCCCTTCGATAAAATCCATGGAAATATCCGACCAGATTTGAAGAGGAACTGGTAGAGGTTGAAGAAGATCTGCTGGATGCAAGTGTTCAGATTTATGACGTTGACAAATGGAACATTGCTGGACATAAGTTTTAATGGCAGACTTCATCCCTTTCCAATAAAAATCCTGGCTAATACGATGAAGAGTCTTCTGGTAACCCTCATGATTACTGTCATGGATGGAAGTAATAATGGTATGGACAAGTGGTGAAGAAGGCTGCAAGTAAACTCAGCCTTTAAAGAAAATCAATCCATCCGCATAATTCTAGGGACCCACAACTTCATCTTGCTGAATCTTCTGAATAAGCTGTTGTAGCGAATCAATCTGAGTAATTTCTTAGCGGATGGAATTAAAGAGAGGCAATTGGGGCATTGAAACAGATGCAAGGGTAGGTTGATCCTCAAAACGACGTGATAATGAATCAGCTACAATATTATGTGTTCCAGCCTGATACTCCACCTAAAAATCAAATCCCATTAATTTGTTGAGCCAGTGTTGCTGAGGGGACGTAATGATTCGCTATTCCAGCAAAAATTTGAGGCTGAAATGATCTGTTCAAATAAGGAATTGTTGTTAGACCCCGATCCCTTTTTCCCTATTATATAGGTTTGCAATTTAAATTGTCTTTTGGTTAGTATAAAATTAGGGTTTTATTAGATTTCCTATTGGTTAGAATAATTTGGGATTTTAGTGCAATAATTAGTAATTGAAGGAATTTAGTTAAATTAGAATTTTAATTTTGGTGTTAGATTTTAAAAGAATAAGAAAATGGTAATGAGGCCATAAAATAGTGTTAGGATAAATTAGGAAGTGTTTATAAGGTTTTAAGGCTTTAGGTTGCTTAAGTGGGCTTTTAGGCCTTTGGAATGTTATTTAAATGAAGGAGAAAGCAAATAAGTGGGCTAGGGTTTTTTTAGGAGAACTAAATGAAAAAGAAAGGAAGCATTTGGGCTTTTAAGTGGGAGCCCACGAAATTATTAGATGGTTGGAGGGAAAGATGAAATTTTGGGAAAGTTTAAGTTAGAAGGAGGGAAAGTTGGATTTTTGGGCTTTTAAGAGGGAGCCCACGAAAATTTAAGTTGGAAGGAGGGAAAATGAAAATTTGGGAAAGGTTATAAGGAGGGAAACAACTTGGGCTTGAAGACTTGGGCTTAGGGTTTAAGTTAAAGAGTTAGGGTTATGTTGATGGAAGGAGGCTTAGGAAGTTTCCTAAGGTTTAAGCATGACTAACGAAAATGGAAAGAAGAAGGGAGGCTAATGTGATGTCGTTTTTGGCTTAGGAAATAAGTGAGAAAGAAACAAAACCTAGGTCATTTGTTTAGCAAGCCATCTGAAAGTCATCAAGAGAGGAGAGTGGGGAGAAAGTTTCGGCCATCAAAAAAGAAGAAGAAGAAGAAGTGAGGTAAGGTTTCTAAGCTTTTGCAAGGAGGATTCAAGTGGTTTAAGTAAGAAGAAAGGAAGAGAAAGAGGATACTCCATCTTTAGAAGCAAAGAAGATTTCGTGGGTTACTTCAAGGTAAGGGAAATTCGAATTTCTTGGTTATATGGTTAGGATTTTATCTTTCTTGTTTCATATTGGTGATTAGAAGAGTGATTAGAAGGATTTATTGTTGGAAGAAAGGAGAAAAAAATCAAATTATATGGATTAGGGTTTCAAAATTTATGAATTGATTTGTTAGAGTTTTGTTTTTCATGCTTTAAATGGATGATTGGAAGAGGTTTTAGAGAAAGAATGAGAAAGGAAAGAGTTTCCTATCATTAGAAATTGGTAGGGTGATGCCGTGGGTTTCATGAGGGAAGGAGAAGTTGAAATTTCATGGCTTTATTATTAGGGTTTGTCTAATGGTGGTTTGGAGAGTGTGTTGTGAAGGAAAAATGAAAGAAGAAAAATTAGGGAAGCTTAGTGAAAAAAATCAGCATGCATGGATGGCTCTAGGGTTGAGAATTTTCAAAAATAATGGATTAAATTGAGAGAAGTTTGAGTTAATATAGCATAGGAATGGTATAGGAAAGGTTTAGGTTAGGTTATGTAGATTGAAAGTCAAGTTTTTTACATTCTTGAAAATTCCAGCATAGGTATTTTTTATTAATTAGACTTGTTATGTTTTGTTTAAGGTCAATTAAGACATTTGGGGCTTGAGGAAGGACAAGTTAATCAATTGCCAAGCCAAAGAAGTCAAGGTGGGTAACTTTTTAATAATTGAGTAATGAGCTACTTAAATATCTCTTAAATGGTTTCCTATGATTTTCAAAGTTTGAATGAAGTGGTATTTATGATAGTTTAAATATGTATTATGTGCCTTTTTATGTAAATACATTGTGTAATTATGTATAAATTGTTTGTCAAGATTATGTGAAGGTGAATTGTTGTAATGGCCAATTGTGGCCAATCTTTATGAATAGTGTAATGTTTGGAAATTGATTGAAAGTGAAAAGATTTGAATATGTGACTTTGGATGAATGCCTAAGGTGAAATTGCATGATTGCTTAGGTTTGTAGTGATCCCCTCTATTAGCAAGTGCGCACTTGTCTATTAGGCTTCTCCCGCCTACCCACTAGTGGCATAGGAGTTCCGAAATTGGACTCCCTTCTGTTCACGACTTGTTGGATCCCGTATTCGGAACCCAACTACTTATACATATTCCTCAAACGAACACATGATTCCTTATGAACTCTTATAACCCGTTACCGAAATATCCAATTTCTAATCCGAAAATCCTGATATAATTTTTTTTAAAAATCCATTTTCATACTTATACATGGTTCGGGTCTTAATCGGAGAACGAAACGAAGAACAAAACAAAAGTAAATCGAACGGAACGGAGGAAAAGCATACGGAAACGAAGAAACATATTGAAAACAAATTACGAAGCACATGAAAATCAAAGACTAAAGAATTGAATCTGAAGCAAATTACAAAGCAAATCGAAGGCTCGAAATCGAAAGCAAAACAGATTGAAACGAATCGAATCAGATAACAAAGTATGGAAACAAACGAAAACGGAAGCCAAAGCAACTCGAACCGAAAGGTATAAGGCGGAAAGAAATAAAACAAAAGGGGAAACAAAGCACATCGGTTTGAAAGGCATAAAGCTGAAAGGCATAAAGCGAAAACAAAGCGAACATCTCGAAGCATAATTCAAATAGGGCAAAGCAACAAGACAAACGTGAGAGCTAATTCCGAAAAAATTCAATTGAGCTAACAATTGGACATTTTTGCAAGGAAAGGTAGGAAACTTGATGAGAAATCACTGGTTCGAATTTCGGGTGAATCGGAGGCCAAACGAGAAAGTTATAAGAGAAAATGTAAAATGACCAAAGGAATAGTAATTGACCATATGAATAGTAACTGGCCAATTTCCGACCCTTATATCTTTTTACTCCTAATTCCGATCGGGACATATCATACCTCATTTTAAAGATAACAAGACCCTCTACATCTTTCATGGAGGATGAAAATTTCAATTCCTACTCTAAAGCGACGAAAAACCCATCCGAAGGTTCAGCCCAAAATAGCCTATGAATAGTAATCCGAGAAACCTTAATTGCATAATGGGCAGTAAATTTCAAACGTCCATAACTTTTTCATCCCAAAACGAAAACTAACCCATTTTATACCATTTTAAATTTCTTAACTTGCTCTACAACTTTTCAGAAGACCTCTTATTCCAATTCAATCGTTTCGGAGGTCTAAAATCTAAGCGAAGTTACTGCCCAAATTTAAGAAAATTTGGACAGCACCTCCCCTAAAATTACTCTAGCCAAAACTTCATTTAAACTTCACCCAAACTACAAACCTGCATAGAATCACTTCAATCTTCCTTACATCCAGTCATCCAACTTCAAACTCAACTCAACTCAATTGGCAATGTCACAATCTTAGTCATCTATCATTTGTTTTTCTCATTTCTAATTCTACAATCATATAACAATACATTTTAACTTCGAAGCTTTTACAATTGCAAACTTCAAAACCATAATAATTACATGAAACTAAACAAATACAATGCTTGAAGGGCATTCTAGCCTAAATACAACCGAAAAGATAAAGCGCATTTACAAAGAACAAACTAAAGCTTTGAGACTTCTAAACCAACAAAATGCATCGGATTTTCCTTAATCCCGATCTGACGACCCAATTCTTGCTTGCTACCCGAGGAGGGAAAATGGGGGTGAGCTCGGACGGCTCCGTGGGTAATAACTTAATAAACGAGAAATACGCGAAAACCGTTATTCATTCATTCAATCTTTTCATACAAGTCACATTGAGAAAAGCATTTTTTAATTTGTCAAAACTCTTCACGGAATACTACACTTCAAACAATTACAAATTCAACAAATATCAAACAACACATAACATTTCGAATGGTTTGGTTTCGGTCCTAACGAGACGTCTTTGCACATTTCGCATAGCGGTCATGCGGCAAGTGGAATGAGGGGAGTCAAAATCGAACTCCTAAGCCACTTGCGGGCATGGGAGAAGGCTATCGAGAGGAGGCAAAGTCAATTGACTCTACGGAGGGACCTAACCAAACCCATACAATTCACATATTCATGCTTAAAACAAACAGATTGCTAGAAGGCACTTTTGAAATTTGACTTTCAAATTGTTTCCAAATCAGATCTTTATCAAAACTAATTCAAATATTACAAAGCATTGGAATTCATATTACAAACCATTTACAATCCATGCTAACATAAATTCATACTCAAGAATATCACATATAAGTGAAAGACATCACATAAAGTAATTCATACAAACATGCTAAGTCATTGGTGGAAAACATTAGTTTGCATTTATTAGAAGAACTTTAATGCATATTATCTCAAGTATTAAGAAATCACCCACCTTAATTTCCTTGCTAGCATCTTGGATTAGTCAATTGCCTTTCCTTTACTTCCAATGGCTTCTCAATGCCTTAATCAAAGCATAAAAGTCCCAATTAATAAAAGATCAAATGCTGAAAATTTTCCAAGCATATAAAAACTTGACTTTAAGCTAACCTAATCTTTCCTACACCTTTCCTAAGCTATACTAACCATAACTTCTCTCAATTTAATCCATTATTTTCAAAAATCTCATGCCTTTAAGACATCCACAAATTCTGATTTTTCTTAAGCTTTCATAACCATTCTTCCTTCCTTTAACTCTAAAATTGATCACTATGCCTTGGCTCTTCTTCTACTTATCTCAATTCACCTTCATTAAACACATTAAACACAAAAACCCTAATTTTTCAAGAGACATCAATGCTGGAATTTCTCAAGAAGGCAAGAACTTGCCTTAAAACCTATCAATCTTTACTTTTTCCTTTCCTAAGTCATAACATCTACAACCCCTCTCAAAGCTAAGCCAAATTTTCAACAATCTTACCTTAAAGATACCAACACCAAATCTGATTTTTTTAGCAACTATTCTTCTTTCTCTTTTTCCTTTCTTTCTTATTCTTTCTTGAAGAATTCTTCAAACCAAGGCACAAAATTCTAACAAAGAACCATGATTTAACAAAAGAGATACATGCTGAAATTTTCAAGGAATGGAACAACTTACATTTGAAATTAATCTAACCTTCCCTTTTCTTTATATGCACTCTCAAACCACCATGGTTAAGGAAAAAGGCAAAAACTCTAACAAAAATCATGACTTAACAATGCTGGAAATTTTTTCAAAGCATAGAAAAACTTCCATTTGAACTAACCTAACTTTCCTTATATCTTTATATGTTATAACAACCAAAACTCATCCATAAAACCATGAATTAACCAATGATACACATGCTGGAATTTTCTTTAAAATGGGAAAACTTGAAATTGATTCAACATCACCTTACCCATACTCTAACTAACTCATTAACATCAAAACCTATCTAATTACTCAACAAACCATGAATTACCAAATGAGCAACGTGCTGGAAATTTTAAGAACAAGGGAAAACATGAAATTCATTCCATCTAACCTTACCCAAATCTTATCTCCACCTTTAGCATCAACACTTATCTAAAAAAAAATCAACAAAATTCACTAATCTTCTCACCCAAATGCAACCCCACGAAATCAGAATTTAGCTTCAATGAAAGATAAAACCATTTCCTTTCCTTATTGTAACATCCCATCTCCCATAGGAAGGGTTTATTGGTAATTTGGGACGGGTTAGGAGTATTGACTTAGGTCTCGGCATGAACATGCAATATATAGCTTTTATGAGTATTGATTTGGTTGCACATGCACAGAGTATATATGCATTCATGATATTTCCCGGCTTAGGTTTTAAATTGTGATCTTTTGTTAAATTTATGGGATAATTGTATTTGAGAAATTATTTGGAGTTCGCCATAAAGCGTTTTACATTTTAAGGATTTATAGGAATTTTTCGGAATTTTTGGGGTTGTTGCGGATAGGAAAATTCAACTGAATGATTGGGTGAAATTTTTTGTCTTGAACAGGATTGACTAATGGCATAAGATTAGTGGATAATTAATGTTAAGAATTATTTTAGAGTCATGATTAGTGTTTAAGTGAGATTAAGAAGAGATTAGGATTAAAGTAAGTTAATTAACTCATTTTTTGTCTTTTCCTATGTTAAAAGGCCAAGTGTCCATGTATTTAAGTCATTTTGTCTTATATTAAGCTTCATCATCGACTTTCCTCCTTATTCTACTTAAAACTCATTTTAAAAGCTTTGAAAGTATAATCTTCTTCCTCTCATCCAAGGTTGCTTCTTCTTTGGTGTGTTGGTTTTGTTCTCCACCTTTGAAGTCTCTTCTTCTTTTCCATACATGGAAGGTTGCTTTGGTGCCTTGCTTGCTTCTTCCTTGCACACCTAAGAGTAAGTTAGACCCTTGAGAAGTTGATGAGTTGCTTGTATAGTGGAGATAGCCGTGGGTGAGGAAGTGAGTTGTGAAGTTTTGGAGGGTTGTAAAAGAGTTGGAGATTTGAGAGTTGGAACTTGATTTGGTAAGTACTTATGTTTGTTTCATTCTTTAAGTAGTTAGATGCATTCATGGTAAGCTTTTAAGCATTTACTTGATTGTGGAAGTGGTAAGTTTGAATGGGTTTCAAGTATGTTTGTGTGAGGGAATTGGTTAGGGTAGTTAACATTATGTGATAAGTGATGTTATGAATGATGTTATAATGTTTAATACATGGAAATAAAGTATGACAATTGTGGATATATGTGCTGCCAAAGTTGGGTGAATTATATAAATGAATGTTATGATTAGTTTGTGGTTGAATTAGAGGTAGAATTTGATGCTTAGTGAAGTGTTATAGATGTTAGAAGTGATAGGAGGTTGGTTGATGGTGAAAGCTGGAACTTGAGTTTTGAACCTATGGTACTGTTTTGATCATAATAAATTGTATAGGTGAGCAAATGAGGTGAGGTTTGTGCCCAAGTAAACTTTGGGATGTTGGCTTCATTTTAGTGTGAAATAGGTGTTATTAAATTATAATGTGAGAAGGTCGAAAATTGGCATGGAAAGTTTCTGTTTTGTTGGCTGTGAACAGTATCCGCAAATGTGTTCAATGAATTTTCTGATTTTCTAAATTAATTGGTATGGAATTAGGAAAATGGTCTTCATGAAAGTTGTAGCCTATTGAATTAGCTTTCCATTGCCACTGATCTTGCTATTTTCGAGTTTTATGTTAGGAGATATGACCTGATTACTGATGACTGTTTTCATGCATTGGCTGAAACCTAGCTGGATTGGCACATTTAGTGCACTTTCGGGTTTGGAGGAATTTTAGGAATTTTGTGATTTGATTTGGGGTTTGCATTGTACTGAAGAGTTTTAGATATCAGACTGATCTTGAACATGGTATATGGCTTCTAATTTTTGGAGGTCAGATGTGGGAAATATGGAATTTCAAAATCTGGACCTACATTGTGATGTTAAGTGTTGTTTAGGTCAGAAACTTGCATGACAGATTTGAAAATGTTAGAGGCTGAATTGGAGTTTGGTTATTTCAGGAAGAATTGAATTTTGGGATTTTATCTTTTCAGGGATATAAAGCTCTGATTTTAATGACTTGTCTACAGGGAGTTATGTTGGTTATAAAGTTACTGCTCAAATTGCATGGTTTCAGGGACAGTAACATTGAGTGAATTAATTGACTTGTTTAGCAATGGAATTTGATTTTGGGTTGTTCATGAAAGTTGTAGAGGACATTGTGAACTGATTGAGCATATTTATGTGGTAATTTTTAGCTGACTAATCAGTGAGTCCTCGCATTTGTGAGTTACTGTCCTATATTTATGAGTTTTGAGTAAGCAGTATCTTGGATGGGATTTTTGACACCCTTAGAGGTTGAATTGATTTTTATGGTCTTCTTGAGAGTTGTAGAGCTTTTCATAAGCTTTCCAATGAGGTATAGTGGGTATTTTTCTGATTTGTGTGCTAAAAGTTAGAGTAATTAGAAATTAAGATTGAAATCTGAAAAAAAAGGCGAGGTAGCAGTGGAAACTCGCCGCCTCGAGAAGCGACGACGCCTCGCCTCATGAGATTTAGAGGCTGGTCGCAGGCGACGCCTCGCCCTCATGACAGTGAGGCGATTGCGCCTCATGAGGGCGGCGTCTCGCCCAGTGAGGCGTTCGCCATATATATATATATATATTTATTTTTATTATTTTTGATTATTATTTGGCATTAAGTGATCCGATTGTTCTTTTGTCAATTTCTTTTCCGTCCGACGTCCAATTGACCTGATTCTTGAGGCATCGGATTCGTAGAATATTTAATTTCATTTGGTGAGAATTTGGGAATTTTGGACGGAAATTGGCGTGGCCCGAATAATTGTTCGGTAATCATTTATTTTGTTTAATTGGGGACCTATAGAGGTCCCAATTGCGCACCGTCAGCGCCTATAGTTTTCTAATTTTTAGACGGATTTTTGTGATGGGAAAATTTAGATTAGGGCCGGGAATGCCATGAACATGCATTATACACGTTTTAATTATTCCATGTGCATTATTTGGTCATTCGAACTATCTGATTAGTAATGTGAACCTATTGTGTTTGCTATAGAGGCTCGGTTGGACCGTAGATCCACGGACGTGGCGAGACTTCCGGCATTAGCGCGGAAGTTATTAGGTGAGTAACCTAGATGGTTCCTCAATTATTATTTGGTTATATTTTGCACTTATACAATTGTGGAGATAATGGATGGGAATATATGTGATTGATTTTGATTGATTTGGACCATGGGTGTACGAAATATTTGGTATGAGATATCGAAGTGTTATATGTGATCTTCATGTGATTACGTGGAAATGACTTATGGGAATTTGTTAAATGGGAATCGGTTATGGTGTGGATTTGGACATTTGCATTCATACATAATTGCATGATCGGTAATTGGCAGTTGTGACCAGAGCAGCCAACGAGAGCTTTAAGCTCAACGTGATTGGGCCTTGAGTCCACAGTGATTTAGAGCCTATGGCTCACCGATTAATGCGCCCTTAAAGGGACAGTTTGAGTTTCGACCACAACAATAAATTAAATTGAAAAGCGTCTCATACACATTTCATGTGCATTTGAATTGGGTTCTTTCGGTGATAACGTGATAATCATGTGGTACTTCTGAATGTGTTTGAGTGATATAGCTATGTGAATCTGTGAATATGCATGAATTGGGTGAACCATCAATGATGGTTCCTCACTGAGTTCGCAAACTCACCCAAAATTGCAAATTATTTTTCAGACCGAGAGAGTAGACTTATCGCTCGGAGGACTTTTCTGCCGTGTAGATTGAGTTGGCAAGAGAAGTCATGGCACATGTGTCGGTCGGTGGCACTTTTGGAGGGATGACCTAGTTAGCTTCTGTTTGATTTTCTTACGGAGTAATGTCTGAAAATACCGGTTGTGTAAAATTATTGCTTGAGGTTATGAATCGAGAAATTTATGGTTTCAAAATTAGTGGATTTCATATTAATGCTTTACGATACTTGGATGCCATGTGGAGTGTTAGTTTGTTAAATAGCGCACCCTTATCGTCGAGTGTGTATCGGAATGACCTACGGGCATCTGGTACATATCTATGGTAAGGGGGTGCTACATAGGTGGTATCGAGCATGGTTTGGCATCTGTTGGGACTAGTATATAATTAGGCTTGAATTATTGTGAAAGCGTATAAAGCGATCGAGTTCTTGTTTGTTATAGGTCATCCGTATTTGGTGATCGATAGATCAACCGGTGACCGAGGATCTGTTGGAGCTAGCAGAGAGTCCTCGGTGCCTCGATCGAGGAGTTACCTCTAGAGTCCCCGTGAGACGGAGAGGAGATATGATTTCTTTGCGTGGCGAGAACATCGACTTTATGGCGATCTGAGACCCACCGAGGCCGAGAGTTGGTGGAGGACCGAGAGAGTTCTCGACCGGATGGATGCGAACTGATGAGAGGTTCGATTATGCGATATCTCTTCTGCGGGGCCCGGCTTATACATGGTGGAAGGCTATTCCGGCGGTACCACTGGCCTTGCTTCTTGACATGGGCGGACTTTTGAGGACTTTCGAGAGATAACTATATGCCCAAGGTGTATCTGGAAATGAAGATGAGAATTCTTAGAATTGAGGCGGGGTAGGATGATGATGGCGGAGTCTGAGGTGAGGTTTAATGAGTTGATGGGGTATCTTTGCTCTTGTAGTTTCCACCGAGGCGGATAGGTGTCGGAGGTTTGAGATGGGGTTGAATTTGGAGATCCGCCGGATGGCTTGTTACGATATGGGCTCTTTTATAGAGTTGAGAGTTCTTCTTTGTGAGAGTAGAAGCGATTAGTGAGGCGAGGTAGAGATGGGTTACAGGTCGGAGGAAAGAGAGTTAGTGACGATCGAGGTAGCTCTGGTAGGAGTTTTAGCGGCCTTGAGCGGGACCTTTAGATCTTGAGGAGGGTCGAATAGTCTGGTTTTGGGCGAGAGGTAGATTTATGCTGCAATGGTAGTGGCGATGGCAATGGTAGTGGCAGAGGTTTTGGGCGGATGCCCCATTCTGTGAGCCTTGTGAGAAGAGACATTTTGGAAGTCTTGGCGATTGATTGGAGCCATTTAAATCGGCTCCATGGATCATCGATTCGGGATTGCCCACCACATTGGGAGCTCGGTCTGCTTGGTAGTGGCCGAGTGGGAGTAGCACCACTTGCTGTGAGTAGAGTGGGTGGATCCGGACGTGGATCGGTGCGAGAGAGGCCGAGTAGAGGCCGTGGTAGAGTAGAGGATCTTTGTGAGGACCGAGGGTGAGGCGGACGACCACGATCCTGAGCCGAGTCTACGCCATGACGAGGCAGGAGGCCCAGGATTCCCCTGATGTTGTGGCTGGTATGTTACTTATTTCTGATATTGAGGCGTTTGCATTGCTGGATCCTGGATCCACGCATTCTTTTATTGCACCTCATATGGCATCTAGGTTGCATGGGGATAGGGAAAGGCTACTGTATGGGCTAGAGGTGAGTACACCTCTAGGTACTACTACTGCATTGGGAGAGGTCTGCAAGGGATGCTTGATCCAGATTGATCAAGCAGTGTTGAGGGCAGACCTTATAGTATTACCTCTGAGAGAGATCGATGTGATTACGGGATGGGTGGTTGACGCCCATAGGGCTATTATGGACTGCTATACCAAGGAGGTTGTTTTGGAGTCTCCTGGTCAGCCTAGAGCAGTGTTCAGAGGAGTTAGTCAGGCAGTACCAGCCCGGATGATCTCTTTCCTTAGTGCCCCGAGATTGATGGGGAGGTGTGAGGCATATCGGCTCATGTAGTTGACACGAGTTGAGCAGAGGCTTGAGGATATTCCGTGGTTGGGAATTTCAGATGTGTTTCTGATGAGTTCTGGGTTTGTCGCGGATCGGGAGCGAGTTTGCCATTGACCTCGTTCAGTCTTGCTCCTATATCTATACCTCCATATAGGATGGCTTTGTGGAATCGAGGGAGTGAAGGCTCGATTCGGGAGTTATTGGAGAAGGGCTTTATCGGACCTAGTGTCTCACCATGGGAGCTCCGTTTTGTTTGTAAAGAAAAGGATGGGACTTTGAGGTACGTGCATCGATTATAAGCGGTGAATAGGGTGTCAGTAAAGAACAAGTACCCCTTGCCTAGGATTGATGACTTGTTTGATCGATTAGGGGCTCGGTATTCACCAAATTAGATCTGCGATCTGGTTACTATCGATTGAAGATTGCAGAGGCCGATGTGCCTAAGAGTGCCTTCAGGAGCAGGTATGGGCATTTCGAGTTTCTAGTGATGCCGTTTGAGTTGACAAATGCCCCGGCAGCCTTCATGGCCTTGATGAATAAGGTATTTCAGCCCTACCTGGATCAGTTTGTTATTGTTTTATTGATGACATTTTGGTGTATTCGAGGAATGAGCAGGAGCATAGTGAGCATTTGAGGATTGTGTTATAGGCGATGAGGAGAGCGGTTACGCCAAATTGATAAATGTGAATTTTGGCTGGATCAGGTGATCTTTTTGGGACATATAGTGACGGGAGAGGGTATTCAGGTGGATTCAAGCAAGGTTGAGGCAGTGCTGAGGTGGGAGGCTCCTAGGAATGTGCCTAAGATTCGGAGTTTCCTCGGATTGGCTGGTTATTACCGGAGGTTTGTCGAGGGGTTCTCATTGATCTCGGCCCTCGACAAAGCTTACGAGGAAGAATGTGCCATTCGGATGGACCGAGGAGTGTCGGAAGAGCTTTGAGGAGCTGAAATATCGGTTGACTCTTGCCGGTGTTGGCTATTCCATCTGGGGTGGAGGATTTGAGGTGTATAGCGATGCATCACATCGAGGATTGGGGTGTGTTACGATGCGGCATGGTAGAGTCATTGCCTATGCCTCGAGGCAGTTGAGGTCTCATGAGGTAAACTATCCTGTTCATGATTTGGAATTAGCTGCGGTTGTGTTTGCACCTTTGAAGATTTGGAGGCATTACGTATGGTGAGACCTTTCAGATCTTCATGCACCATAAGAGTTTGAGGTACTGTTGAGCGAGAGAGTTAAATTTGAGGCGGAGGAGATGGTTGGAGTTCTTGAAGGATTATGATTGCACCATCGAGTATCACCCGGGAAAGCCAATGTGGTGGCGGATGCTCGAGTAGAAAGTCACATTCTAGTACATTTCAGATTGTGCAATGAGGTTGCCTAACTTGATTGATTGAGAGCTTTGAATGTGCGAGATGAATCTGGAGCAGGATGGAGTATTATTGTCTACACCGAGACCGAGACCGATGCTCTTGGGACGGGATCGGGAGGGTTCGTGATAAGGATCTGTTATGGTGAGGACCGATTGAGAAAGCGAAGGCGATTCGAGATCCGAGTTTGATGTGAGAGATGAGACTCTATGGATAGAGGCGGAGACTTTGTGTGCACGATGTGGATAACTTGAGGAGAGATATTGGAGGAGGCTCATATGGCCACTTATGCTATGCATCTGGTACTACCAAGATGTATAACACTCTTAAGCAACATTTCGGTGGCTGGCTTGAAGAAGCGGTGGCGGAGTTTGTATCCAGATGTTTGGCGTGCCAAGCGAGTTAAATTTGAGCACCGAGCTCGAAGGGAAGCTTCATTCGTTGCCCATTCAGTGGAAATGGGGCAATTACTATGGATTTCATTATGGGTTTGCCTAGGGCGCCGAGGCAAAGATGATGCTATCTGGGTCATAGTGGATCGGTTGACTAAATCGGCCCATTTCTTGCCGATGAGGAGAACAATACCATGGATCAGTTGGCCCGAAGTATATGGGTGAGATAGTGAGGCTGCATGGGGTCCCGATGTCGATAGTGTCAGCGAGGATCCAGATTTACTTCGAGGTTACGCGAGTTTGCGATCACATGGGGACTAAGTGAACTTGATCTGACTTTTCATCCTCGCACAGATGGGCGAGTGAGAGGACTATTAAGGCTGTTGAGGATATGCTTGGGCATGTGTATTGGAGTTCAGAGGAGCATGGGATCAGTATCTAGCCTTGATTGAGTTTGCATACAACAACCATTATCACAGTAGCATTGGAATGGCACCATATGAGGCACTGTATGGGCGACCGTGTAGATCGCCTTTATATTGGGATGAAGAGGGTGTCGGGATGATTGAGGTCTGGTGATTCGGGATCTTGTTGATAAGGTGAAAGCGATTGAGTCGCATCAAAGCGGCTCGGGATAGGCAGAAGAGTTATGTGGATCAGGACAGGAGGGAGATGGAGTATAATGTGGGAGACAAGGTATTCTTAAGGGTATCACCGTGGCGTGGTGTACTGAGATTCGGCAAGAAGGGCAAGTTGAGCCCTAGGTACATTGGTCCGTATGAGATTGTCGAGAGGATAGGACCATTGGCGTATAGATTAGCATTGCCGAGTGAGATGTCTCAGTTACATGACGTCTTCCACGTGAGTATGCTCCGGAGATATCGGTCAGATCCGACTCATGTGATTCCGGCTCAGGAGATTGAGGTGTCTAGTAATTTGAGTTATGTAGAGGAGCCGATTCAGATTGTCGGGTCACAGGTGAAACAGTTGAGGAATAAGAGTATTCCACTGGTGAAGGTTCTTTGGAGGAACCACTCGACTGAGGAGGCTACCTGGGAGACCGAGGAGCATATGAGGAGACAGTATCCTCATCTATTCGATCGATCAGGTAAGAATTTTGGGACGAAATTTTTATTAGGAGGAGAAATGTAACATCCATCTCCATAGGAAGGGTTTATTGGTAATTTGGGACGGGTTAGGAGTATTGACTTAGGTCTCGGCATGAACATGCAATATATAGCTTTATGAGTATTGATTTGGTTGCACATGCACGAGTATATATGCATTCATGATATTTCCGACTTAGGTTTTAAATTGTGATCTTTGTTAAATTTATGGGATAATTGTATTTGAGAAATTATTTGGAGTTAGCCATAAAGCGTTTTACATTTTAAGGATTTATAGGAATTTTTCTGGAATTTTTGGGGTTGTTGCGGACGGAAAATTCAACTGATCGATTGGGTGAAATTTTTTGTACTGAACAGGATTGACTAATGGCATAAGATTAGTGGATAATTAATGTTAAGAATTATTTTAGAGTCATGATTAGTGTTTAAGTGAGATTAAGAAGAGATTAGGATTAAAGTAAGTTAATTAACTCATTTTTGTCTTTTCCTATGTTAAAAGGCCAAGTGTCCATGTATTTAAGTCATTTTGTCTTATATTAAGCTTCATCATCAACTTTCCTCCTTATTCTACTTAAAAACTCATTTTAAAAGCTTTGAAAGTATAATCTTCTTCCTCTCATCCGAAGGTTGCTTCTTCTTTGGTGTGTTGGTTTTGTTCTCCACCTTTGAAGTCTCTTCTTCTTTTCCATACATGGAAGGTTGCTTTGGTGCCTTGCTTGCTTCTTCCTTGCACACCTAAGAGTAAGTTAGACCCTTGAGAAGTTGATGAGTTGCTTGTATAGTGGAGATAGCCGTGGGTGAGGAAGTGAGTTGTGAAGTTTTGGAGGGTTGTAAAAGAGTTGGAGATTTGAGAGTTGGAACTTGATTTGGTAAGTACTTATGTTTGTTTCATTCTTTAAGTAGTTAGATGCATTCATGGTAAGCTTTTAAGCATTTACTTGATTGTGGAAGTGGTAAGTTTGAATGGGTTTCAAGTATGTTTGTGTGAGGGAATTGGTTAGGGTAGTTAACGTATGTGATAAGTGATGTTATGAATGATGTTATAATGTTTAATACATGGAAATAAAGTATGACAATTGTGGATATATGTGCTGCCAAAGTTGGGTGAATTATATAAATGAATGTTATGATTAGTTTGTGGTTGAATTAGAGGTAGAATTTGATGCTTAGTGAAGTGTTATAGATGTTAGAAGTGATAGGAGGTTGGTTGATGGTGAAAGCTGGAACTTGAGTTTTGAACCTATGGTACTGTTTTGATCATAATAAATTGTATAGATGAGCAAATGAGGTGAGGTTTGTGCCCAAGTAAACTTTGGGATGTTGGCTTCATTTTAGTGTGAAATAGGTGTTATTAAATTATAATGTGAGAAGGTCGAAAATTGGCATGGAAAGTTTCTGTTTTGTTGGCTGTGAACAGTATCCGCAAATGTGTTCAATGAATTTTCTGATTTTCTAAATTAATTGGTATGGAATTAGGAAAATGGTCTTCATGAAAGTTGTAGCCTATTGAATTAGCTTTCCATTGCCACTGATCTTGCTATTTTTCGAGTTTTATGTTAGGAGATATGACCTGATTACTGATGACTGTTTTCATGCATTGGCTGAAACCTAGCTGGATTGGCACATTTAGTGCACTTTAGGGTTTGGAGGAATTTTAGGAATTTTTGTGATTTGATTTGGGGTTTGCATTGTACTGAAGAGTTTTAGATATCAGACTGATCTTGAACATGGTATATGGCTTCTAATTTGTGGAGGTCAGATGTGGGAAATATGGAATTTCAAAATCTGGACCTACATTGTGATGTTAAGTGTTGTTTAGGTCAGAAACTTGCATGACAGATTTGAAAATGTTAGAGGCTGAATTGGAGTTTGGTTATTTCAGGAAGAATTGAAGTTTGGGATTTTATCTTTTCAGGGATATAAAGCTCTGATTTTAATGACTTGTCTACAGGGAGTTATGTTGGTTATAAAGTTACTGCTCAAATTGCATGGTTTCAGGGACAGTAACATTGAGTGAATTAATTGACTTGTTTAGCAATGGAATTTGATTTTGGGTTGTTCATGAAAGTTGTAGAGGACATTGTGAACTGATTGAGCATATTTATGTGGTAATTGTTAGCTGACTAATCAGTGAGTCCTCGCATTTGTGAGTTACTGTCCTATATTTATGAGTTTTGAGTAAGCAGTATCTTGGATGGGATTTTTGACACCCTTAGAGGTTGAATTGATTTTATGGTCTTCTTGAGAGTTGTAGAGCTTTTCATAAGCTTTCCAATGAGGTATAGTGGGTATTTTCTGATTTGTGTGCTAAAAGTTAGAGTAATTAGAAATTAAGATTGAAATCTGAAAAAAAAAGGCGAGTAGCAGTGAAACTTCGCCGCCCGCGAGGCGACGTTCGCCTCGCCCTCGAGATTTAGAGGCTGGTCGCGAGGCGGCGCCTCGCCTCATGACAGTGAGGCGATTGCGCCTCATGGCGGCGTCTCGCCCTGCATGAGGCGTTCGATATATATATATATATATTTATTTTATTATTTTGATTATTATTTGGCATTAAGTGATCCGATTGTTCTTTGTCAATTTCTTTTCCGTCCGACGTCCGATTGACCTGATTCTTGAGGCATCGGATTCAGTAGAATATTTAATTTCATTTGGTGAGAATTTGGGAATTTTTGGACGGAAATTGGCGTGGCCCGAATAATTGTTCGGTAAGAATTATTTTGTTTAATTGGGGACCTATAGAGGTCCGAATTATGCACCGTCGGCGCCTATAGTTTTCTAATTTTTAGACGGATTTTGTGATGGGAAAATTTAGATTAGGGCCGGAATGCCATGAACATGCATTATACACGCTTTAATTATTCCATGTGCATTATTTGGTCATTCGAACTATCTGATTAGTAATGTGAACCTATTGTGTTTGCTATAGAGGCTCGGTTGGACCGTAGATCCACAGACGTGGCGAGACTTCCGGCATTAGCGGAAGTTATTAGGTGAGTAACCTAGATGGTTCCTCAATTATTATTTGGTTATATTTTGCACTTATACAACTGTGGAGATAATGGATGGGAATATATGTGATTGATTTTGATTGATTTGGACCATGGGTGTCTCAAATATTTGGTATGAGATATCGAAGTGTTATATGTGATCTTCATGTGATTACGTGGAAATGACTTATGGGAATTTGTTAAATGGGAATCGGTTATGGTGTGGATTTGGACATTTGCATTCATACATAATTGCATGATCGGTAATTGGCAGTTGTGACCAGAGCAGCCAACGAGAGCTTTAAGCTCAACGTGATTGGGCCTTGAGTCCACAAAGTGATTTAGAGCCTATGGCTCACCGATTATCTTCTTAAAGGGACGATTTCAGCGCTCGATCACAACAATAAATTAAATTGGAAAAGCGTCTCATCTGATTTCATGTGCATTTGAATTGGGTTCTTTCGATGGTGATAACGTGATAATCATGTGGTACTTGAATGTGTTTGAGTGATATAGCTATGTGAATCTGTGAATATGCATGAATTGGGTGAACCATCGATGATGGTTCCTCACTGAGTTCGCAAACTCACCCAAAATTGCAAATTATTTTTCAGGAATGAGAGAGTAGACTTATCGCTCGGAGGACTTTTCTGCCGTGTAGATTGAGTTGGCAAGAGAAGTCATGGCACATGTGCCGGTCGGTGGCACTTTTTGGAGGGATGACCTAGTTAGCTTTCTGTTTGATTTTCTTCTGGAGTAATGTACAGAAAATACCAGTTGTGTAAAATTTACTGCTTGAGGTTATGAACTGAGAAATTTATGGTTTCAAAATTAGTGGATTTCATATTAATGCTTTACGATACTTGGATGCCATGTGGAGTGTTAGTTTGTTAAAGCGCACCCTTATCGTCGAGTGTGTATCGGAATGACCTACGGGCATCCTGGTACATATCCTATGGTAAGGGGGTGCTACACTTATTCTTTCATGAATCTCTCTTCAAATCACCATCTTCAAGCAAGAAAAGAGAAACCCATACAATAAAACCAAGAGGTTTTGAAATCCTACCTTGAGAATGACCCATGACTTTGGTTTGCTTCCTCCAACCTTTTCCTTTCCACTTTGTTCTTAAGAAAACCCTTAAACCTAAGCTCCTTCTCTTCTTCTTTTCTTCATCTTCTTCAAGAACCAAACTTCCTTCTCTTTGTCTCCAATGGCGAAACTTTCTTACTTTCTTCTCTTCTTGGATGAGTTTCGTGAATGTTCTCTCCTTCAAGGCTAACTCATTTTGTTTCTAACTTAAACCTAAGCCAATAAAACAATAACACCTCCTTTCCTTCTAGTAGTTTCGTCCACCTCATCACCCTTATGCATTTTTTTTATTTTTTTTAATGCTCTTTTACTGATTTTGTAAGCCTCCAAACGACCATGCTTCAAACTTTGCCTCCTTTCCTTTTATTTTCTTCTTCTCATTTAGTTTAACCTAATGGACAAGGCCCACTTGCTTAATCTTCTCTTACAAGCCTCCTTTTATTTTGTTTTCATCCTTATGTAATTAAAACTTAATGGACCCTAAAAACCCTAGCCCATTACTTCCATTCTTTTCATTTGGATGACATGTACAAGGGCTAAAAGCCCACTCAAGCCCAAT
This sequence comes from Erythroxylum novogranatense, assembly GCA_029891385.1. NCBI lineage: Eukaryota > Viridiplantae > Streptophyta > Magnoliopsida > Malpighiales > Erythroxylaceae > Erythroxylum > Erythroxylum novogranatense. Next base: position 65,410,607 of record CM057235.1, on the reverse strand, counting down.
TGCCATCTTTCCCTCCTTACAATTTGAATTTTTCATCTTCCCCTCCTTATATTTGCAACTAAAATGGACCCAAGCCCAATTCTTCATTTCTTCTTCATGCAAATAGCATTTAAAGATTTCAAGGCCCATCTTTGTACACCTTAAACCTTAAACTAAAATACATGCAAACTTCTAATTTGCTCTTTCAATTCACCTTATTTTGTACTTCTAAAATTCTAACAATTTAACAAAATTCCAATTTAAACTTCTAAATTCCATCAATTAAAACAATTATCCTCAAACCTTCTTATTCATTTAATTTCTAAAATCCATGCAAGCTCTAATTAAATCTAAACCCTCATTTAATCTCAATAACCTAAATTCATAGGATCCTCAATTCATATAAGTATTTTTAATACCAACAATATATCACAAATAATAATTTATCAATCAACAAATCACATGTCACTAAATCCCTTCATTTAATAATCATAACCTATGCCATAATAAAATCCTCAATTTATTCCAACCAAATGAAAAATTATCAAACTAAAGTCTCAAAATGATTCAAACATGCTTAACGCGAATCGGGGCCCAACACGACTACACATGGTCGCTTGTCGGACATGTGTAGTACGTCCTGTTAGGATCACTCAAACCATCTGATATGTGATTTTGTGTTATTATATGACATTCGTTGATTTTGTTGTAAATGTTTTATTGTATTAGAAACTGAAATTGTTGAATATTGCCTTGAAATTTAAGTGTTGATGCATGCTTTAGCTTATGCTTGACTATTAACCTGTTACCCACGGAGCCGTCGTGCTCATCGCCTTCCTCCCTCCACAGGTATTGAGCGAGAAACTGGGTCGTCGCATCAGGAATAAGGCATTACTCCGATGCTTTTGTTTTTGAAGTTATATTTTTGAAAACAATGCTTTGGCTAGCATTTTATGGGCTTTTGTAAACGTTCTTTGGAATTTTGATGTATCCGGGCTAAAATGCTCTTTAAAGCATTGTATTTTCTTACTTCATGTAAATATTAAAGGTTTTGAAGTTTCCATTGTATATTGTATATGTTTAAGCATGTGTGGTTGTATGTTTGTAAAAGCAAGCATGAGCTTGTAGTTTCTTTATGATATGGAAATGGGTTGATGTTTAGGAGTTAGGTTAGATACCTAAGATTGCGTTTTTGCCTTTTGAATTGGTGTTGGGACAATTGTAGTTGGATGTTTGTGTAAAATTGGAAGATAGAAGTGTTTTTTTTTTGTAGGTGGAAGTTGGGTTGAATTGAAAATTTGGCTAGAACATTTTTAGGGGAGGTGCTGTCCATTTTTTTAAAAAATGGGCAGCCACCTTGCTTTGATTTTTAGAGCATGTTAGAGTAGGAATTTGAGCGGGAGGTATTTCTTAAAGTTTATAGAGCTTGTCAAGATCTTTAAAATGGGTTAAATTTCGACCTAAGATGAAAAAGTTATGGGTGATTGAAAATTCCTGATTGCTATTCAATTGGTCATTTTTACTATTCATATGGTAATTAGCTAGACAATACCTTTAATCAAGTTTCTACTTCTTTTAATGATTGAAATGAATTTTGTTTTCTTCATGAAAGTTGTAAAACATCTTTTAATCTTTCCAAAGGTAAAATAGGACTTTTTCGCTTTTGATATCAAAATATATGAATTTTCAAACTTTTGGCATGGTGTAGGCGAAATTGAGTTGGGCTAAAATGTGAAAACCATTTATGACCTTCTTAACGGATGTATGCGTTAAATCCTTCTAACATTTTCTATCCCTTTTTGGTTAAACGAGAGTGTCGGGTCTTTGTGTTGGACCAATGGTAGTTGACAAATTAATTCCACTTATGTTTTGATAATAATAAAATGTATAGAATTGGTTAAGAAATTGTTTCAGGTATTTTGGGATTGATATTCAATGAAAGAATTGTACAAATCAAGATGGAAGTTTCCTATACAAGTAATATATGTCAACACAAGTCGACTAACAACATACAAGTCGACTTATCGTGGACCACAAGTCGACTTACACATCACAAGTCGACTTATAGAAGAGTGGAGATGCAAGTTTACGTAAAATGTTGTCACAAGTCGACTTATACAATTCGACAAGTTGATTTATGGTCACAAGTCGACTTATACAACTCGACAAGCCGACTTATGGGTACAGCACATTAATTCCAACGGTCCAATTAGCCAAAAATGGAAGGGAGATTATCAAGGAACGACTATAACAATCAAGCAACGACTATATGGGTTCACAACAGCTATATTTCTTCAAGTATAAATAGAGGATGATGGAAGAAGAGTTTAGAGGAGTTCCACAAGCCTGCATACTCTTATCTTGCTCCAAATTGCTCATCATTATTCTTACTTTGTTTACATTTGTATTGAGCACTTGTTCTTAGATCTTTATCCTATTTCTTTTACAAATTGAGTGACTAGTGAAAGGTCACGTGTGAGGTAGCTTGAGCCGGAAATCAAGTATTGTTGGTAGGATTTGTGCCGGAAGACAAATCATCTGTAAAGGTAGCTTGAACCGGAAATCAAGCGGTATTGGTAAGATTTGTGTCGAAAGAGAAATCGAGTGTAAAGGTTGCTTGAGCCGGAATTCAAGTGGGAATGTAAAAAGTTCACACTCAACTACAAAGTGTGCAATAAAGTGGTTGGCAAAATCCTAAGTGGGAGCTTAGGTAGAGGGCGTGGAGTCTTAGCACCGAACCTCTATAAAAACAAGTGTTTGATCTTCTTCCCTACACTTTTCAATTAAGTTTATCTAAATTGTTTTTGTGTGTTTTTACTTCTGATTTTCTTGTAGAATTTTTCAAAGAATTTTTAAGATCTATTCAACCCCCCCTTTCTAGATCGCTAACAATTGGTATCAGAGCAGAAGTATCCGAGGATGGCACACAACAAACTAGCGGAAGAAGGTAACACAAATTATCGCCCTCCTTTATTTAATGGTACTAACTATTCATCTTGGAAAAATCCTATGAAGTATCATATTATAAGCGAGGGAGTTGAATACTGGAAGATCATTATCTTCGGACTTCAAGCCCCTCTGAAAGAAAATGGTGAGTTGAAAACGGAGCTGGAGTATGATGATAACGATTGGAGGCAAGCGTACATCAACGTTAAAGCTATGAAGCTGATATATTGTGCATTAACGGTTGAGGAAAGAAACTGGGTAAATTCTTGCACCACTGCCAAGGAAATGTGGGAGAGACTTCGAGTTACTCATGAAGGGACAAATCAAGTCCGGGAGACAAAGATTAACATGCTTCTCCATGATTATGAAATGTTTGTCATGAAAGAAGATGAGTCTATTTCCAATATGCTTGATCGCTTTGCAGAAATTATCAATGAATTAGGAAACCTTGAAAAGCATATGTCGGATAGCGAGAAGGTGAAGAAAATTCTTCGCTCACTACCAAAGGAATGGGACTCACAAGTCACCGCCATTATGGAATTCAAAGATCTCAATCATCTGGAATTCAACGCCTTGGTGGGATCACTTATCAACTATGAGATCATTCTCAAATCCAGAGGAGGTAGAGGTAAGTCACAAAAGTCAATTACTTTAAAAGCTAATACTTCTTCTTTTGATGAAAGTGATGAATAAATAGATGAAGAGGAGGAAGACGAAGAAATAGCAATGTACGCCAAAAATTTGAGAAAATTCAAAGGACTTCTCAAAAATCGGAGGAAGGAATTAAATGGTGGAAGAAATGGAGAAAGGAAGAAATTTGCCATGGAAAGAGGACATCATGCTAGAGAATGCAAAAGCTCATCCTCAAATTCAAATCTCCAGAAAAATGACAAAGGGAAAAAGAAAGCTAGCCTTATAGCCACGTGGAGTGATGATGAGGAAGCATATCAAAGCAATGATGAAAACAACCTTGCTCTTATGGCAGATAGCTTCTCAACAAGTGATGATGAAGATGAGGTAACTTTCATTGATCAAGATCTTATAGATTCTTTTAATGCTTTGCAAATTGATTTTGAAGAAGCTATTGAAATCAATAAGAAATTGAGAAAGAAAATAAGAGAATTGGTTGCTGAAAATAGTGCCTTACATGAGACTATTGATGATTTAGATAGTCCTAAGGAAGATCATTCGGCATGTCTTGTTGAAAAGGAAAATCTTATTTGTGAGCTTGATAGACTTAGAAAGGAGTTTTCTTATGTGGTTGGAAAATTTGCTGGTGGAAATGCTAAGTTTGAAGAGATGTTGTCTTTACAAAGATATTCTATTTCTAAACATGGCTTGGGATATGATCCTTATAATAGAGATTGTTCTTTAATTTCCAAATTTACCAAGGATGGAAAAGTTGCTCAATGTGCTAGATGCTTGAAAGATGGTCATATAGAAATTGCATGTAAAACTATTAGAAGATGTATCAAAGTTAAGAAAATTTGGGTGATTAAAGGTACAACACCACCTAATGTGGTTTATATGACTAACCAAAATGGACCCAAGATGGCTTGGGTACCAATAAAAAGAAAAGATGTTTGATTCTTGCAGTACAAGCAAGGAATGAAAATCCACCAAGCACTTGGCACATTGATAGTGGAAGTTCAAGGCATATAAGTGGAGACAACAACAAAGTCAACTAATGAAGGTTGATAAGTCGACTTATGGAGGTAAACAAGTCGACTCATATCTACACAGATTCTTATACTATTTCAAGAGTGTGGTGTTTATTATGACTTTCTGATATTTGTTTTCGTTGTTGGATTGTTATGTAATGACTATCGCCTTTATTTGTGTTTGTTGTTTTGTTTGTTTATGGACTGCATTGCGACTATTTTTCATTTTTCATATTAGGTTTTTTAATTATGACAAAAAGGGGGAGTAATATTGGAAATTGATAATTGGTATCCTTTAGTCACCGTCATTTGATTGAGGAGGAGTGTGTTTGATTTGAGACTATTTGTGTTTGATGACCTGTTACTCTATTTAATGAGATTGCGATAATTTTTCATCTTCATATTTGTTGGTTTGTATTAGTTGTTTTGATTATGACAAAAAGGGGGAGAAAAATAAGAAATTGATATTCTTTAGTCACTTGATTAAGGGGTTATTAAATTCAATGATTGAGGGGGAGACTTCTAACCAAAATGACAAGGTATAAAAACCTTGATCAATGTTCTTTGTTTTCATTTCTTAAACAATTTCTAAGTATTTTGTCATTATCAAAAAGGGGGAGATTGTTGGACCAATGGTGGTTGACAAATTAATTCCACTTATGTTTTGATAATAATAAAATGTATAGAATTGGTTAAGAAATTGTTTCAGGTATTTTGGGATTGATATTCAATGAAAGAATTGTACAAATCAAGATGGAAGTTTCCTATACAAGTAATATATGTCAACACAAGTCGACTAACAGCATACAAGTCGACTTATCGTGGACCACAAGTCGACTTACACATCACAAGTCGACTTATAGAAGAGCGGAGATGCAAGTTTACGTAAAATGTTGTCACAAGTCGACTTATACAATTCGACAAGTCGATTTATGGTCACAAGTCGACTTATACAACTCGACAGGTCGACTTATGGGTACATCACATTAATTCCAACGGTCCAATTAGCAAAAAATGGAAGGGAGATTATCAAGGAACGGCTATAACAATCAAGCAACGGCTATATGGGTTCACAACAGCTATATTTCTTCAAGTATAAATAGAGGATGATGGAAGAAGAGTTTATAGGAGTTCCACAAGCCTACATACTCTTATCTTGCTCCAAATTGCTCATCATTGTTCTTACTTTGTTTATATTTGTATTGAGCACTTGTTCTTAGATCTTTATCCTATTTCTTTTACAAATTGAGTGACTAGTGAAAGGTCACGTGTGAGGTAGCTTGAGCCGAAAATCAAGTATTGTTGGTAGGATTTGTGCCGGAAGACAAATCATCTGTAAAGGTAGCTTGAGTCGGAAATCAAGCGGTATTGGTAAGATTTGTGTCGGAAGAGAAATCGAGTGTAAAGGTTGCTTGAGCCGGAATTCAAGTGGGATTGTAAAAAGTTCACACTCAACTACAAAGTGTGCAATAAAGTGGTTGGCAAAATCCTAAGTGGGAGCTTAGGTAGAGGGCGTGGAGTCTTATGCAGAACCTCTATAAAAACAAGTGTTTGATCTTCTTCCCTACACTTTTCAATTAAGTTTATCTAAATTGTTTTTGTGTGTTTTTACTTCTGATTTTCTTGTAGAATTTTTCAAAGAATTTTTAAGATCTATTCAACCCCCCCTTCTAGATCGCTAACACTTTGTTGGACTTTATGGCCGATGTGTGTCGGTTTTGTGCGAAATTGCGTTTTTGTGAGATATAAAGATCCGATTAAGGCGTTTTCTATTTTCATTTGACCTAGTGGCATGGAATTTCGGATTAGCTTAGGCATAGGAGTAATTATGGGCCCTAAGTAGATCAAATTTTACTGGAGGATAATTAGGGTAAATTTATCCAGTTTATTCGGATGACATGCACTTAAGTTCCATTCGAGGTTTCCTCAGTGGTGAGGAATCCCTTCCTCGTGGGATGCGCGTTCAGATGTCACGCAGGACGTCGGACACGTGTCGCACCAGGGAGGGATTCCAACAATTGTCACCCCATAGGTAAGCACGCCAATGACGTACAGCCTTAGCCAACCCGATGAGGTCTTTTCATATGAAGGAAGACCTTTGTAGCACGAAGCCAAGGGTCTACTAAAATAAGCAATGGGTTGTCCGTCTTGTTGAAGAACCGCTCCCATCCCTGAATCTGAAGCGTCACATTCAACAATAAATAGTTTAGTAAAGTCAAGTAAAGCCAAAACAAGGGTACAAGTCATTGCAGTCTTTAATTGCGCAAAGGCAGTTGAAGCTTCATCAGACCATTTAAATGAATCCTTGCGCAACATGGTAGTTAAAGGAGCTGAAATGGTGTCATAATCTCGTGCGAACTTTCAATAATACCCAATGAGGCCCAAAAACCCACGTAGTCCTTTCACTGTATTTGGCTTTGGCCATTCCTTTGTTACAGTAATTTTTTTGTGCTCAATTGCTACTCCTTCGTTGGAAATAATGTGACCCAGGTAAGAGACTTGTTGTTGGGCCATGAGACATTTGGAACGCTTCAAGTAAAGTTGATGTGTCTGTAGGAGAGTGAAAACTTGTTGTAGGTGCTTTAGATGCTTCGTCCATGACGTACTATAGACAAGAATGTCATCAAAGAATGAATTTTCTCAAATAGAATTGGAATACCTCATTCATTAGAGCTTGGAAAGTGCTTGACGCATTGGTAAGGCCAAAAGGCATGACCAAAAACTCGAAGTGGCCATGGTGAGTAAGAAATGCCATTTTTTCCACATCCACTGCACTCATTCTGATCTGATGATATCCTGAACGGAGGTCCAACTTGGTAAAATATTTGGCACCATGTAATTCTTCCAAGAGCTCGTCAATCACTGGAATCGGAAATTTATCCTTAATGGTTTTAGCATTTAAGGCTCTATAATCCACACAAAATCTCCAGCTATGATTTGCCTTTGACACAAGAAGAACTTGTGAGGAATGAGGAGACTGGCTAGGCCGAATAATGCCACGATCTTGCATTTCGCGGCACTGTTTCTCTATTTCATCTTTTTGTGCGTGTGGGTATCGATATGGCCTGACCACAATTGGAGTCGTTCCAGGTTCCAAATTAATACGGTGGTCATGGGTGAAGCCCCATGGGTTCTTGAAATAGCGATGCAAATTTTAAAAGGAGCTGATGCAATTCTTCATTAAAGGTGTCTACAGGTGTCACGACTTGTAGCTGCAGATTTGTGGGAGGTGTCTCCTCCATTCCCCGTAGCTCCAGGACTCTACCATACCTTTTAAAGATCATAGTTTGGGAAGTAAAATCCCATAATATTGGACCCAATGTCTGTAACCACTGAACTCCTAAGATTGCGTCAATTCCATTCAAGGGAAGCATGAAGAAATCAAAATAAAGGAGGCAATGTCCCACCTTGATTGGGACTTCACGACACAGACCAAGGCTTTTGAGTTTGCTTCCATTTGCGACAGTGACTTGGAGTTTCTCAATTGATTCCCATGGAAGACCCAATTTGCTAACCCAACGTGAATCCAAAAAATTGTGGGTGCTACCTGTATAAATCAACAATGTTAGTGAGTGATTGCCGCTACTTCCATGGATTCGCATGGTTCGTCCCCTGCTATGTCACCATTAATTTCGTATAGCAAAACTTCTGGGTTCACTTCCCCTTCAATGACGCCTTCCTCCTCCTCGTCTTGTATAGATTCCTCAACACCATCAAGCCAAAATAGTCGTTTGCATTGATGTCCCCTAGTATAAACTTCATCACAATTAAAACATAGCCCTTTTGTTCTTCGATCCTCCATCTCTTCTCTAGTAAGTCGCCTGAAATTTTTCTGAATTGGGGAATTGGTTGTTGAACTTTGTAATGGCTTTTGTGTCGTGGCTATGGGCCTTTTTGGGCCTCCTCTTCTCTCAAAAAGGTGAGCTAAGCTCATTGCATTAATTAAATCATGAGGCCTGTGCAATTCCACCTCCACCGCTATGTACTCCTGCAAGCCGCTCACAAATATCTCCACTTCTTATGCAGATGTAAGGGGTCCCGCTCTGGCAACTAGTTGTTCAAATCGACATTGGTAGTCTTCTACTGTGCCCACTTGACGCAGCTTAGAAAGCTCACCTAGTTTATTGCCTTGAATAGATTGTCCAAATCAGAGGTGACACTGCTGTTTGAACTCTGCCCAATCGATTCCTGGTCAATCTCTGTCCAGTTTGAGAAACCATACTTGAGCATCCCCATCGAGATGATAAGATGCGATCTCCACTTTCTCTTCATCTAGAATGCGTTGGTGTTGAAAGTAGTGATCACATAGACTGAGCCAAGCTAGAGGGTCGTTTCTGCCATCATAAATGGGAAATTCGAGTTGCCCATATCGCGGAATCTGCACTCTAACGTCAACTTGGTTAGATTCATGACCGGGTTCTCGCTGCCTACGTGTGTTGCTTCCTGTATCACCTTGTTGCCCCTCCACTCTAGTGGATGTTGTTAAGTCTTTTGAAAGTTTTTCAATACGGGCAGAGATTTGCTCTCGTTCCGCTTGGTCTCATTGACGATCTTCTTGATACATTTTCATGAAGGCTTCGAGTTGTTTCTGGATATTGTTAGATGAGTTGCCCATAACTTCCGGTTCTGATACCAATTTGTTACGATCCCGTGTCTGTGATCGAGTTATAGGAAGATTATTTGTAAAATCAACCTACAAATTGTGTACTGGACGATGCTTTCTGGACTTCCTTCCTTGAGAACCTATTGTGTTGAGTGAATAAGGGCTCGTTAAAAGAGAGAACCCTTCGATCTCATATAGCACTAGTGTTTTGAGATAAAAATTCGATCTCATTAATTTCTTTGAAATTTAGTTTAAATAAACACAGAGAAAGTAAGTAGTACCTACAGCATCGGAACCACTACTGCTTACATGCCCACTAATTATTGAAAATAAGGAACAAAACAAAGAATAACTGAAGCAAATATTCACACAGCTAGAACTGATTGATGACTTCCGCTTCCATTGTTCAAGCCACGTTTTTTGTACATAATCCCTTTTGCAAACCTATCAGGCAATACTTCCACATGTCGATTTTTTCTCATAACAGAGACATACACATTGTTATCTTCATGACCATCTGCCAGAAATACAAGGAATTTTCCCAAGACTAAGAGTTGAAATTTGTCAATGCAATGCTCACTTACATTTAATGAGGCACCATATATATACGGTAGTGAACCACTTGCTTTTGTAGATAATGCATTGGTAAAAGTTTCGATTGTTCATGTGTTCTTCATTTTATCAGTGCATTTCTCAACAAAAGTCAAGGAAACGGTGCATTTTTCATGAAAAAAGCATAATCATTTTGACTAGCAGTAGCAGGAAATATTACAATCTGGAGCTCATATTAATGAATGGAAGTATGTTTCTAGTAAGAGAAAAAGAAATAAAATAGTGATTAATCTGAAGAAAAGAATACAAATAAATCTTAGCATTTCAACAGGAATATCCTCTTCAACTGAAAAATTCCATAAATCTTCTACTGAGGCAAGGACAAAGCTGACAATTATGACAGGAAGCAAACTTTGTACCTGATGAAATAAAAGTAAAATTTCAAATTTGCTAGGACTTCCAGGTCCTTTTCTTCTTTAGACGTAGTATTTCAAGATTGACATAATTACGCTTGTGACTGCTCTTATTAGGAATAAGTAAATGGATTTTGACATAGAGCTTGTGAATTCAGTATAAAATACTAATATTGCATTATGTTCAAAGAGAAGTCAATATAGGAAAGAAAAAACAGACATTGACTACGCAATTTTTTGCCCACATCAATTAAATCCTTACATGATTTAAACATACTAAAATCTATAAGCATGGATGTACTCATTCAGACAAAAAGTTTATAAGGTAGGCTAAGATAATGCAAACACAATAATATGCTCAAAGATAGAATAGAAATTCAATTTTTAATGTACGACATATTTACATCCTTGTAGCTCATGTTCTATAACCAAAAGTGGTTTTTCATTTTACATTCTGTTACTTAAGAACCTGATAGACCCCTAATTAAGAAAGTTTATAAAAGGAAGAAGGGGCACGTGGAGTTGAAGGTATATTCTAAAAGACAAAGAGAGGGGTTGCAGGGGAAAAAGGGAGGACAATCCTAACTAACTTGGCAACAATAGGGCCCACTGGGCAGGAAAGAGGAAGGGGTATTTGTAACATCTCGACCCCAATGGGAAGGGTATATGGGTCAATTTGGTCAGGCTAGTAATTTGCATTTCATATTTCTGATGTGAACATTTATTTGGCCTCTGATTGTAGAGGACTTAGTCATTTGGCACATGCACATATAGGTACATGCATTCGTGACTTTTCCCGGCATTTGATTTTGTAAATGATTTGAACTGAGAATGTGTGAGATAATTAGATTGGATTATGATATCTTGGGAATTATAGAATAATTGGGTGTGAATGGTGGATTTGGAACTGTACTAGAGTGATCGCCAATTGATTGTGAACTTTAGACATGTTTCTGAAAATTTGGGAGAAAATGTCCGGACCGAAAATTCTCCGAGTGGAGGACCGAAATAATTGTCCAATGGCTACGGAAATTTAGAAATATGATTTTAAGAAGTAATATGACGAGCCATTGTAATTTGGAGATGAATTGGATCGGAAATGAAAGTGAAAAGAGAAAGAGATTTGAGGATAAAGTCTAGAGGTTTAAGTGATTAACCTATAAATGCTTTAGATTTCAATTGAAGAAGGCAAAATCCTCTTTTCCTTCCTCCTAAGGCACGACTGTTTCGTTTCTCCTCCAGCGATCGATCCTCCGTTCTTCCTCCTTGTGTGATTGATCGTTGGCTTGTTGTTTGCTTCTTCTTCCTTGTGCAAATCCCATCCTAAACCCTAAGGAAGATGATGTTTTGGTATGGCTATGGGAGCTAAACCGTTGATGTTAAGGTTTAGGGATTTTCTGAGATTCGAAGGTTTTGAGTTTGATTTGGTAAGTATATGATTTCATGTTGTTTATTATTGTGTTTAAAGCATGCATGGGGTTAATTGTTAGAGATTTGAGTGTTTAAGTTGAGTTAATACTGGATTTTAGAGAGAGAAAGAGGAAAAGGAAATCGGAGAAGATGAACCAGGGTCGCACGTCGCAACGAATAAATATTTAGACGTCGCGACGTGGAAATTGCTTAGACGTCGCGACGAGTAAGGTGGGGACGTCGTGGCGGCGTGAAACATTGACCTTGTGGCGAGCCTCTCTCTCACATCATGGCGAGCCGAAGGAAGTGTCGTCATGGCATGAGCGACTCCATGCGTCATGACGAGTGTGTCTGTGCATCATGGCGAGGAACGATTTCGATGTGTTTTAATTGGGTTTTGAGGCATAACTAATTGTGTAGACCTCAATTGAGGTGATGTTCGATTTGTTATGATCTAGTGAATGAGGTCTATAATTGAGGAAAAGAATAAAAGTTTGACTTAGATTTCGAGAGCACATTTAGTGAAAGATAGTTAAGAATGTGATTGTATTGCAACCTAAAGATTATACTTGGTAATTGGGGTATAATGTGAGACTTTGAAAGTAAATTCATTATTCTTGGAAATTTTAGGAACTGAGCATAAAGAATGAATTTGATCTAGAGAGTAAGGCTATTTGATTGTGAGATAATACCCAATGAGTATGAGTGGATAAATTGATTGGAAATTAGAATTTGAAATTGAAAGTTCTGTAATATGTTATTGAATCGAAATGAGCCGATAGTGATCAAGTGAGTGAAAGTTAGATACTGAGTAAAAGAAAGTGGAAAGGGCAAATGGTACCGGAAAATCATGAATAGGCATAGTACATACATTATTCAAGGCATGTGCATCATTAATTATTTTTTTGTGCATTTTGTAATGAATGAAATTAATTGATTGTTATAGAGCCGATGGATCGATAATCCACAGACGATCTTTGGAGCTTCTAGGAAGCAGACTAGGAAGTTCGGTGAGTAACCTAGTTGGTTCCTCGGCCTTTATGTGTTTAATATCTTGCCATTATGCCATGTGAGAGAATGGAGGATATATGTGTTTGTTTTGATTGATTTGGGACCACGGGTGTCCAAGTATTTGAATGTGATATTGAAGTGCAAAATGTGTATCTGCATGTGAATCTTTCTTTGTGAAATGATTGGAAATGTGATTTGATACATGTGTATTGTCTATAGAGATATGAATGAACTTGTGAAATCCATAATTGGTTAATAAATAATGGTTGTGATGGAGCATATTACGATCAGACTATAAGCTCATCAATTGTGAAAAGGAATAGTGCATACCCGGAGGGCTCTCCTATCCCCAATGTGAGCGAGCAAGAGTGCATACCTGTGGGGCTCTCCTACTTGCTTAAAATGTGATTCTTGTGAATGAACCGAGCTTTGAGCTCGAGGGAGTCGATGTATGCCCGAGGACTCTCCTACTCCCTAAGTGTATCTGAATTCTGTTCCGTTAAGTGCCCAGTCACAACTCAAAGTAAAACAATGGAAATTATGGGATGAGATTTGTGTGCAGTGTCGATATGTATGTGAATAGTGTGAAAGGCGATACGCCTTATATGTGTACAAATTGGCAATGCCTGAGTTAATTTGGAATGTGATAATATATGAAAAGATGTGAATTGTTTGGTTATGCATACGTTGAGTGAACCATCGATGATGGTTTCTCACTGAGTTCGCAAACTCACCCAATATTGCAATTATTTTTCAGAATTGAAGAGTACCCGTTAGTAAAACGGGAGTATGTTCTGCAGATTCAAGTGAAGGTCAAGTCGGGATCGATTCGTGTTTGCATTACATGTCTTTATTTTTGTAATAAAGTGTTTATTTGTATTTGTGAAATTGACCTCAATGGCTCTTTTGAAAATGTGTGTATTGAAATTGGATGTGATTGAATGAGTACCCAATTTGGGTATGGAATTCCGCACATGTGTTTTAAAAAGAATAATGTACCGATTTACAAGCAGTGGTTATACGCCACCCCGCAAGACACGGACTCGGATATCTTTGTGGATGTCGGGTTGGTCTTCATGGGTGTGGGTGTTACATTTGTGGTATCAGAGCCCAGAAGTACAATCTTACATGAGCGTTCTGAAAAATGTGCCAAGTTACATGCATTTAAGTCGTGTCACGGCAGACAGTGACAACTGATCCCCAGTCGAGTATATGAGTCACAAGTAGGAGCCTGTACCAATTGTTTCAGTCATTAGAATTTGTGAGAAAATTGATGATATATTAGAATGGGATAAATGCCAGTTGTGGATACCATGAAATCGGAAAAAGGTATATGATTCGATTTGACAAATGAAGATTGAGTGTATTGGTATTAGTGGATACATTATGGAATGCGATATCCGGGTTATACCGGGGGTATATCCTTTAATGTGAGATAGATATTAATATGTTCTGAACTGATAGAGGAAATTAGAGCTATGATAGAAATGACAAGAGTACAAGTGTATAATGTGGATGAAATGAAAGGTTATAATTGAGATTGATTACTATGACGAGTGTTATGAAAAATGATTTATAATTGTGACTCGATTACATTAGAGAGAAATCAAGAATGATGGTACATCTATGATGTTGATTTTGAGTGTGAAAATAGAAGGGTGCGATGTAATAATGAAAAGATTGAGAGGTAAGACAATGATACTGATAAGTGAAACAGATGTTCCGGTTTAGTTGATTTGCCTAAGTGAATACACACCTGATTATGGGAGCCCCATGGTAAGTGAAAATATTAACCGAAATTGTCTCATATATGTAGAGATGGCATGAGAAGTAAATTTAAGGGATGATTGTATTGTATAAAGTTCAATATGAGTTCGAATGAAAAAGGAAAGTGTTTATGATAAATCAATTGGGAAAGAAGAGAGACTGTAAATGGTGGTACCAAAAAGAGAAAGGTTATCTCGATTAAATGTGATTAAAGAGTTCTTAGTAGTATAAGCTATTAATGGGTAAATTGATGAGAATACATTTTCAAATAAGATGTGATGATTATAGTGATTTATTGGGAATGAATTGAAATTGTTACATGTTGAGGACTTGATCATGATATAATCCTCACGAGTGAGGATAGGTGCAAAAAGAGAGTATTGTGTATCCTTAGTGTAAGTGACTAATTGGTACATCGATGCAATGATTTTTTCTGGTACGGACCTCATTGAACAATATTAAAAAGGATGTTCTGATGATATGGATTATGGCATAGATTGATCTACATGGGATATTATGTATAGTTGGAAATTGAGTCCGTGTGACATTGAGAATGACTGACAAGAAATGTGATGACTGTGATATTGAGGAATTTCATAAGTAGTATTGATGAAAATACAAGAAATCTACTTGCAAAGAAGAATTTACCTGAATTGGATTAAGTTGCTCGAATGATTCAATTAAATAGTGATCAATGCAAGGACTATATAGAGATAAATTTGAAATGAATTACAAGTTAATTTGGAGTCTTAATTCTAGCAGAGACTCGAGCGTAAGAGGTAGAAAATGCTTTCATTATAATGATGAGATGAATCCAATTATGTAAGAGAATTACTGAACATTAAGAAAATAGTAATTGCGAATATGAGGAGAAAATAGATTCGTGTATGGTTTATGTCTTTGAAAATCTGAAATTGATTTGATGAATGTTTATTTAACGCAGGCAATGATCTATTGCAAATAAATTGGGTTATGTGGAGACATTAGGGTAAAAGGAACATATGTCAGAATATGTTATGATGGAATTGAGAAAATTATAAGAAAATCGTTCCTCATTGGAGACTTTTGATATTTAAAGAGTTATACAAATTGATCACGGGTATAAGGAATTTTGGATTGTAATTGTCCGAGATGACAATGCCCTAATAATATTGTGCTACTGAAAAGTAAAGTGTCTTGAGTGCATTCAGATTGGAAAATCATTAAGATCATCGATGATCGATTAAATGCATTTGAAAAGTGAAGAAGATAAATCGGCACAGATGAGGAAATTGTATCCTATGCGAACTTCATAAGAGTGAATTTGACCTTGATTGAATAAATAGTGGATGAATTATTATTCGAAAATGGCATTGGGAGACTTAATGAAGATAGGGGTATGGATACAATGCGAAATTGTTAGGGACTTAAATATGTATACGGGATTTGGAGATTTTGCATTATATACTGAAATGTCGATAAAGGTTATCTTATGTCGATGAAAGTGTGTAAAGTGACTTTTGTACCTTGGGACAAGTAAAACTTTATGGCCTGTATTGTGATTGATGATTTGAGATATGTTGTAATGAGTGTTGCTCTAAAAGCTTGGAGACAAAAATTGTACAGAAACAATTGAAGATGTCTGCGAATGTGCAAATCAATAGTGATAGAGGTATTTTGTGAATTTGAAAGATTTGAAAAGAATTAAGCGATTGAATAATTCAAATTATGCGAGTCATGAAATTAAATGGATTGAACAGGAAATTCAAATGAGTTGATCGCAATTTGAGCGATAAGGTTTTGATTGTATGAATGAGTAAAAATCGTCGAGCTAGCAAAAAAAAAGGGGCTAAAAGAAAGTATTATTTGTTATTGGAATTCCGAAACTGGTGTGTATATTTAAGAAGATTGGCAAAGACCAAATTAAGGTGTTGTCATTTGCGAATGTTATCGAGAAACTGTTGGAGAAATCGTGAGAAGCGATTAGAGTCTTATGGTTTAGTAAGAGCAAATCGAAAGAGGAATCGATAATTTAGCGTGAAGAATCGAATGGTTGTATGTGTGATTAACCAACAGGCTTGTCTGTTGGAATCAATTGTTTAATGGATAATTTGGGAATTCATAGGGACATAAATTGGAGTATAGTCTAAATTGATTGTAGCTATATCAATTGTTGCATTGGTGACACCATTTGAGCAGTGTATATGTTGAGAGTAAATGAATCTGTAATGAGGATTTCGAAATCAAAATTTATGACAATGTATCGAGTTGATTGTTATCGAGGTGATTATAATCTTATGAGATTAAGGTTTTATCACTAAAGAAATGTAATATGATAAACGATAAATGAATGTTTTGAAGTGTATCGCTTGGCGGATACACTTAGATAGAGACACAGTGTAATGAATGGAAATTAAATTCGATATGTAGTGATCTCTATGGATCAGAGTGAATGGAACTACGGATTTGTAAACCTGAAAAAGATGTTTCGGATCTAAAGTGTTACTTGGACAGGATTAGAAAATATTGTTATGATCTGACATATGTATTATCGATATCGAAAGTAAAGAATTGTGAGTGATCTTGAAGAAACTATGAGACTGCGTAAAGTTAGAGAAAAGATAAAGAGTAATTGATAGTATTGATTTCAGTTATTTGGCAGAAATTAGCTATATAGTAACATAAGTGGGAAACAGTATATAGTGATCGGAACAATTCCCCCACCTCCCTGATCAATCGTATATGAAATTTTGAGAACGAAATTTTTGTAAGGAGGGGAGAATTGTAACATCCCGACCCCAATGGGAAGGGTGTATGGGTCAATTTGGTCAGGCTAGTAATTTGCATTTCATATTTCTGATGTGAACATTTATTTGGCCTCTGATTGTAGAGGACTGAGTCATTTGGCACATGCACATATAGGTACATGCATTCGTGACTTTTCCCGGCATTTGATTTTGTAAATGATTTGAACTGAGAATGTGTGAGATAATTAGATTGGATTATGATATCTTGGGAATTATGGAATAATTGGGTGTGAATGGTGGATTTGGAAATGTACTAGAGTGATCGCCAATTGATTGTGAACTTTAGACATATTTCTGAAAATTTGGAAGAAAATGTTCGGACCGAAAATTCTCCGAGTGGCGGACCGATTGACTGAATAGGACCGAAATAATTGTCCAATGGCTACGGAAATTTAGAAATATGATTTTAAGAAGTAATATGACGAGCCATTGTAATTTGGAGATGAATTGGACCGGAAATGAAAGTGAAAAGAGAAAGAGATTTGAGGATAAAATCTAGAGGTTTAAGTGATTAACCTATAAATGCTCTAGATTTCAATTGAAGAAGGAAAAATCCTCTTTTCCTTCCTCCTAAGGCACGATTGTTTCGTTTCTCCTCCAGCGATCGATCCTCCGTTCTTCCTCCTTGTGTGATTGATCGTTGGCTTGTTGTTTGCTTCTTCTTCCTTGTGCAAATCCCAGCCTAAACCCTAAGGAAGATGATGTTTTGGTATGGCTATGGGAGCTAAACCGTTGATGTTAAGGTTTAGGGATTTTCTGAGATTCGAAGGTTTTGAGTTTGATTTGGTAAGTATATGATTTCATGTTGTTTATTATTGTGTTTAAAGCATGCATGGGGTTAATTGTTAGAGATTTGAGTGTTTAAGTTGAGTTAATACTGGATTTTAGAGAGAGAAAGAGGAAAAGGAAATCGGAGAAGACGAACCAGGTTCGCACATCGCGACGAATAAATATTTAGACGTCGCGACGTGGAAATTGCTTAGACGTCGCGATGAGTAAGGTGGGGACGTCGTGGCGAGCGTGAAACATTGACGTCGCGGCGAGCCCTCTCCCTCACATCGCGGCGAGCCCGAAGGAAGCGTACGTCGCGGCGAGCGTCTGCACATCGCGGCGAGCGACTCCCGCACGTCGCGACAAGTGTCTGTGCGTCGCGGCGAGGAACAGTTTTTGATGTGTTTTAATTGGGTTTTTGAGGCATAATTAATTGTGTAGACCTCCAATTGAGGTGATGTTCGATTTGTTATGATCTAGTGAATGAGGTCTATAATTGAGGAAAAGAATAAAAGTTTGACTTTCGATTTCTGAGAGCACATTTAGTGAAAGATAGTTAAGAATGTGATTGTATTGCAACCTAAAGATTGTACTTGGTAATTGGGGTATAATGTGAGACTTTGAAAGTAAATTCATTGTTACTGGAAATTTTAGGAACTGAGCATAAGGAATGAATTTGATCAAGAGAGTAGTGCTATTTGATTGTGAGATAATACCCCAGCGAGTATGACTGGATAAATTGACTGGAAATTAGAATTTGAAATTGAAAGTTCTGTAATATGTTATTGAATCGAAATGAGCCGATAGTGATCAAGTGAGTGAAAGTTAGATACTGAGTAAAAGAAAATGGAAAGGGACAAATGATACCGGGAAAATCATGAATAGGCATAGTACATCTGTTATTCAAGGCATGTGCATCATTAATTATTTTTTACTGTGCATTTTGTAATGAATGAAATTAATTGATTGTTATAGAGCCGATGGATCTATAATCCACGGACAGTGTTGGAGCTTCCAGGAAACAGCTAGGAAGTTCAGGTGAGTAACCTAGTTGGTTCCTCAGCCTTTATGTGTTTAATATCTTGCCATTATGCCATGTGGAGAGAATGGAGGGATATATGTGTTTGTTTTGATTGATTTCGGACCACGGGTGTCCGAAGTATTTGAATGTGATATTGAAGTGCAAAATGTGTATACTGCATGTGAATGATGCTGTGAAATGATTGGAAATGTGATTTGATACATGTGTATTGTCTATAGAGATATGAATGAACTTGTGAAATCCATAATTGGTTAATAAATAATGGTTGGATCGAGCATATTCGATCGGAGCTATAAGCTCATCAATTGTGAAAAGGAATAGTGCATACCGGAGGGCTCTCTATCCCTAATGTGAGCGAGCAGTAGTGCATACCCAGGGGGCTCTCCTACTTGCTTAAAATGTGATTACTGTGAATGAACCGAGCTTTGAGCTCGAGGGGAGTCAGTGTATACCCAGAAGGCTCTCCTACTCCCTAAGTGTATCTGAATTTTGTTCCGTTAAGCGCCCAGTCACAACTCAAAGTAAAACAATGGAAATTATGGGAAGAGATTTGTGTGCAGTGTCGATATGTATGTGAATAGTGTGAAAGGCGATACGCCTTATATGTGTACAAATTGGAAATGCCTGAGTTAATTTGGAATGTGATAATATGTGATAAGATGTGAATTGTTTGGTTATGCATGCGTTGAGTGAACCATCGATGATGGTTTCTCACTGAGTTTGCAAACTCACCCAACATTGCAATTATTTTTCAGGAATTGAAAAGTACCATGTTAGTAAAACGGGAGTATGTTTGCAGGATTCAAGTGAAGGTCAGAAGTCGGGATCAGTTCGTGTCTGCATTACATGTCTTTATTTTTGTAATAAAGTGTTTATTTGTATTTGTGAAATTGACCTCAATGGCTCTTTTGAAAATGTGTGTATTGAAATTGGATGTGATTGAATGAGTACCCAATTTGGGTATGGAATTTCGCACATGTGTTTTAAAAAGAATAATGTACCAATTTCTGAACGGGTGGTTAGCACGCCACCCTCGCGGGGCACGGACTCGGATATCACTGTGGATGTCAGGTTCGGGTCTTGCGGGTGTGGGGTGTTACAGTATTTTTGCAGAACATGAGATAAGAAATGAGAAAGAAAAATAAAGGGAAGTTGGGAGAGTGGTTAGCCTCTCGAAAGCTAACCAAAAGGTGGAAGAAGGTGCTGTCTATTCAGGGAGTTCTTTGGAGGAGAAGGTACAGGAGGAGTCCTGTGAGCCTACATTACTGCTATACTTCTTTTCTTTCTATTTCTTGATCTAGAGCCTAAGGGATTCACTATTATTTACTTACTAAGCACTGGATGTACTGGGTGTTTGGCTACTAAAATAGAATACATATAAATAAAGATTGCTAGTGATCTATCAACTTTGTATCAGAGTAGTAACGTTGGGGCATGGTGAATACCAGAATGGAGGCCAGAGTGGATCAGGTAGAAAAGGAGCTAGGTTCAATGAAGGGAGACATCACCGAAATTAAAGGGTGGTTGATTGAACTCAGAGACTCAATAGCTAGAATGGAAGAAATGGGTAGAAGGCCAGGGAAGGAACCTATGGTTGAACCATCGAAATCCAGAGCTGAAGGAGGAAGAAGAGAGATGGCTGAGGAGACGCACAACCATGAGAGATTTCGGAAACTGAAACTACCCATTGTTGAGGGAGATTATCTGGTTGGGTGGTTGTTCAGGGTGGAAAGATATTTTGATATAAATGGGTTGAAAGAGATAGAAAAGATGGAGGCGGCAGCAGTGTGTCTAGAAGGGAAAGCTCTCAAATGGCTGTAATAGATGGAGGTGAGGAGTCCACTACGTACCTGGAGAGAGTTCAAGAAGGAACTACTAGAGAGGTTTCAACACTCTCAACAAGGGGATCCGTATGAAATGCTCATGGTGTTGAGGCAGGAGGGGACCATAACTGAGTATAGGGAAAGGTTTGAAGCCCTTTCAGCCACAGTGAGGGAAGCTTCTAATGAGTGCTTGATTGGAACTTTCAAAAATGGGTTAAAGGTGGGAATAAGGGCTGAGCTACGGCTAATGAAGGTTGACACCTTAAAGGGGCTTATGGACTTAGCCCAAAGAATGGAGGAAAGAAACCAGATCATGGAACAAGCACAAGAGGAACACTTGGGTAAGCATTTGAGGGGCTGGGTAAATCAGAGGGGAGCTGGACCTAAAGGGAATTAGAGTTGGGTCACAGGTCTAAATGACCCGAGTAGGACCACCAGCTACTTTCCCAACCAGGCAGCAGAGACAAGGAAGGGCAACACATTAGTACCTTCAGGGACAGGTTCAAACAACATAGCGTCCTAAATTTGCAGTGCTACTCTAACTACTGGGTCTTATTGGTGACTCACAGAGGCCGAGGTTGCCAGGAAGAGAGCATTGGGGTCTGTTTTAAGTGTGATGAGAAGTATAGCCCAACCCATGTCTGTAAAAATAAACAACTCAGTGTGCTTCTGCTGCAACCCATCGATGAGAAGGGAGACAGGATCATAGAGGAGGATAATTCCTAAACAGAGGAAGTACATAGGGGGGAAGAAAATGAACCAGCTACCCTAGAGTTGTCGATGAATTCGGTGGTAGGAATTACCACCAATAACACTATGAAGTTATTGGGGAGTTGTATGGGAGAAAAAGTTCTCATATTGATAGACAGTGGGGCATCACATAACTTCATCACTTCAGAAACAGTAGAGAGGCTGAGGATTGAGACGAAAGAAGTGAAAATGTTTGAGGTTTCGCTGGGGGATGGATATAAGGTAAAGGGCAACCAGTAGTGGCCCACTGTGGAGGTGAACTTACAGGGAATGGAGATTAAGCAATCATTCTAGGTGTTTGAAATGGGGGGAGCTGACATGGTTCTTGGTATTGAGTGGTTGAAGTCCTTGGGAGAAGTGAGAGTCAACTGGAACTAATTAACAATGAAGGTAAAACAGGGCAGAGAGGAATACTGCTTGGAAGGGGATCCGAGCCTAGTTAAAACCATGGTGTCTCTAAAGGCTGCTATAAGAACTCTTAAGAGTGGGCGTCAAGGGTATTTAACTGAATTCGGAGAATTACAGATGAAGGAAGTGGAAAGAGAACCTTTACCTATGGTTGTCCAATAACTATTAGAAGAATATACAACAGTGCACACACCAACAACAGAGTTACCACCTCACTGGGAGCAAGATCACACCATTACCTTGAAACCAAGGGCTACTCCACCAAACATACGCCCATACCGATATCCCCATTTACAGAAGGCAGAAATCGAGAGGTTGGTTCGAGAAATGCTGCTGGCTGGTGTAATTCGGCCCAGCAAGGGGCTTTTTTTGTAACATCTCGTTACCAATATGAAGGGCATATTGGTAATTCGGATGGATTAGGATCGGGTGCATGCATAAGTTGAATTGGCACATGCATTTAGCCTCTTCTATTATTGATAAATGACTGTTATTGCACCAGCATATTAGTGTATATACATGTATGACATATTCCCGATTTAATTGTGTAAATTGGAAAATCAGGTGATAATTGTGCAGATTAGGTTTTGATTATAGAATTGGAATGAAATTTTAATTTAGGGGTTTAAAAATTGGAATTTGAGTATAGGATTATGTGTCTCCTAATTTTGAGGATTTATAGGAATTTTTCGGAAATTTTTAGAGTAATGGGTCTGGACCGGAAAAATGGCTTAATGACTGATTAATTAGATTTCGGTTCCGAAATTGATTGACTATTGGCATGAGATTATTTGGGTCATGATTTTAGGATTTATTATTTATAGTCATTGCAAAATTGGGAGAAATTTTGAATAAGAATTGAAGTTTTAGACCCTAAGAATTGGGCACGTGGTTTGAGAATTTGACTAAACATGCCCTTAGCTTTAAAATCCTCGTATAAAACCACTTACCTTTGAATTTCCTTCCACGATGCTTCTCCCTCTTGAAAAGAAATATTGATCTTCTTCTTCTCCTCTTTCGTGGATCATCCTCTTGACTTTGTTTCCTTCCATTTTTCTACTATTAAATTTGCTTCCTTCTTTACCTAAATTTATCTTTGAGCTTGGGTTAGAAGAAAATGATGAGTGGTGAGAAAGTGGGTGATTGTCGTGGGTGGTGATTGAGTTGAGGGTTGGAGATTTGAAGTGCTATTTGAAGATTTAAGGCTTGAATCAAGTAAGTTACTATTTCTTTATGTCTTAAGTTGTTTGATTTGATCATTGAATTAAGTTATTAACTGTTTATGAATTTAGAAGTTTCGGATGATATAGGTTTTGAGAAAAATTTTGATTTTGATATGGGTATTTGAAGAATAACTGATATTTGATGGATTTGAGGTTAGAAATAAGTTGGGTGTAGTGTTTTAAATTGATTGGGAGTGATCTGAATTGAATTGAATGGATTATATATCAGAAGATCTAGGAAATTCTGAGTTTCGGACGCAAATCTGGGATTGCACGTCGCGACCCCTTCTTGCACGTCGCGACGAGCGAAAATGGATACACCGCAGGGAGAGAAGAGGCATGCGTCGCGGCGAGGGCGAGAGGTCTCGCCGCGGCGAGCGACCATGCGTTGCGGCGAGGACCCCTAAATGTCTGAAAATGAAGTGTTTTCTTGGAGGTTTAAATTTATTATAAGTTTGGCTATGGATTAATTGAACTTTAGAGACTAAGAATTGTGAATTGATATGAGGGAAACTCGGAATTTAATTCTATGATTCTCGAAATCAGATGGCGATTAATTAGTGAATGTGAATTATCAATTGGAGTGGTTTTTAGTCAATTGAATTGTGGTATTAGGAATTGCTATTATTTAGAGGAAAAGAGAATTGAATTGGAAGATTCGGGAATAGGATCGGGAATGTCATAACATGTATTGTACTAATCGCATTCATTACATATGCATTATTAAATATCAGAAATTGTGCAATTAGTAATGTTGGTTTATTCTGATTGTTATAGAGGCTCAAGTGGAGCGTCGATCGTCCGATATAGCTGAGACTTCCCGACAGTAGCTCGAAAGTTCAGAGGTGAGTAACCTAGTTGGTTTCTCAACCTGTATGTGTTACATTTTATGCACCTATGCCATGTGGAGTTAAGGGTGGATCTATGTGCTTGCTTTTGAATGATTTCGGACCACAGGTGTTCGAAATATTTGGAATTGTTATAGAAGTGTTAATTGTGCATAAAATTGAAATTGATTGGTTTAATTCGAAATTGGACATAGTGTGATAGGTTGTGACACAATTATTAAGAATTGAACATGTGCATTCATGCATAAAGGCATTATCAAATAATTGACAGTTGTGACCGGTGCAACCACCGTATTTTCAGAGCTTCAAGCTCAACGCATCAGGGCCTCGAGCCCAATGATTTCAGAGCCACAGGTTCAACGTATTAGGGCTTCAAGCCCAACAAAATTCAGAGCCACTGGCTCAACGTAAATGAGCTCAGGCGCACGGTCACAACAACGTAATAATCGGAAAGTGTCACATATGCATTTTTCATATGAAATGATCAAATGTGAATCGTATGAAAGGCGAAACGCCTTATAAATGTGAAATTGAATGTATGTGGTTTTCTGAAAGTGTTGGTATATGTTACTTCCGTAAATTACGTGTATATGCATGAGTTGAGTGGACCATCGATGATGGTTTCTCGTTGAGTTCGCAAACTCACCCAACATTGCAATTATTTTTCAGGACAATGATAATAGACTCCTAGCTCCAGGGTTCGACTTTTCCGCTGTGTGAGCGCGTTGGCTCGGGAAGCATGGCTCATAGGTCGGTCAACTGGGTTCGATTTTGAGGATGATCTAGCTTAGGCTTTTATCTCAGCTCCTTTTTGGAATATATGTATAGACTGTGGAAACTGATATTCCTGTAAATGCTATTTCGAGGTTATGAAAAGAAAATCTTTTGGGTTTAAAAATTTAGCGATTTTGATATTGCAGTTTAATTATATCGATGCCATGAGGTTTATAAAATTGATCGTTCGTAGTGCACCCTCATCGTGGGTTATGTATCGGAACGACTTACGGGCGTCTCGGTGCATACCCTACGGTAAGGGGGCGCTACATTAGGTGGTATCAGAGCATGGTTTGGCATCTTTTGGGCATAGTATTGTTAGGCTTGAATTTTTGTAAGAAAAGCAGAAATTGATCAGAATTCTTGTTTATTATAGGTCATCCGTCCTTGGTGATCAGGTAGATCAACCAGCTGACCATGGATCAGTCGGAGCTAGTAGGGAGTCCTCAGTGCCTCTATTTAAGGAGCAGCCTCCTAGAGTTCCCGTGAGATGGGAGAGGAGGTATGATCGATTCATGTGGAGCTATAAACTTTATGGCGGCCAGAGACCTGCTGAGGTGAGGATGGTTGGAGAGGACTGAGAGAGTCCTAGATCAGATGGACTGCGACTCTGATGAGCGTTTTGATTATGCGGTCTCTTTGCTTTAGGGTCCAGCATATCAGTGGTGGAAGACTATCCCGGGCAGTACTGCCAGACCCTGTATTCTAACTTGGGAGGATTTCTTGCGAGCCTTTCAGGATAATTACATGCCTAAGGTCTATTTGGAAATGAAGATGCAGGAGTTCTTGGAGTTGAGACAGGGCCAGATGACAGTGGCCGAGTATGAGGTGCGGTTCAATGAGCTGATGGGGTATGCTTCTGTTCTGATTGCTTCAGAGGCCGATAGGTGCCGGAGATTTGAGGGAGGGCTTAATCTGGAAATCCGTACCAGGTTAGCCCGGTCTGATATGAGTACCTTTATTGAGTTGAGAGCTGCTGCAGTGCGGATTGAGCAGCTTCTGAGGCAGAGTCAGGCTAAGACTGGTCAGGGATCCAGGGGTAAGAGATCGAGTGACAGTCAGGGCAGCTCTGGTAGGAGTGTTAGCAGGCCCCAGAGCAGGATTTTCAGATCTTCAGGAGGATCCAGACAGTCTGGTTTTGTTCAGAGGGGGAGATTTGGGCAGAGTGGCAGTGGCAGAGGTTTGGGGCAGTCTCCTGTTTGTGTGCATTGTGATAAGAGGCACAGTGGTGAGTGTTAGCGAGTGACTGGAGCCTGTCTGGCATGTGGCTCCATGGATCATCTGATTAGGAATTGCCCTATGACATTGGGAGTTCAGTCTGCTGTGAGTGGGAGAGCTGGTAGTAGTTCAACAGTGCAGCAAAGTCGCAGTGGTGGACCTGAATTTAGGGGCCGAGGCAGAGCCCGAGGTAGAGCTGGAGATTCCTTTGTGGGGACCGAGAGTCGTGGCAGCCGACCACAGTCCCAGGACAGGGTCTACGCCATGACTAGGCAGGAGGCCCAGGATTCTCCGGATGTCATAACAGGTATCCTTTTGATTTCTGGCTTTGAGGTTTTTGCATTGATAGATCCAAGTTCCACGCATTCTTTCATTGCACTGCATGTAGCATGTAGATTGCACGGGGATAGGGAGATGTTGCAGTGTGGGTTGGAGGTGAGTACACCTCTAGGTAGTACTACTGCTTTGGGAGAGGTCTGTAAGGGGTGCTCGATCCAGATAGATCAAGCAGTGTTGAGTGCAGATCTGATAGTATTGCTTTTGAGAGAGATAGATGTGATTCTGAGGATGGACTGGCTCACTGCCCATAAGGCTATTATGGATTGCTATACCAAGGAGGTCGTGTTGGAGTCTCCTAATCAGCCTAGAGCAGTTTTTCGAGGTGTTAGTCAGGCAGTGCCAGCCAAGATGATTTCCTTTTCTGAGCGCCTTGAGATTGATGCAGGGAGGTTGTGAGGCCTATTTGGCTCATGTGATTGATTCCAGAGTTGAGCAGAGGTGTTGGACCCCGAACCTTGAGTGATAATTTGACTTAGTAATATGAATGATCAAGTGGATGAGTTGATTGAAATTAAGTTGAAAATCAAGAAATAAAGAGAGAAAGTGTGAAGATATGAAAATATGAAAAAAGATTGACTTTTTGGCCTTTGATAGTTGACTTTTGATTTAGGCATAATTTGAGAAAGTGATCTACATGAAACTTGTAGGTTATGTTAAGAGCTTTCTGTAGACATAAAGTTTGCAATTTTTCGATATCGGGAGTGAAAGTTATGATCAGTCAAAATTTATGTGTGCTATGGTTGACTTTTAACTTTAAGTATGACTTTGACTGAGAAATTAACCTAGTTAGAGGTTAATTGAGCTTTGATGTTCTTCATTAAAATTGAAGGATTTGTTTTGATCTTTATTTTGATATAAAATATAGAATTTTTTGATCTTGGAATAATAAGTTATGATTTTTATAAGTTTATATTGTGGTTTTAGCATGATTATTAGAGGATAGTATCTTTGACCGGAAAATGGACTCCCGTAGGAGTCAAATTGATTTTTATGTCCTTCATGGAAGATGTAGAGCTTCCTTTAAGCTTTCTATAGAGACTAAGTTTGTCAAAATTGGAGTTCGGGATTAAGAGTTATGAATTTCGGAAGTTTTGGATTTTATGTGAAAAAAAGAGAAAATGAAGATCGTCGCTAAAGGCGACGAGGCGACGCATCTATACTGATGACGGCGACGTTTAGCTCGCGTCACTAAGCGACGATCGTCGTAGCGATGGCGATGGCGTCGTCGACAGCGTCGATAGGCGACGCGTCGCCAGGCGACCTTGCCTAAATCACGCGCAACACGCTGGTGTTTAAACAGTGCGACGCGTTTTGTTTCTCCAAACGGTAGTTTTGATTCCTTTGTTAGCCTCCTTTCACAAATTCGACCTTTGTTCACTATTTTGCTTATATCTTTTCCGTCCGACATCCGATTGAGTCGATTCTTACGGCGTTGGATTCCTAAGACAATTATCTACATCCTCATAGAAATTTGTTAATTTTTGAGATTAAATTAATGGTGATTAATTTAATCAAAGTGAGTCGGG
Organism: Erythroxylum novogranatense; assembly: GCA_029891385.1. Taxonomy (NCBI): domain Eukaryota; kingdom Viridiplantae; phylum Streptophyta; class Magnoliopsida; order Malpighiales; family Erythroxylaceae; genus Erythroxylum; species Erythroxylum novogranatense. The sequence continues at coordinate 65,382,757 of CM057235.1, read as the reverse complement.
AAATTTTCCCAAACATGGTTCAGTATTTTGAGAAATTCGGGATCTACAGAGATCCGATTGAAGCCATTCTGAAGGCGAAATAAAGATAAGACAAGGGGCTACAAGTCATATGAAGAGATGAAATGTCAATTTTGCCCCTAAGACTTTTAATTTCTGAATTTAAGTTCGGATTAGGGTGTAAATTTTGGATTAGGAACACCTGGGAGTATTTTAAGCATAATTTTTGATATGGGAATCGAAATGAGGGGATTCTTATTTTGAATTAATCTAGAGACATAAGGCTACAATTGTTATGAAGACATCGAGTTTCAATTTTGGGATTAAGAATGTGAAATTTTGGACGGAAATAATCGTGCATGGAAAATGTGTTAGAATATGGATATTCCCGAACTGTTTTGCGCATAACTTTTGGTGTAGTGATCTGAATTGAGTGCGGTCAGTGGCGTTGGATTCGTATGATTGAGAGGAACATTTATCTAGAAGGAAGTTTTGATAAATTCCTTCAATTTGATAGTGCGAATCGGGCCCGCAAGTGTGTATGACATAAAGCAAAGTATAAGGGCATTTATGGAACAACACTTAAGGAATTAAGACTTTAAGGTCTTTTATCATTTTTTTTAGTGACATGGCATATAAATATCTAATGGGCTGCTGTGTAGTGTATAGAGTGACGATTATTCTAGATGAATAAAGAAGAAATAAGAAGAAAGGAAGTGTTTGACATGTGGATGAAGGAGAACCACGCAAGTTTGGCAATGAAGAGACCATGAAACGATGTGGTTTTAATTATGAGTTATAAGTTAAGTGTTGCTGCCGTTTTGGAGAGGAGGAGGTCGACTTTGAGTTACAAAATAAGAAGAGAAATAAGAAGAGTGTAGAGAGAGCTTGGAGATGGTGATGGAGAAGAGAAAAAGTAAGGGTTTTTGATATTTTTTTTTAAGGTTTTAGCTTATGTTTTGCTTGGTTTCAAAGGAAAAAGAGTGGAAAAGCTTGAAAGCTTCCCTTGGCCTTGCAAAAATCTGAAAAAAAAAAAAAAGAAGAGAAAAGAGGTTGAGGAAAGAAGAAGGAATTTGGAGAATTGACGATTTGGACAAACTTCTGGCATCATTTCGAGGTGGGTAACATATTTATATTTTGAATTATAAGCTATATATAAAGTTTCAAAAAGTAAAGAAAGCAAGAATTGGATTTTTGATAAATTATTGTTTTTATAAATGTTTGAAAAATTGGTTTTTCGGAATAAATTTTACGAAAATGCAAAGTTTATGAAATCCGTTGTTTTCATGTTGGACCCCACCCCCCACACCTGGGCTAACATTTTCCACCCAGCGTGTGTTTGCGGGTTATACCACGGCGGGTGTTTGCGGGTTATACCGTGGCATCCAACCTTAATCAGTATTGTCCTCTTTGGTCATGGGTGAGTCACGGCTCGAACCCATGACCTCAAGGTTTTATAATGGCTCAATGGTGAGATGCGTCCACATAAAGTGGAATAAAACCTTGAGGTCATGGGTTGAGCCGTGGCTCACCCATGACCAAAAGGACAATCTGATGAAGGTTGAATCTTGATAACCCAAAAAACACACGCTGGTAGAAATGTTAGCCAGTGTGGAGGTGGGGTCCAACATTAAAAGCGCTTTTAATGTTGGACCCACCCCCACCAGTAGGTGTTTGCGAGTTATCTTGCGGTGAGTGTTTTGGGTTATCTGTGGCATCCAACCTTAATCGGTATTGTCCTCTTTGGTGATGGCTCGATGGTGAGGCGCCCACGTAAAGTGGAATAAAACCTTGAGGTCATGGGTTGGCCGTGGCTCACCCATGACCAAAGAGGACAATCTTGATTAAGGTTGGATGCGGTATAACTCGCAAACACCCGCCGTGGTATAACCCGCAAACACACGCTGGGTCGGAAATGTTAGCCCAGGTGTGGGGGGTGGGGTCCAACAAGAGGTTGCAGGATATTCTCTTGATTAGGAAATTTTCAGATGTGTTTCCTGATGAGTTACCGGGTTTAAGGCAGGATCGGGAGACGGAGTTTTCGATCGACCTCGTTCCAGGTACCGCTCCTATATCCATACCTCCATATAGGATAGCACCGGTGGAACTGAGGGAGCTTAAGGCTCAGTTGCAGGAGCTTCTGGAGAAGGGGTTCATCGGACCTAGTGTTTCGCCATGGGGAGCTCCAGTGTTGTTTGTGAAGAAGAAGGACAGGACTTTGAGGTTGTGCATCGATTACAGGCAATTGAATCGAGTGACAGTAAAGAATAAGTATCCACTGCCTAGGATCGATGACCTATTTGATCAGTTGCAGGGGGCTCAGGTGTTCACTAAGTTAGATATGCGATCTGGTTATTATCAGTTGAGGATAGCAGAGGCCGATGTGCCGAAGAGTGCTTTCAGGAGTAGGTATGGGTATTTCGAGTTCTTAGTGATGCCATTCGGGTTGACAAATGCCCCGGCAGCCTTTATGGGCTTGATGAATAAGGTCTTTCAGCCCTACCTGGATCAGTTCGTGATTGTATTTATTGATGATATTCTGGTGTATTCGAGAGATAGACAAGAGCATGCGGAGCATCTAAGGACTATATTGCAGATTATGAAAAATAGACAGTTGTATGTCAAATTCACTAAATGTGAATTTTGGCTGGATGAGGTGGTGTTCTTAGGCCATATTGTGTCTGGTGAGGGTATCCAGGTGGATCCTCACAAAATTGAGGCAGTGAGGAGTTGGAAGGCCCCTAGGAATGTGTCAGAGTTGCGAAGCTTTCTCGGATTATTACCGGAGGTTTGTCGAGGGGTTTTCTGTGATTTCAGCCCCTCTTACAAAACTTCTTAGGAAGAATGTGGCTTTTAGTTGGTCTGAGGAGTGTCAGAAGAGTTTTGAGGAGCTGAAACATCGGTTGACTACGGCGCCAGTGTTAGCTTTGCCATCAGGAGCTGGAGGCTTTGAGGTGTTCAGTGATGCTTCGCAGCAGGGATTGGGTTGTGTCTTGATGCAGCATGGGAGAGTGATAGCTTATGCCTTGAGACAGTTGAGATCTCATGAGGTGAATTATCCCGTGCATGATTTGGAGTTAGCAGCAGTGGTTTTTGCCCTGAAGATCTGGAGACATTATTTGTATGGTGAGACATTCCAGATCTTCATGGATCATAGGAGTTTGAGGTATTTGCTGAGTCAGCGAGAGTTGAATCTGAGACAGAGGAGATGGATAGAGTTGCTTAAGGATTATGACTGCACGATTGAGTATCATCCAGGGAAGGCTAATGTAGTGGCTGATGCTTTGAGTAGGAGATCTCATATCAGTGCAGCTCAGATTCAGAGTGAGAGATTGCCTAGTTTGATTCAGTTGAGAGCTCTGAATGTGCAGATAGATTTGATTCAGGATGGAGCTCTGATTGCTACTTTGAGGCTTAGGTCGATGTTGCATGACCAGATCAAGAGGGTTCAGGATCAGGATCTTGTATTAGTGCGACTGATGGAGAGAGTGAGATCTGATGTGAATTCTGATTTTGAGTTGAGAGATGGGACTTTTTGGATGGGTCAGAGGCTGTGTGTTCCAGATGTGGATGATCTGAGACGTGAGATTTTGGAGGAGGCGCATGTGGCTGCCTATGCTATGCATCCTGGTACTACCAACATGTATCGTACTCTTAAGTTGGATTTCTGGTGGCCAGGCATGAGGAGGCAGGTGGCAGAGTTTGTTTCTCGATTGTCGGCGTGCGGCGGAGTTAAGTGAGCACCGAGCTCCGATGGGTAAGTTGCATTCGTTGCCCATTCTGGAGTGGAAATGGGAGCGAATTTCGATGGATTTTATTATGGGGTTTCCTAGCACGCCGAGGTAGCATGATGCGATCTGGGTCATAGTGGACCGGTTGACTAAATTGACTCACTTCTTGCCAGTGAGAGAGAACAATACTCTCGATCAGTTGGCCCAGAAGTATGTGGCAGAGATAGTGTGACTGCATGGGGTTTCGGTGTCTATAGTCTCTGACAGGGATCCCAGATTTACTTCGAGGTTTTGGAGGAGTTTGCAGTTGGCTATGGGTACGAGATTGAACTTCAGCACAGCATTTCATCCTCAGACAGATAGGCAGAGCGAGAGGACGATTAAGAATGTTGAGGATATGTTGCGAGCTTGTGTATTGGAGTTCCGAGGTGCATGGGATCAGTATTTAGCTCTGGTTGAGTTTGCTTATAATAACCAGTACCAGAGTAGTATTGGGATGGCACCGTATGAGGCGTTGTATGGGAGGCAGCGTAGATCGCCTCTTTATTGGGATGAAGAGGGTATAAGGATATTAGAGGGTCCCGAGTTGATCCAAGATACTGTGGATAAGGTACAGCTGATTTGAAGTCACATTAAGGCGACTCAGGATAGGCAGAAGAGCTATGTGGATCAGCATCGGAGAGAGATAGAGTACAGTGTGGGAGATAGAGTGTTCCTTCGAGTGTCTCCGTGGAGAGGAGTTTTGAGATTTGGCCGGAAGGACAAGTTGAGTCCTCGGTATATTGGTCCTTATGAGATCCTAAAGAGGATAGGACCATTAGCTTATAGATTGGCATCGCCGAGTGAGATGTCGCAGTTGCACGACGTCTTTTATGTGAGTATGCTCCGGAGATATCATTCAGACCCGACCTATATGATCCCGACTCAGGAGATCGAGGTAGCCAGTGATTTGAGTTATGTCGAAGAGCCGGTGCAGATTATAGGATCACGGGTCAAGCAGTTGAGGAGTGGGTTATTCCATTGGTGAAAGTCCTTTAGAAGAACCACACATCAAAGGAAGTGACTTGGGAGACTGAGGAGCACATGAGGAGGCAGTACCCTCATCTGTTCGACCAGTCAGGTAAGAAAATTTCGGGACGAAATATTTTTTTAGGAGGGGAGAATTGTAACATCCCGTTACCAATATGAAGGGCATATTGGTAATTCGGATGGATTAGGATCGGGTGCATGCATAATTTGAATTGGCACATGCATTTAGCCTCTTCCATTATTGATAAATGACTGTTATTGCACCAGCATATGAGTGTACATACATGTATGACATATTCCCGATTTAATTGTGTAAATTGGAAAATCAGGTGATAATTGTGCAGATTAGGTTTTGATTATAGAATTGGAATGAAATTTTAATTTAGGGGTTTAAAAATTGGAATTTGAGTATAGGATTATGTGTCTTCTAATTTTGAGGATTTATAGGAATTTTTTGAGAATTTTTAGAGTAATGGGTCCGGACCGAAAAAATGGCTTAATGACTGATTAATTGGATTCCAGTTCTAAAATTGATTGACTATTGGCATGAGATTATTTGCGTCATGATTTTAGGATTTATTATTTATAGTCATTGCGAAATTGGGAGAAATTTTGAATAAGAATTGGAGTTTTAGACCCTAAGAATTGGGCATGTGGTTTGAGAATTTGACTAAACATGCCCTTAGCTTTAAAATCCTCGTATAAAACCTCTTACCTTTTGAATTTCCTTCCACGATGCTTCTCCCTCTTGAAAAGAAATATTGATCTTCTTCTTCTCCTCTTTCGTGGATCATCCTCTTGACTTTATTTCCTTCCATTTTTCTACTCTTAAATTTGCTTCCTTCTTTACCTAAATCTATCTTTGAGCTTGGGTTAGAAGAAAATGATGAGTGGTGAGAAAGTGGGTGATTGTCGTGGGTGATGATTGAGTTGAGGGTTGGAGATTTGAAGTGCTATTTGAAGATTTAAGGCTTGAATCAAGTAAGTTACTATTTCTTTATGTCTTAAGTTGTTTGATTTGATCATTGAATTAAGTTATTAACTGTTTATGAATTTAGAAGTTTCAAATGATATAGGTTTTGAGAAAAATGTTGATTTTGATTTGGGTATTTTAAGAATAATTGATATTTGATGGATTTGAGGTTAGAAATAAGTTGGGTGTTGTGTTTTAAATTGATTGGGAGTGATCTGAACTGAATTGAATGGATTATATATCAAAAGATCTGGAAAATTCTGGGTTTCGGACGCAAATCTGGGATTGCACGTCGCGACGTGTGATGAACACGCCACGGCGAGCCATCCCCTTCTTGCACGTCGCGACGAACGTTTAATTCTACGCCGCGACGAGCTGATTTCTGTCACACGCCACGACGAGCGAAGACGCACGTCGCGACGAGCAAAAATGGATACGCCACAGGGAGAGAAGAGGCATGCGTCGCGGCGAGGGCGAGAGGTCTAGCCGCGGCGAGCGACCCTGCGCCGCGGCGAGGACCCCTAAATGTCTGAAAATGAAGTGTTTTCTTGGAGGTTTAAATTTATTATAAGTTTGGCTATGGATTAATTGAACTTTAGAGACTAAGAATTGTGAATTGATATGAGGGAAACTCGGAATTTAATTCTATGATTCTCAAAATCGGATGGCAATTAATTAGTAAATGTGAATTATCAATTGGAGTGGTTTTTAGTCAATTGAATTGTGGTATTAGGAATTGCTATTATTTAGAGGAAAAGATAATTGAATTGTAAGATTCGAGAATAGGATCGGGAATGTCATAATATGTATTGTACTAATCGCATTCATTACATATGCATTATTAAATATCAGAAATTGTGCAATTAGTAATGTTTGTTTATTCTGATTGTTATAGAGGCTCAAGTGGAGCGTCGATATATCGCTGAGACTTCCCGGCAGTAGCTCGGAAGTTTAGAGGTGAGTAACCTAGTTGGTTTCTCAACCTGTATGTGTTACATTTTATGCACCTATGCCATGTGGAGTTAAGGGTGGATCTATGTGCTTGCTTTTGATTGATTTCGGACCACAAGTGCCCGAAATATTTGGAATTGTTATAGAAGTGTTAATTGTGCATAAAATTGAAATTGATTGGTTTAATTCGAAATTGGACATAGTGTGATAGGTTGTGACACAATTATTGTGAATTGAACATGTGCATTCATGCATAAAGATATGATCAGATAATTGACAGTTGTGACCGGTGCAACCACCGTATTTTTAGAGCTTTAAGCACAACGCATCAAGGCATCGAGCCCAATGATTTCAGAGCCACAAGCTCAACGTATTAGGGCTTCAAGCCCAACGAAATTCAGAGCCACTGGCTCAACGTAAATTAGCTCAGGCGTACGGTCACAACAACGTAATAACCGGAAAGTGTCACATATGCATTTTTCATATGAAATGATCAAATGTGAATCGTATGAAAGGCGAAACGTCTTATAAATGTGAAATTGAATGTATGTGGTTTTCTGAAAGTGTTGGTTTATGTTACTTCCATAAATTACGTGTATATGCATGAGTTGAGTGGACCATCGATGATAGTTTCTCGTTGAGTTCGCAAACTCACCCAACATTGCAATTATTTTTCAGGACAGTGATAGTAGACTCCTAGCTCCAGGGTTCGACTTTTCCGCTGTGTGAGCGCGTTGGCTCGGGAAGCATGGCTCACAGGTCGGTCAGCTGGGTTTGATTTTGAGGATGATCTAGCTTAGGCTTTTATCTCAGTTCCTTTTTGGAATATATGTATAGACTGTGGAAACTGATATTCCTGTAAATGCTATTTCGAGGTTATGAAATGAAAATCTTTTGGGTTTAAAAATTTAGCGATTTTGATATTGCAGTTTAATTATATCGATGCCATGAGGTTTATAAAATTGATCGTTCGTAGTGCACCCTCATCATGAGTTATGTATCGGAACGACTTACGGGCGTCTTGGTGCATACCCTACGGTAAGGGGGCACTACATTTTTCAAGTCTGGTATTATTGGTAAAGAAAAAGGATGGGAGTTGGTGGTTTTGTGTAGATTATCGGGCTTTGAACAAGATAACACTACCTGACAAGTTTCCTATATTGGCCATTGATGAACTAATCGATGAGTTGGGGGGCTCTAAACTATTTTCCAAGTTGGATTTGAAATCGGGATACCATCAATTCCGGATCAAGGCCAGAGATGAGGAGAAGACAGCTTTTAAAACTCACCAAGGGCACTATGAATTTTTAGTGATGCCTTTTGGCCTCACCAACGCCCCCTCTACATTCCAATCACTTATGAATGACATTTTTCAAGATCATTTAAGGAAGTTTGTGTTAGTGTTCTTTGACGACATATTAGTGTACAACCCCGATGAAGATTCCCATTGGAAACACTTGAAGGAGACCTTAAGAATACTCCAAGACAGTAAATTGGTGTTAAACCTCAAGAAATGTGTGTTTGCTAGATTCCGACTAGAGTATCTTGGTCATATCATATCTACTGAAGGAGTGCTAGCGGACCCCGAGAAATTGGCTGCCATGGACAAATAGCCAACACCTAAGAATCTATGGGCATTACGGGGATTCCTTGGCTTAACGGGATATTACAGGAGGTTTGTAAGAAATTATGGAAAAATGGTTGCAACACTTATAGCTCTTCTCAAGAAAGATGCTTTCCTATGAAGTAAATAATCCCAGCAAGCCTTTGAAGAACTTAAGAAGGCAATGACCACTGTGTCGGTCTTAGCCTTACCAGATTTTTCCCGACCCTTTGAGCTGGAGACTGATGCTTCGGGGTGGGGAGTGGGGGCGGTATTAATGCAACAGGGACACCCCCATTGCATATTTAAGCCAAGCTTTCTCCTTAGCTAACAAAAATAGTTCAGTATATGAGAGGGAATTAATGGCCATTGTTTTAACAGTCAAAAAACGGCATCACTATTTGTTGGGGCACTCTTTCATCATTAAAACCGACCAAAAAGCTCTTAAGTTCTTATTGGAATAGCGCAATCTTAGTAAGGATCAACAAAAACGGGCATCAAAGTTAATGGGATACAAGTTTAAAATCCGTTATAAACCGGCAAAGAAAATAGGGTGGTGGATGCTTTGTCTAGGAGAGAGGATAACCTAGAGCTTAGGGCTATTACACTATAGGAGTATGAAGATTTTGGAGGATGGGAAGAAGAAGTTAAGAAGGACCAGAAGTTATATTCACTTTGGCAAAAAGGGGTTAAAGGAGAATATCTTTTGGAAGAATTTTCAGTCAAGGGAGGTAATCTTTTATTCAAGGGCCGAAAGGTGCTTCCCAAGGGGTCCTTGAGAATCCCACTACTCATGAAAGAATTCCACTGCACACCAGTGGGAGGACATTCTGAGTTTTTCATAACATATAAGAGGTTATCCACTTTTGTGCATTGGGAAGGATTGAAGAAAGACATTCAGCAGTATATTGCAAATTGTGAGGTATACAAGCAGTGCAAATATGAAGCATTGAGTCTAGCAAGACTTCTATAACCACTACCCATTCCTCAAAGAGTTTGGGAGGATATTAGCATGGACTTCATCACGGGACTGCCAAGATCCAACCGATTTGATACTATTATGGTGGTGGTAGATCGACTGACAAAACGTGGGCATTTCATATTCCTTTCTCACCCTTATACTGCCAAGGAAGTAGCTATTGTTTTTGTAAAGGAGATAGTGAAACTACATGGATTCCCTAAATCCATTATTTCATATAGGGATAAGTTGTTTATGAGTTTATTTTGGCAGGAACTCTTCAAGCTCGCAGGAACTACCCTTCGGTTTAGTTCTTCCTATCATCCCGAGACGGATGGACAAACCGAAGTAGTGAATAAAGGATTGGAGACCTACCTCAGATGTTATGTTGGGAATCAGCCAAGAAGATGGGTGAAGTGGTTATCTTGGGCCAAGTATTGGTACAATACCAATTTTAATCAATCAACAAGGATGACTCCTTTTAAGGCCCTATATGGGAGGGACCCTCCTACCTTATTCAAGTTGGAAGACCTCACTTCAGCTGTGGAAGATGTTAGTGAATTAATGAAGGAGAGGAATGCAGTAATCAAGGAGTTGAGGGAGCATTTAGAAAAGGCCCAACAATGCATGAAGAATACAGCAGATAAACATCGAAGGGATGTGGAGTTTGAAGTGGGAGAACGGGTATACATCAAGATCAGACCTTATTAAATGAAGTCCTTGGCAAAGCGGGTGAATGAGAAGTTGATTCCTAGGTTTTATGGACCCTTCAAAATAATTGAGATATTTGGTAAAGTCGCCTACCACCTGGAATTACTCCCAAATGCTAAAAATACACTCCATTTTTCATGTTTCACAGCTAAGGAAGTCAGTGCAGCCACCTCCTGACCCCGTAGCCATTACCACAATCATTAACCGAGGACAATGAGCTGCTGCTACAGCCAGAATTGGTTAGGAAAATCTACAAACTGATTAATGGTAGGAAAGAGGTACTGGTGAAATGGAACAATTTACCAGGTCACGATAGTACTTGGGAAGATTATGAAACTATTGATAAGCTCTTTCTAGATTTTCACCTTGAGGACATGATGAAACTTGTCGACGGGGGTAATAATAGACCCTAATTAAGAAAGTTTATAAAAGGAAGAAGGGGCACGTGGGGCTGAAGGTATATTCTAGAAGACAGAGAGATGGGCTGCAGGGAAAAAAAGGGAGGACAATCCTAACTAACTTGGCAGCAGTAGGGCCCACTGGGCAGGAGAAAGGAGGGGGTATTTCTGCAAAACATGAGGTAAGAAATGAGAAGGAAAAATAGAGAGAAGTTAGGAGAGTGGTTAGCCTCTTGAAAGCTAACCAAAAGGAGGAAGAAGGTGATGTTTGTTCAAGGAGTTCTTTAAAGGAGAAGGTCCAGGAGGAGTCTTATAAGCCTACATTATTGTTATACTTCTTTTCTTTCTATTTCTTGATCTAGAGCCTAAGGGATACAATGTTATTTACTTACTAAGCACTGAGTGTATTGGGTGTTTGGCTATTAAAATAAAATACATATAAATAAAGATTGGTAGTGTTCTATCAGAACCAAAATAATGATTTCATCATAGATTACAAGCTGGTCCAATACGACATAATTTAAGCCAAGTGAACACAATGATGATTTCATGTGTAATTCATGTGTGGCAAACAACAGAGTGCACAAGAATGTAAGGAATTATGTTCTCTCTCATGCAGTTGACAGACATAATCAAGGGAAAAGGAACATAAGAGTAGTAGCATGTAAGATTTGAGAAAATCTATGTCAAGTTTGAAACTCCCAAATTATAAATGGAAAACTGAGCTTGTGCAATAGCATATTGAATCCACTGTTAGTAGTTCTTCTCAAACTAAAGAAAATCAAGTCTGGTAATTATTACATTTTCATAATAAATTCTTTGAAGACATTTTAAACCAATTTTATATGTTCAACCATGAAATATACATCGAAGGTTGAACGGAGATGGTTAAATACGTGGTTATGCCATCACAACCGATGGATCTAATGGAATTTAATATAAGATCTCAAGCATAATAAATTTGAGGGGGAAAATTATGTAAAATCCAACCCCGTTTCCAATTGTTTTCTAGAGACACCATTGAAATTTGATTTTGCTTCTCCTATGACATTGTGGCATTTAAGTTTCTAACAGAGCCTCTCCATTGACTTTCCATTACACTAGTTATTAGAGATCTACACAAGAACTGTACTTTGCAAATTAAAATCACATATTCACTCTCTTCTGTGTCATGTGTGTCTCTATATATGTGGATGTGTGCATGCCAAGAAGCTGCAATTTTGGTGGGAAAAAAAAGGTCATGTATATACCAAAGAAAAGTAGAAGTAGGTACCTTTATAAAAAGTTGTTAAGATCTCGTAGACTCCAAAGTGGGCTCCAACACCAAGAATACTCCTAGAAGCGAACCATCCAAAACTACTATGCAACCTAAAGCATCGATTATAAGTTTTTTATGACAAAACTGGGAAGTTTTTTTATAGGAAATAAATAGTGATGCCAAACTAGTTCAAGGAAGCATGAACCCAATGAAGCAATAAGCATGTCCATAAGCACATTTCAGTTACTAATAACAGCAATTTCTAAGCATCAACTAGCCTTCAAAACCATAGTCTGATTAAAGGAACTTCTGTAAGAAACCAAGTTTACACCAATGCTTTTTTGGTTAAATTTTGCTTCTAGAGTTTTGGCAAGCACAATAAAATTACAAAACAATGTTACATTCTTTTCCAAGGAAGATTGTCTAACTAACACCTTGACTTCATCATTTTGTTAAAAATATCCTTGCATTAATTTAATGGGCAATTATAAATAGGGGTCCCCGATATCCACTTATTGAATAAAGAAGGTCTATGAGTCACTTATTTGTTTAAAGTGTAAATTCAAGCATGCATTTCATACAAACATAACGTATAAAACACATGCATTAATCAACATATATATATCACCGTAACATATATATGTAAACAAATAGCGGAAGACCAAGAACGATTATACCTCCAGCCATTGCCTCCACCGTAGATCTGAAAGTTTTGTTGAAGGTCTGAACTTCTATCCTCTTCCTGCAGCAAGCTTGATGGTGTCTGCAATAACGCTACGGAGAAGATAGGGACCAAACCATTTAAACCAACCCTTCATACCCTACTCTCCATCACAGTAGGTGAAGGTTGATGAAATGGGCGACAAGAACCCATGCGGGAGTTATGGGACATCATGAAGAGCCATGTAAAGAGAAGGGACCACATACTTTGTCCGAATCCTTACATAAAGACCTCTTCTTTTTTCTAATATAATTCATTATTTTAAAGGTCAATAATAAGTCACACATGAACACTTGAAGAAAAACACCTGAGATAACTCTGGAGAAAAAAATCCTCCTGAGAAAGAAAGAACAAATATAAAAAAACAACTAATAAGGAATAAAAAGTAAATATCTAAAATTCATGAAGATGTTACAATTTGCTCTTGAGCTAAAGGGATAGCTGATCCAATATGTCATATTTTATAATGCCTATGAAGGGCTTCATTTCTCTTAAGCTAATAGTGAGTTTGCTCTCTACAATGGCAAATAAGTGGTTGAATCATTATTGGTCAAAATTGGTATTACATAAATGGTTACAAAAGAGGAAGAGAAGAAACTACGAAGTGCTTGCCATTAGGTCCTCTTCTATTAATGGAAAGTTGAAAAGATGAAGAGGTGAGTGACTAAGAATAAGAAAGATAAGGGGTATAAGAAAGGTGATAAAACGGTTAAATGGGCATGAAACAAAGACCAACAAGAAAAACAACAAAGATAGAAAAATATATTTATATAATATCTATATATAATAACACATGGAACTAAGTATATCAATAGGAAACTAAAGAAAAACTGAAAGTTAAGTTGTAGTAGTAACTACCTGAATATCCAGATAATGATCGAATTCTTTTGAACACCTGTAGTGGGGTCAATTGTCCATCAGGAACCAACCTGGAAAATGTCCAAGAACGTAAATGTATACCTTCTTTATACAGAAACAGTCAACAGTACGAGTATATGCAAGAGAACACGAACAGGATAGCTAGTGAACCTGAACGAGGACTTTTAGTGTATCAAGAGGATAAGTGAGAGCCGAGCCTAATGCCACTGAGCCAGCAATAGTTGTTGCATGTGTTGCAAAGACTTGGTTCGTCCATGTCTTCCAAAATTCAGTGATTTAATGATTACCCATGAGAAAATTTTGCTCTTAACATGGACTAGTAAGAAGAAAAATTGTTAGAACTCGTTAAGAAACAGGAAGAAGGGCTGGCAATTTATTTGATTAGGTGAGAGGGTCAAAAATTGACAGTTGAACTACAAGTGTTTAATGAATTAAATCAAACAGAAGCAAGCAGTATTAACTAGAGAGTTGTGGACTTAATTAGATAATTCACTTCTTTACAACAATCATAGCACTAACATTTATTCCACATAAGGATTCTCTACTTCAAATATATTGGGAAGTTGGTATTTAGACACTTGCAATGTCAGAGTCATCTGTTTCATTGCTACACGTTATTCTGCCTAGACTTTTGAATATATTCTATATTGTGATTGATTTATAGGTGCGTATTCAGTATTCCTTTTCACAGAGGTGTAACCACGCATATCCTGAAATTGAAATCAAAACCTTCGTTTAAAGGGAGAACATTACAATCTGGATACCAATAGTGAACTCTGAAAACTTGAAAACTATTGAGATAACCCAAATGCATATATTGTGACTAAAGGAATCTTCCTTTCAGGAAGTGACAAATTCGTCCATAAGTTAGGTATCATCGATCGCACTCAATCGCTAGTCCACTTAACACTTCGGGAGTCATGAATAAATTCTTGGATCGAATTCAAATTAACAATAGAGTTATAAATGAATCCTGAGGCGAGAAAATAAAAAATTGCCACTATAATCCACACTACTTATAATCAATTTCTACGAAAATCTAGTTTCCCAAACAGAATGCAATTATTTTTGACAGTTACATTGTTGAAACGAAATCCCCTCTCATCTTTGAAATTGATTATATGATAAGATTCTTCTTAACCTCAAGGGTCTCACACAATATAAGATGAGATCTTGCAATTTACATTAATTCCATTTTTTATGATCAGTTGTGCACACATGGTACGAGTCATATACTACGATATTTACCCATTTTATAACTTGAACATCTTTCATTCAAGAAATACCGTACAGATGATAGTTTAAACATATTTAATGTTTAACTTGAGTTCACTTATCTACTCAAAAACTTAATTAGAACTCACATCTAGCAACGTAAGACAGATGTAGTGATTAACAAATCATGTTGAACCAATTTATTTGTGGCATTTATGGTTTAAGTTTCTCGCTCTCAATTATTACCTAGATAATAAACTTTAAACATGTCTCATCTCTAGCGAGCATAAAACACTAGAGGTGATTTCCCATGTGAGAAGGCCTCAGTTATCACCTAGATAATAAACTTTAAACATGTCTCATCTCTAGCGAGCATAAAACATTAGAGGTAATTTCCCGTGTGAGAAGGTCAATCTATAATCTGTCTTATATAATTATGATTCATCCCAAAAATATATATTTATACATAAACACATATATTCATGAATCAAATGATACACAATGTATAATCTTCATCATGCAGTATATTCAAGCATATGACATTCGATTGAGTGAGCATACATAGAGAAATATTTATCAGTACATTTCAACATCTACGTAGTCCTAGTGACTTTACATGCCTAATGTATACATCTCTAGAAATTGGTTTTGTCATTAGGCTTGCTATCATATCTCGCGTAGATATATATCTCATGTTCACTTCTCCTCGTGCAACTATATCTTTCATATAATTATACTTAGTATCTATGTGCTTTGTCTTACAATGAAATTTGGGGTCTTTAGTATAAGCGATTGTAGCTTGACTATCACAGTTGATGGTCACTGGATTAATTTTACTTTTAGTGACTCCCAAATGTACTAAGAATCAATGAAGTCACACAGCCTCTTGTACTGCAGTTGAGAACGCTATAAATTCAGCTTCCATTGTGGATAATGCAACACAAGATTGTTTCTTACTTTTCCATGATATTGCTCCATGATTTAGTACGAATACATATCCTGAGGTAGATTTTCTTTCGTCTAAATCTCCTCCTTAGTCTGCATTTGTATACCCTTGTATACATAGATCATTACCTTGATAACATAATGCATAGTCCACGGTTTCCTTTAGATAACTCAATATTCTCTTTACTGCTTTCCAATGTGCTTAGCCTGGATTTGATTGATATCTACTCACCATCCCAACAACGTAACAAATATATGGTCTTGTACACATCATTACGTCCATAAGACTTACAACTGCACTAAATTAGGGAACATTCTTCATTTGTTCCCTTTCTTGTGACGTTGATGGGCAATTTCTCTTACTAAGGCCTTCATTTTTAACAATTAGATTATCAATTGGTTTGCAATCTTGAATACGGAATCGTTCAAGAATTCTTTGAATATACATCACTTGTGAAAGCGATAACAACCTCTTCGAAAGATCTCTTGAAATCTTGACTCCAAGAATGTATGTTGCTTCACCCATATCTTTCATTTCAAATTCAGATGATAACCAATCTTTAATTTGCGTAAGAAACACATAGTCATTACAAGCAAGCAATATATCATCCACGTATAAAGATAAAATCGTGAATTTATAATGATCTTCATTGATCATTTGAAAATCATACGAAATGATTACGTTATGAAAACGAATATACCATTGTCTTGAAGACTGCTTCAAGCCATAAATTGATTTTAATAATCGACATACTTTATTTTCTTAACTTGCCTTGATGAAACCTTCAGGTTGTTCCATATAGATTTCTTCATCCAATTCTCCATTAAGAAAAGCAATTTTTAAATCCATTTGATGTAATTCAAGATCCATACTGATTACTATAGCGAGAATAAGATAGATTGAAGTAAACTTCACAACAGGTGAAAAAATTTTCTCGTAATCAATTCCCTCATGTTGTATGTATCCTTTTGCTACAAGACATGCCTTATATCTTTTGATATTGTCATCAACTTTTCACTTAATTTTGAGAACCCACTTGTTCCCAATTGTTTTATGCCCTTAAGGGAGATCAACCAAGTCCCATACTTGATTTGAGTTTAAAGAAACTATTTCTTCTATCATTGCTTTCATCCATTCTTCTTTAGCAGGGCCAATAAGAGCTTAATTTACATTCCTTGGCTCTTCTTCCTCTTGCGGAAAAATCATATCAATTTCTCCTTCAATCTCAAAATGACGTCGGGGAATTATTCCTCGATTACTTCGTCTTAACCAAGGTTCATCATAAACAAATTCATGATTGATCTGATGGCTCCCACTCGAATAAGTCATTATAGAGAACCTTTCTATGGAATTGCTCCCACTTGGTTGAAGTTTCCTATCTAGCGACTTATATAATAATAGGTCTTTACATATTTCTCCTTGCTTAGGAAAATAATTCTCTAAGAATGTTACATCTCGTGATTCAAATTCAGTTACACCTCTATTACCTTGTTTAGTAATGAACACGTATCCTTTTGAGTGTTCTGAGTATCTAATAAAAACACTTTTTCTCCCTTTTGGGCCTAATTTTCTATATTTATGAGAGAGATCATGAACATAGGTTGCACATCCCCAAGGTCTAAGACCTGACATATCAGGTCTCCTACCAGTCCACAACTTATATGGTGTACTAGTAACTGATTTTGTGGGCACACGATTAAGTACATAGGTGGTTGTTAGCAATGCATCACCCCAAAAAGGGATTAGTAAATTTGCTTAGGCCATCATGGACCTAATCATTTCTAATAGTGTCTTATTTTGTCATTCAGTGACACCATTTTGTTGTGGGAATCTAGGAATTGTTAATTGCCTTGCTATTACTTTCTCATCACGTAAAACCTTGAACTTTTCTAACAAGTATTCTTGGTCACGATCAGTTCATAAAGCTTTTATTTTCTTATCTAATTAATTCTCAACCAAGTTCATGTATTTTATGAAACAATCGAATGCTTTTGATTTATGAGAAATCAAATAGACATGACCATACCGAGTATAATCATCTATGAACGTGATGAAATAAATTGCCCCACGCCTAGCCCTTACATTCATTGGACCATAGATGTCAGAATGAATTAATTGCAATGGATATAAAGCTTGTGTTTCCTTTCCAAATGGCTTTCGTGCCATTTTACTAGCTAAACAATGCTCACATGTAGGTAGATCTACTTGACTTAGATTACCTAAAAGTCCTTTAGCTAATCGACTAATTCGATTTTGACCAATATGACATAGTCTACCATGCCACAAAGTTACATCAATGTTGGAATTACTTGATGTAAATAATGAATAACTAATATTATTATTTTCTTTTAACACATCCAGTACAATAAAACCATCCAATAGAAAACCATGATCATAATTAATAGATCCAAAATACAAATACATTCCATCACTGTGGAAATTTATATTAAAACCAAGTTTAACTAACATCACTACAGATAAAAGATTCCTACGAATATGTAGAGCAAATAATACTTCATTTAGGATAAGGGGTTGCCCTCCACGCATGTCCAATTTACATGTGTCAATTCCTTATACAGCAACTTTGGAATTATCACCTACATAAAGCCATCGACTATCATATGGGAGTTTACGAAATTCAACGAAGGCATCACGATCCTTTACTACATGGTTGGTTGCTCCTGAGTCTGTAATCCACAAAGAATGTGATTCAATTAGAAAAACAGAACAAGAAACATTCACAGAACAAATGTTTGTACTATAAAGTTGTACCTTTTTTAGCTCGGTACAATCTCGAGCAAAGTGGCCCTTATTATCACAATTATAGCACTTTACATATTTCATATTCTTCTTTTTGAAGGTCTTTCCCTTTTTACGTTGATTCCATTTTGCCTTCTTGGATTCTTGAGGAGAGTGGTTGAATTTCTTATTCTTCTTCCACTTATATCTACCATGATGCTTGCATTTCTTGTTTATAGCTCCATGTGAACTAGAATTAAGTACATATGCCTCAAAAGACATCTTTGAGGCTTCAAGACGCTCTTTCTCCAAGATAAGATGCCTCGTAGCATCTTCCATTGTCTTGATGTTTTCATTATGAGTTAGGTGCATCTTCATATGCTCCCAACTCTGAGGCAGTGAACGAATCACAGCTTGCACTTGTTGATCATCAAACAGCTCATAACCAATATCATGTAGCTCACTTACCATGTTGGACATTTTTTCAAATGCTTTTACGTTGTATCATCTGGGCGCTTCTTATAAGTATCAAACTTAATTGTAAGTGACCTCACTTTGGTTACTGAAGCACCTCCAAAACGAGCTGTCAATGCGAACCATATACCCTTTGCAATTTCAAATTTATGGGACTCACGCATGATATCATTATCCATGCTACTCAACAACGTGATGCGTGCTAAAGAGTTCTTCTTTTTTCATAATTCATATGCATCACGGTCCCTTCTATATTGGGCTATAGTGCCCTCCTCAGGAATATCCATGGTTAGGTTTAATAGTTCAAAAGTCTCTTGCTCTTCTAGTACATATTAGATTTTCATACTCCAAATTTCATAATTGTCACCATTGAGTTTCTCACCCCTATTAAGTTCAGCAACAATATTCTTCGAAGCAGTATCCATTTTGAAATAGTAAGTTTCTATCATAAGAAAGAAATATATATGCACGTTAATGTCACATTAATCGTTCATAGAATAAATAATTCGATCACAACTGCTTATGAAATCAAAAGTCCACAAATGTGTTCAATCATTATTCATACAACAATCAAATCCTAATACTTTACTCTAGACAAATTCCTAGATAAAATTCATGTAAACATATTACATCAATATTAAGACTTTGTTTTTATAAAACAACATATTGTATTAATTGTGCTTCAACCTACGAACAGTCTATAAGTAATGAACTCTACACGGAAATGAGTTCACAAGTTTGCATGACACAGTTCGCGAAGCTCGATTTACAATAGCTCTTACTATTTCCATTGGAAGACCTATAGGATATAAAGTCATAATCAACTCCCTTCTATGCATCTCTTTAATAAATGTCATCACTAACAATTTATAAGTCTTCTCCTTAAGTATATTATTCCAAAACATTCGTAATAGTTTGCCTTGAGGTTGAGGTAATGTCGTAAGCAAAGTCATATACTTTACTTCAACATCTGCGTAAGTTAGGCAACCTCCAAAATATAACTCTTGCATCATGTTATTAACTGCAATAACATGTTGCGTTAGACCATCTTTAGGCATTAAACGCATGTTGACTAACTGTACATATATGCTGTCAATTCGTCTCTTCTGTACCTGACATCGAATAAGCTTAGACATTTGTTTAATAATAGGCATTTTCCTAAAAAACAAATCTTCAGGAATCAGAAGAGTATACAAAATAACAAATTATTTTGTCAAATACATAGCGAATTTATGCTCATATATGGAAATAATTTTATTTATTTATTTTTATTATATTTATTTATCAACAATTTATTGAACTAATCAAAATATTCTTTTAGTATCTAATCAATTAAAACTTATTTCTAATTTAACTTATAATTGAACTAATCAATTATCTTGGTTTAATTAGAAACTAATTTCTAATGAAACTCTCATCTAATGTTAACTAAACAAATTAGTATTTATTCAGTTAGAAAATAAACCAACGAAATTAGTTTATTTCTAAGGTTATTTTAACTAAATAAATTAGTTAGTTTTTTATTTTTATTAAAATCTTTCTAATTAATTAAAACTTATTTATAATATTCAAATATGAATAATTCAAATAGAATTAGAAACTTATTTTTAAAGTATAATTGAACTAATCAATTTATTTTGGTTTAATTAAAACTAATTTTAATGAAACCCTCTTTTCTAATTTTAATTAAACAAAGTAGTTTTCTTGTATTAAAAAATTTCTCATTTTTTAATATTTTATATTAATTAGAAACTAATTTAACTAATTTAATTAGTTTGTGTAAATTAGATAACTAATTTCTAAGTCTTTACATTATATTTATAATTCTTTATAGGCATAAATGTTATACCGCAAATTTATATACTATATAGCATATGTATATATATATATATATACATATATATATATATTCGAAACTGACAAAAACTATTAATTAGTTTTTGTCTTCTTATACACGTTGTATAATAATAAGAAGCACTTGGCGTTAAAGGAAAATGAAAGGCCACGTGCTTGGCATTAAAGGAAACAAGAAAGGCAACATGCCTTTTCAAGAAGAAGTTGTCTTTTTCCTACGTTTCTTTCTCTGTGTTTTGGTGTTTCTGCAGTTTTTTTTCTTTTCTTTTCTTGCTTTTGACAATAAAAGCATCCAGAAGAAGTGAAAACCATAACGTTTTCTAATTTTCTTGTTGAAGACCATTCATAAAAAAAAACTATACACAAATAAAACGTAAAACGCTCCCTTATTTTTATCGTTTTCATATAAACTATGTTTCACTGCAAAAGATCATGCATTTGTCATTATTGAATACTTTCAACACTCATTTCCCAACAGTCAAGATAGATGAGAACAACTAATGAAACACACATATGTTATAACAACAAAACCATAAATGCAATAAAAATCAGAAGCCCAAAACATATTATATATTAAGCATGTATATAACATAAACAAAAATTTAATACGCTCTGATATCAATGTTAAAATAAATAAATAGAACGATGAAACATAATCACAAAGATTATGTAAAATAAAATCATTTCATATTTTGATCTGAATTCAAATAAGTTTTAAATTTATGATTTGAGCCTAATTTTGATTAAATGTAGACAATTCTAAATTTAATTAAGTTTGTGCTAAACTTAATTTTTTTAAAAATATCAAATTAATAAATTAACGTAATACAACAGTAATTCACTTTTCTTCTATTCATAGTAATACAATTTCATTATTTTCAGAAAACATTTAATTTAAATCTAATACGTAAGTCACATGGACATGGTTAGAGAAGGAAGACGCTGAACTAAGTCCCGCCTCGAGTTTAACCCTCTTGGACGTTATCAATCATTGAGTCAGCCACTTGCAGTATCGTATAATCTTATATTCTCAGCTGTTTAATCGTTCCCTTGTTAATTTTTGTACGAAATGACCAATAGCACATAGCACATATCTCGTAGCACGTACCTGATACCTTCCACCCAAATCTACGTTCATCCTAAATAGTAAATAGTCTTTCAACTGGAAGGCTGTAAATTTCATCTCCTAAATCCTAGCAGGCACGGAGGAATCGGATTCGCTAAATCGCATACTTCCATTTCCGTCCCACAATATAAAATGAAAAGTCCAAATAAATATTGTATTATTGTGGGAACCGCCTGAAAAACTTGATCGAACGGGGTTGGAAGATGTCAGCGACAAGGACGTGCGTAGGCAAGTATGAGTTGGGGAAGACCTTAGGGGAGGGAAGTTTTGCGAAGGTGAAGTTCGCCCGGAATGTTGACACCGGCGAGAATTTCGCCATCAAGATCATCGACCGCGGGAAAGTCCTCCGCCACAAGATGGTGGAACAGGTTTTTACTATAAATAATACCGTTACCGTACACGCGGTTTTACAATGTTTTTGGCATTTCGCTTATGTAGTTAGTTATTGGCAGTTGAAGAGAGAAATATCTACAATGAAGCTCGTCAATCATCCCAATGTCGTCAAAATCTACGAGGCACATGCTTTTCTTGTATTTTTACTTCCAACTACTTTTATAAGACATCAACGTTTGATGTCTGGTCATGGTTTTGTTAGGTTATGGCAAGCAAAACAAAGATTTACATTGTTATTGAGTTCGTTGAAGGAGGGGAGCTCTTCGACAAGATTGTAAGAAATCGTGTTTTTTGTGCATAATACATGGGAATCAGAATAATCTATTAGGATTCAATTTAATCGTTAGGCCAAGTGCGGAAAGCTGAAAGAGGATGAAGCCAGGAGATATTTCCAGCAACTAATCAACGCTGTGGATTACTGCCACAGCAGAGGTGTGTTCCATAGAGATTTGAAGGTTGTGAACGGCTTCGTTTATTGCATTTTGGTGGTTGACTTAAGATATCAAATATATTTGTGTAAATTTTGATTTCCCTTATTGGTTTTGTAGCCTGAGAACCTTCTTCTTGATTCATCTGGTGCTCTTAAGGTTTCAGATTTTGGGTTGAGTGCATTCTCCCAACAATTGCGGGTCAAATTTTCTGTCAATAGAGAGTGGTTATTCTGGGGTTTAACAAACTATATTTTGGATTGTCCTGAAATTCGTGTTCTTTACATTCCAGGGGGATGGGCTGCTTCATACTGCCTGTGGAACTCCAAATTATGCTGCTCCCGAGGTAGATACGTATGACTTCTTATCCTATACTTTCTTTACAAGTATATGGTTCTTGATACTTTTGCTCTTCAGGTACTCAGAGACAGGGGTTATGATGGTACAACAGCTGATTTGTGGTCTTGTGGAGTCATTCTCTTTGTACTAATGGCAGGGTACCTAGCTTTTAATGAGCCAAATCTTATTGAGTTGTATAAAAAAGTGAGTGTTCATTGAAAGAAATTTTCTTCTTTTCAGAATACACGTTCCATTATCACCTAACAATCATTTCTTCAGATATTTAAGGCTGATTTCACATGTCCATCATGGTTTTCACCTGGTGCAAAGAATCTGATAATGCGCATTCTTGACCCAAACCCTCTTACTGTGAGCTTCGAACCCTTTTGAATATCAAATGCATTCATCTCTTAATGCATGTTTCTGGTATATAAAGTTGGGATACTTTTACTGCAGCGAATAACCATTCCTGAGATATTAGAAGATGAGTGGTTCAAGAAAGGATATAAACCTCCGCAGTTTGAGCAGGAGGAGGATGTGAATTTAAATGATGTTGATGCTGTTTTCAATGTCTCAAACGTAAGAACTTTATTCAGATATTGAATTTATTCTTTTAGCCTACATACTGTTCTCTTTTTAAGGATATGCATATAAGGTCTGGTTCCCAACTATTATGAATCTATGAGCCTCTCCTTCAATTTGACATTCTATAATTTACAAGGTTTGATTAGCCCGTCAGGTTATATAGCTGATGGACATAACTTGAAGTTACTTTATCATATTAAACACTTGTCTCAAGTGTAGTTATTTATGTTGCAGGAACATCTTGTAACAGAAAGCAAGGAGAAACCTGTATCAATGAATGCTTTTGAGCTCATCTCTAAAACACAAGGCTTCAGTCTTGAAAATTTGTTTGACAAGGAGACGGTATGCAGCTTCTTTTTAATCGTTATCAATTACCATACATATTCTGAGTCGCTTATTTAAACCTTCTGGGGTTAGTTGGCTAATTGGTTTTTACTTTTTAACTGATTTCTGGTTAATTTCTTCCATATAAATATGTGGTCATTTGACGGAAGAACGTTATGTTGGCTTCAATCCGAACCTATATTGCTACCTGATCTTTTCCTATTTATTCAATGTCCCACTCTTAGGGTATTGTGAAGCGAGAAACACGTTTTGCTTCTAATAGCCCTGCAAATGAAATTATGTCTAAAATTGAGGAAGCTGCAAAGCCTTTGGGTTTTAATGTTGACAAAAGAAATTACAAGGTAATGACTTACCTGCCTTTCCATAATGAGCTTGGTAGTCACCATTGTTTCACTTTTCTGGTCCCATCTCTATAAACCCGGTAGTGGTTGAATTGCCAAGTTAATTTGGATCTTTTATTTCAAAGCATTGCAGATGAAGCTGAAGGGTGATAAGACAGGGAGGAAAGGTCAACTTTCTGTGGCTACTGAGGTAATGAGCTAAACCGTAATGGATGTAAGCTCCGTTTGATTCCCTTGAGAGTGAAGTGAAAAATCATAAGCCAAAATTACTGAAAGGAGCTCTTTTGCCTTTGAAGATGCAGTCTGCACTACTTAATCATCTAATAGTTTAGGTTCAGTTTGTGTTTACAAATTTTGCAAACTTGGTTGTTCATTAAATTCTGTATATGTTTCTCGAATATGCGTGTAGATGAATTGGATTACTACAGTCAACCAATTCAGAAACTGATGTTACATGGTTTTCAAACTTTAGGTGTTCGAAGTGGCTCCCTCTTTGCACATGGTGGAGCTCCGGAAAGTTAGTGGCGATACGCTGGAGTTTCACAAGGCATGCCAAATTGTCATTCGTGATGCTTTCTGTTTATTTTTCTTGAAAGAGTTTATAAAGACAAGCATATGTTACAGAACCTGTAGAGATAACTTCTCCTTCAGTTATACTTAAGTGCATTCAGTTTTGAGCTGACTCTGTCCCTATTTCTCTCACCATGTGGCAGTTCTATAAAACTTTCTCGTCAGGATTAGATGACATAGTCTGGAAATCGGACAAAACTGTTGAAGGATTCAGGTGATGTGTTCTCCCTTCACATTCTCTTTTTCTGGTCATTGGAGCTTCCTTAATTGAACCATAATTCTCCTATACAGGTCATAGCAAGAATGGCCTCATCCCTGCACGGGTCCATTGCCGTATTGATTATTAACTAATGACGACGATCAGTGTACATAATTAAATCTTATGGTCCAACATTGTGTATAGGGTTATGACTCAAAGCCCTTAAAAGACTGAGCCCTGGTTCTTCCAAAAGTTCCTTGAGGCGACATATTATTACTGAATCCATCAGAATTTTGACGTAGATCATTTATGTATTGACGCTGAAGAAAATCTTCCTTTATAAGACTAAAATTTGTGGATGAAACTTGAATTCTCTAAACATTTTATTTATATTCTGAAATGTCTCCTGTTTTCTTTGCGTTTCAAATCCTTAAGTCGGCCAGGTAGAGACTGATAGATCGCATATGTAGCGAAAACAAAAATTGTTGTTGCAATCTTAAATTTATTTATCGCGTTTAATGATCATATTCATAACAAGAATTGACAAATAATAAATACTTAAAATTTATGAAGATTAATCAACAATAAATTTCGAAAATACAAAGTCTCTATACACTCTACACTAAAAAATACCTCTCGTTTTTAATATTTGATATGACTATGGTTAAATTTGAAGAATTCTTTCCTCAAGAATAGAGAAAACAATTTTCTTTTCTTGTCTCTTATTGATTTCAACGTATAAAAAATGAAAAAATCTATATTCACTCTATTCTTTGTAAGTGTTTTAACACTTTTCAAAACTTGGAAAACCACCTGCATCACTTCATTTTGTTTTGGTTTAAATGTAAAACCACAAACAAAACTACCAAGACCTTTTACCATCTGACGACTTTTGCCTTTTTAAAATATTATTATTATTATTTATAAAATGAAATAAATAAAATTATTTTATTTTATTCATTTATTTTATACAAGAGAATTTTCAATATTAATTATATTTTCTATGCTAGCAAAAAATATTATAATATGTCATATAGATTATTTAATAAATTATCTCATAATAAACTAAACAATCATAAACAGGAAATATTATACTCGTAAGTCTGTGACCACATAGGTTCATCACTAAATCAGTAGTAATTAATCCAATTAATTACTAATCAAGACTGACGTCTAATAATACTCATGAAAAAGCGGATAGTGTGAAGTAATAACCTTACAAAGACAGAATCTGGTTAAGAATAATGTATTATTACTTTCTATCATTACAACTCCGAATTATCCTAAAGTATAGTTTAACTGTCAAATCTTATTAAAAAATCAACTATGTTACATATCGATCATTAATGATTGTGAATGACTTAAGAAACTCTTTTCCCTCACTCATTCAATCGCCCTAGTCAAGGTCTTGAAACAACCATTAAGATCAATAACAGCATAGAGCTCAAACTCATTATCTAGAGTCAATGAATCTCATCTTGACTCACCACTAATCAGATAAGCACTTAATTATATTTAACGATCATTCAGCTATCACTTTTACACACTAGGTGTCAAACATTAAAATACAATAAGTGACATATTGATTACTATGATGATCTTAGGTCAAAGGAAAAATATACATTAAAATCCTTATGAGAATATCCCACTTGACAGTTTATAGGTAATATTAACCATTGGGAATTCTCAGGTTGGTCAGTTCAATGATTATATCTCCATATGGATCATCTATATATGTAACTTAGTAAATGAGATTTACTAATATCTATCCAATAGATACTATTACATATATATTGATTTAACCGGATCATTAAAGTCCTTATTTGATGATCCTATGATCAAGAACACTTTTAGATTAAACCCTAAAGACTTGACTCTCATTATCATAATCTCTATTATGATGACAAGTGAATAAATTTAATTAAGGAATTATCATATTAGAATAAAAACAATAAACATAATATGATAATATAATCATTTTCCATGTTATTAAACAAAGTTAATAATCACAAAACAAAAAATGTTAAACCTATTACATAACGATTAGGTAATGAGCATAATTCCAATAATCTCCCACTTGACCTAGAACCAATCAGTCATGAACTTCAATTCTATTTTTCACTTGTGCTTATCAAACTCTTTTGATCCAAGCGCCTTAGTGAAGGGATTTGCAACATTCTCCTTTCCTTCAACCTTTTGAATTTGAACGTCCTCATGCTCAACAATTTCTCTAATCAATTAAAACTTCTACAGAACATGTTTGGATCTTTGGTGTGATCTTAGTTCTTTAGCTTGTGTAATAGCACTGATATTGTCACATAATAAAGGAACAACTTTTTTTATCGAATGAACCACGCCAAGTTTAGTTAAGAATTTTTTCATCCAAACAGCTTCCTTAACTGCATTGCAAGCAACTATATATTCTGCTTTAGTAACTAAATCAGCTACAGTAGCTTGCTTGGAACTTTTCCAACTCACTGCTCCTCCATTCAAGATGAAAATATAACTAGAGGTAGATTCACTACCATCCTTATCTGATGCTTTCATGGAGAACTGTTCAGATAGCCAAATCTTTGTCTTTTGCATGGCTAGTACATCATTTCCTATTAGCAATATGTTATCTACATACAACACTAGGAAAATAATTATGCTCCCTCTAACCTTCTTGTACACATATGGGTGTTCTTCGCATATAACAAAATCGAACTTTCTGATTGTTATATTGAAGCGAATATTCCAACTTCGTGAAGCTTGTTTCAATCTATAAATGAATCTTTGTAGCTTACATATTTTATTAGGAGTAAATGGCAATGTGAAACCTTCAGGTTGAGTCATATAGACATCTTCCTTGAGCTCTACGATAAGAAATGTTATTTTCACATCTATTTGTCATATCTCATAATCATAATATGCAGCTATAGCAAGTAGAATCCGAATAGATTTGAGTATTGTCACAGGGGAAACAATTTCATTATAATCAATACCTTCCTTTGTATTATATCCCTTGGCAATAAGATGGGCTTTATAGGTTTCTGAAGTAAATCACACGTTAATATATTGAGTAATAATATGACCAAGATACACAAGAAGGGGGGGTTGAATTGTGATAAATTTTTCTTTAATTCCTTCAATAACAATTGCTTGTTCTTTCAGAAAACTTATCGTAAATCAATTCTTAACTAGTTTGAAAAACTTTGTTAATAATGAAAACTACGATTTAAGAAAAGTAAGAGTTAGAGAGAAACATGCAATTTTATCTGGTTCACCCCAAACCGTGGGCTACGCCCGATCCTCGATATTCTTCCGAGATTTTCACTATCTCCAAACTGATTACAAGTATTCTTTAGATCGAGCCTCTTCAGTCTCTTAACAAGAAGTATTCTTTTACTCTTAGCCTCTTCAGTTATCAGTAGACTTTTCAAAATGAAAAGCGATAAAGAGCTTTTACAAAAGAGTTGCTCTTCACAATATACACTCGAAAATAGTTCGCAATTTTTCTCGATAGATGATATTGAATACACAGAGTTTCATTCACTTTTTCCAAAAGTTATTTCTTCTTCAATCTCGACTCTTATTTATAGTCGGAACTTCAACTGTTTCTTGACTATCTGCTTCTTGAATCTTTAAAGAAACGGTTATTCAGTTTAGCTCGTGAACCGTCTTAAAGCGATGTTTCTTTCTTCCGTCTTATTTTCATATCGCTCGCTTTTGTCTTCGTAAAGCTTCCGCCCCTTTTGTATCGCCCGCTTTTCTTCCGTCGCTTTTCTTTCGTCTTCTTTTTTATAATCGCCTTTTCCTTTCGCCTTTTCTTAATACGCTTTTGTTTCGCCCGCTTTTTCTTTAAATACCTTTTCTTCGTCCGCTTTTCTTTAAATACCTTTTGTATCGCCCGCTTTTCCTTCCGCTTTTTCTTTTTGCCTTTTGTATAAATCCGCTTTTCTTAATCGCTTTTCTTTCAGATATTTCTCTTTGTTTATTATCAAAATTATTTAATACGTGAAGTCTGGTTTGACTTAACATTCTCCCCTTTTGATAATAACAAATACTTGTGAATTTAGAGAAATATGAAAAGTATCATATACTTGTGAATTATCTGAAGTATTGAGATAAAAATTATCTTCATCCTTCCTACTGATTTCTTCCTTCTCCTTCTCTCTTCCTTCTCCCTTCTCCCCTATTTGTTATTGATCAAAAATTATTTTCCAATCTGCTTCACCAACTTTTTCAGATCTTCTTAATCTTCTTCATATCTTTATCAAGCTTGAACATGCTTCTTTAGAGTTGATGATTCATCTGCAATGAGGGTCTTGTCTTAACAACTTGCTTTTCAACGATAGCCCTTGTTGTTGTATAAGCTTCCTTGTTAAAGACATTTGGTTCAATGATTTGTAGAAAGGAGGAGGAACAAATACAGCTTGTTCATTGATATCAAGATCATAGGAATCTCTTATTCGTTGAAAAGTGTGTCCAAACCATGGCATAGCTTCGAATTGAAGTGATCTCCACAGAGGTCGATTTCGCAGAATGTTCGTATTATAGTAAAACAACATTCGAGTTGCCAATCGAGCGAACAATCTTGACCCATTCGATATTGCCTCCCTGTGGATCATCTGCTGTGGCCTTAGTTAGACTTGGTCACGGATCTTGATACACGCAGATGGACTTACCACCCTTTTCTCCTTACATGCTTCATCAATCAATTTTCTCGCCTCTTCAATCTGATCGCAGACATGTCATCCAATCATCGCTCAGTTGAACTTTCACTTTAGCTTCTCATAATTGAGTTCAACAAAATTTGGTGGTTGAAGATCGGTACCACCTTGATTATTGTATCGCTCAAGATAGGATAAGAAGTGATACGCTCTCCAAATGGCTCTGGTGGATATGGTTCTTCCCAACTCTCTTCATTGATCATAGAAATTTTTGTAACCCCTATCCAATGATGAGAAATGCCATTATCATATTCTCTGATTTGAAGAATGCTTTGACAAATCTCTTGGGTTTGTCTCGATGATGACCGACTTGGTCTTCTTCTCTCTTACAACCAATCTATGTTCCCATCTTTCTCTTTGAGAAGTTAAATACTTGGATGGAACATTAGTCATCACACTTACAACTTTTGAAGTAGCCTTACATTCCAAAACATGTGTAGCAACTTGTTTATGGACAAGTGTGGACTGAAAAGTAGTAGGAACTATTTCTTCAAAATTGGATTATTAAGAATTTTGTGAGAATCCTTAATATTACCCTTAACAGCCTTCCACAATCGCTTCAAGAGTAGCTTCCATATTAACTTCAAAGAAGATCAACAAAGACTAACAAAGACACGCGCAGATTTTTTGAAATGTCAACAACAGTTTCTTCTAGCCTTGTCTTCTTAGCCTTTGCCTCTGTTGTTGGATTTTCTTCTTTTCTTGCACTCATTTTCTTTAACCTTGGTGACCTCTTGGATTGAACTTTCTTCTTCTCGTGTTCTTCTACTTTCCTTTTCCTTCATTTCCTTGAGATTGAGTTTCAAACTTTCTCAATGATTGATGTGATGATTTTGTAGCTTTTGATCTCGTAGTTCATAATGCTTTGGTTTGCTTGAATCTCTGGAAGGATGGCTTCTTTCGTCGCAGATTTCCTTTGTGGGTGACGTTCTTGCTTACTTATGAATGTCACTCACCAAAGGTTCCCTTTCCGCTTTAAGTCACCGATTCAAAAATCGAGCAGATCTTGACTTGACTCGAGAGTGTGATCTTCTCTCCTTCATAGAGGATTTCTTGGTTTAGGCTCCCCTCGGTTGTTGCTTTCCTTGATTCTTTCGCTCCTTGTTTGTCTGAAAATCTCGGACCCATTTTGGCAATCGATGTTGAATCTATATAACTTCTTACAGATACCTTCCGTCGACTCCCAACTCAATCGATTCTCGATTCTTTAAACATCCTTGTCAACAACATCCCAAACGGAGAGTGTTTGTATCCTTTATTGATTTAACCATATATTGATAAATCAAAATGGTAAATCTATTGGTTGGTGATTCAGAGATGAAGGATACATTGTTCATCCAAAGTAGTGACTTGATGTCTTGAACCTATCCTAGGTAAACACATACCACACAAAAGCAATGAAACAAAACCCTTGCCTTTGGTACAAGCCAAGAGGCTCTTCTTTCGATTGGGTTGTTACGACCATAAAGTTGACGAGTAACTTCATCTTTGTTCAACTTCAGCTTAGTCATCCATTTCACCATGTTAGTAGGTTGAACTCCACTACTCGGACATTCAGTGACTCTTTCCAGTAACTCCTTGGTTACTATAACAGGGAGTGTTTCTACATACGATACGATTGTATTATCCACGGCTTTAGTATGTTTCGAACTCATAAACTTCTTTGAGATAAACTTGCTCTCGTATTTGAAAGAAGTTTCTCCATCCCGCCGCTATTATCTCCTATCTATATCCATTTGTTCCCTTCTTAGATCTTCAAAGTTTACCAATCTTTCCCAGTTTGCTCCTGGATCAACTCGCAAAATGGGCTTGACATTCATCTTGTTGATTCTGAGTGAATAGGAACTCGCTTGAAGAATTTTTAGAGAGATTTCAGAGAACTAGCAATTTCGAATTTGTTAGAGATCCCAAACGCCGCTTTAGGGATTTTATAGCAAATTCTAGAACGATTGTACTTCTCGATGATCTCGACCTTTTTCCTCTAAAATTTTTCTTTGTGAAAGAAGTTTTAAGTCGAAACCGTCAACGCCGCTTAACTCCACCGTTTCATTGTCTTTCTTTTGAAAAATCGATGATCAATCATTAACTCTGCCGAATCTTTCTCGTCTTTGTCTTTAAAAATCATATGAATGATCCGTTAACTCCTCCGCTCTATCTGTTTCTTCTTTGCGAAAAACCGGATGATTGGTCCGTTAACTCCTTCGCTCATCTGTTTCTTCTTTGCGAAAAACCGGATGATTGGTCCGTTAACTCCTCCGCTCATCTGTTTCTTCTTTGCGAAAACCAGATGATTGGTCCGTTAACTCCTCCGCTCTATCTGTTTCTTCTTTGCGAAAAACCGATGATTGGTCCGTTAACATTACCATATTGAGGTTGGCTCGATTTCTTTAAAGCGATCTTCACTTAGTGGTTTTGTGAAGATATCGCCACCGAAATTTCGTTTCCACGAATTGTAGATCGACAACTTTCTTCCGAACGTAATCTCTCAAGAAATGATGTCTAACTTCAATGTGCTTCACCCTTGAATGTTGAATTGGATTCTTTGACAAGTCGATGGTATTTGGTGTTGTCGCAGATATTGGAATCTCTTCCTCTTGTATTGAGTAGTCCTCCAATTGATACTTGATCCACGTAATTGTGAACAACAACTTCATGCAGATATATATTCAGCTTCTGCGGTTGATAATGCAATCGAGCTTTGTCTCTTGCTTGACCATGACACCAGGTTTGGTCCAAGGTAGTGACAACCACCACTCGTGCTCTTCCTTTCAATCCTATCACCGGCATAGTCCGCATCGCAATATCCATTCAACCTGAAATCTTTACCTTTCTCATACATTAAGCAAAGATCAGTAGTACCTGCGAGATATCTCAAAATTCGTTTTACAGCTATGTAATGAGATTCTCTAGGATCGGCCTGAAACCTTGCACACAAGCATACACTGAATAGAATGTCAGGTCTACTTGCTGTAAGATAAAGCAAAGAACCAATCATCCTCTAATAGGGTTTGATCCACCTTCTTACCACTTTCGTCTTTCGACAATAAGTTTGAAGGATGCATCGGTGTAGACATACTTTTAACATCGCACATATCAAATTTAGACAACAATTCTTTGACATATTTTGTTGATGGATAAAAATCTTATCCTTAGTTTGCTTTACTTGCAATCCAAGAAAGAATTTTAACTCACCCATCATGCTCATCTCAAATTCATTTTTCATCATATTTTCAAAGCTTATGCATAACTTTTTGAGGTGGCACCAAAATAATATCATCAACATAGATTTGCACAATAATAAAATCATTATACAAGTTCTTCCTAAAAGAGTTTTGTCAACTTTACCTCTAGTAAATCCATTTTCAATAAGAAATGAGCTCAGACGATCATACCATGCTCTAGGAGCCTGTTTGATCCATATAAGGCTTTATGAAGTCAGTAGACATGATCTGGATACTTTATATCCTCAAATCCAGGAGGTTGCTTGACATAGACTTCTTCATCTATAAAGCCATTCGAAATGCACTTTTACATCCATCTAAAAAGCTTTATGTCATGGCAAACAAAGATATGCAAGCAAGTATCCTTATTGCTTCAAGTCTTGCTACCGGAGCATATGTCTCATTATAGTCTATTCCTTCCTGCTGATTATAGCCTTGTGCTACTAATCTTGCCTTGTCATGACGACTTACTTTCCTCGATTCGTCTAGCTTATTCTTGAATATCCATCTAGTACCAATAATGGATTTCTTTTCGTGTTTAGGAACTAAGGACCGACTTTATTCCCACTTGAATTGATTCAACTCCTCTTGCATAGCTAATATCCATGCTTCATCTTTTAGAGCTTCATCAATCTTTTTAGGTTCTACTTGTATATAAATGCCACGTTGGCTTCTCTTCTGAACTTGGACCTTGTTCTTACACCTTCTGAGGTTTCTCCGATAATTGACTCTTTAGGATGAGAGCTTTTGTATCTCCAATCTTTCTTTAACTCAAAATTCTTAGAGATATCTGTCTTTTCATCATGAAGTGTTCCTGATGAAGATACTTCCTTACACTGCGTCAAGGGCACTGTAACAGCATCATCTTCTGATTCCTCTTCCTTATTGGGTTGAGAGCTATCATTGAACTTAACGTGAATAGTTTCTTCAACAGTCTTTGAGGTGAGGTTGAAGACTATAAATGCCTTTGAAGTGAGAGAATAGCTTAGAAAAATTCCTGAAAGTGTCTTCGCATCAAATTTGTCCAGAGCTTCCTTTGTGTTCAGAAAAGTGCACTTGCAGCCAAAAGGATGGAAATAAGAAATGTTTGGTCTCCTTCCATTTGATTTGTTCCTTCATGTGCAATTGATAATGTATCTCACATTTCTTTGGCAGTATCGCATCCATGCACTTTGTCATACTCGCTTCTGCTCAATGCACAACTCAAAGAAAAATTTCGCTTTGGAGTTTAGTTGAAATCTTGCTTTCTTTCATTGTCCATCTTTCTCATGGAATTGGATTTTATCATCATCTTCAGTGTGTAAGGTCCATTCTCGATGATGTCCCAAAGGTCAATGTGAGTAGACTCGATAAACAATCTCATCGATCCTTCCAATAGTGGTAGTCTTCACCATTGAATCTTTGGAGGTCCGTGACCGAGGCTCCTTCGCAATATCGTGTGTGATTCCACCATTTTCTTTAGTTCACACTTTATTAGAGTGATTCTTGAACACCTTGCTTTGATACCAATTGAAGTAAATCACACGTTAATATATTGAGTAATAATATGACCAAGATACACAAGAAGGGGGTTGAATTGTGATAAACTTTTCTTTAATTCCTTCAATAAAATTGCTTGTTCTTTCGAAAACTTATCGTAAATCAATTCTTAACTAGTTTGAAAACTTTGTTAATAATGAAAACTACGATTTAAGAAAAGTAAGAGTTAGAGAGAAACATGCAATTTTATCTGGTTCACCCTAAAACCGGCTACGCCGATCCTCGATATTCTTCGAGATTTTCACTATCTCCAAACTGATTACAAGTATTCTTTAGATCGAGCCTCTTCAGTCTCTTAACAAGAAGTATTCTTTACTCTTAGCCTCTTCAGTTATCTCAGTAGACTTTTTCAAAATGAAAAATTGATAAAGAATTTTTACAAAAGAGTTGCTCTTCACAATATACACTCGAAAATAGTTCGCAATTTTTCTCGGATATGCAGATATTGAATACACAGAGTTTCATTCACTTTTTCCAAAAGTTATTTCTTCTTCAATCTCGACTCTTATTTATAGTCTGAACTTCAACTGCTTTCTTGACTATCTCGCTTCTTGAATCTTTAAAGAGCGGTTATTCAGTTTAGCTCAGAACCGTCTTAAGCGATGTTTCTTTCTTCCGCCTTATTTTCAGATAAATGCGCTTTTGTCTTCGTAAAGCTCCGCCCGCTTTTGTATCGTCCTTTTCTTCCGCCCGCTTTTCTTTAAATGCCTTTTGTATCGCCTCGCTTTTCCTTTAAATACCTTTTCTTCCGCCGCTTTTGTTTAAATCTGCTTTTCTTTAAATGCCTTTTCTTCCGTCCTTTTTCTTTTATGCCTTTTGTATCGCCCTTTTCCTTCCGCCTGCTTTTTCTTTCTTACGCTTTTGTATCGCTTCGCTTTTCTTCCGCCTCGCTTTTCTTAGTGCCTTTTCTTAGTATATTTCTCTTTGTTTATTATCAAAATTATTTAATACGTGAAGTCTGGTTTGACTTAACAGTTTCAACCTTCCCGTCTACTCCAATTTTTTTTCTTAAATACCCACTTACATCCTATGAGTTTTATATCCTTGGAGGGATCAACCAAAGTCCATACTTTGTTGATTCTCATGGATTCTAACTTGGATTCCATGGCTTTAAATCACTTCTCACGATTTGGACTTACCATGGCCTCTTCGTAAGTCTTAGGGTCATCATCAATATGTGAGATATCATCAATATGATTATTCTCGTCACCTTGCACCATTAAGTTTAATATATTTAGTGCATAACAATCCCTAGTAGACCTTCTAAGAGGCTCATGTTTTATAGGTTATTTCTCTACTTGATCTTATTGTTGCACTGGTTCTTAGATAGGTTTATTAACTGGTCCCTTCTTGTAACATCCCGTTACCCATGTTAAGGCTAAAATTGTAAATGTGAGAGATTTCGGAGAAATTAGGAAACACTTTTCATGCTCATGCATGTCATGATATGCATATATATGTGAATAGTAAATTTTGCACACATCAAAATGACTGTACATGCATTCATTGATATTTCCAGGTATAATTGTTAGTAAATGTGATTTTATTAGAAATTGTGGTTTGATTTTATTGAAAAATTGATTTGGAGATCATAATTCTTGATTTAGAATTTTTGGAGTTTTTGGGAAAATTTTTCTAAAAAGAATTGGGATAATTCTTGGACTAGAAAAAATGCCAGTTGACAAAAAATTGATAAATAGTAGTAGAATTTATTGTCAAATGGAAATGAAAATTTTGATAAATGACTTTAGGATTTATTAACAAGCCTCAGCGAAAATCGGGAGAAAATTGGGTTAGAAATTGTAGACAAAATGAACTAGTTAAATGAAAGAACTTAGCATGATGCTTTAGAAATTGGACATGTGGCATTTTTTATGTATTTATTGAAACAAACCCCACCCCCTTTTATTGTCTTTCACAAAGCTTCTCTTAAAAAGGGGGGTATTAGGGTTTTGCTTTGATTCTCTTCTTCTCTCCTTTATTTTTGTGGCTTCTCTTCTCTTCTTCTTCTTGATTTTATCCACCCACGTTGAACCTCTCTTCTTCCATTTGCTACTCCTTCACTTTGCCTCTCTTTCGTTCCCACCAAGAATACTAATTTTCCAACCCTTAAATGTTGATGATCGTGTATGTTGGTGGAGCTAGGGATTCTTGGTGATCTTGAAGATGTTTGAAGAGTTGGGAGCTAAATCAAGTAAATAGCTTGTTAAATATTTGGGTTTGGTTAATTGAAGCATTTGTGATGATTGTTAGAAGTTAAATGGCATATGATGGTGTTTTATGTATGATGAACATGAGTGATGAAATGCATAGGTAAATGCCTTTTGTTTGTAATTGTGAATGATCTTTAATGGATTAAGAATTGATTTGTGAATGTTATTGAGTTGAAATGGAGTTGAGAATGAGGAGAAAATGAAGTAGAAAATGTGATATTAGTATAAGTTGTGAATGGGAAAATTTTGAACTGAAGTTGTTGAAAAACTGGGTTTGCATTTGTGTATTTTCGTCGTGGCGAACTTGAACGATATTAGAGAGGATTTTTTTCAAGTAAAGTTTGCCACGTCGAACTTGTAAAATTTTCGTGAGAATTCCTCTCTGGAGGAGTTCGTCGTGGCGAACTTTTTCTACACTAAACATGTTTTACTATTTTGGGCATATCTTTTTCTATAATTATCCAAATGAACTTATTCTTGATTTAGAGTAACCTGGATACATAGGGATACAAATAATATGAAGAAATAAAATTCTGAATCAGACTCTAAGAGTTTCAATTTCTGGGTGAAAGTTGAGTATAGGATGCTATCTCTAAATAAAAGCAGTCCGAAATTATTTCAAGTATAACTTTCACATTACTAAACCAAATTGAGTGATTTTAGTGTCAATGGAAACATAAGGCATAGAGGAACACTTTTCTAGATTAGGGTATGACCAAATTATATCAATTTCAATATCTGTTTTAACGTGGATAGTAGACCCGAAAGTGTGTTATGGAAAAATCTGAAGTGATTCAATGAGAAATAAAATGTGATTTTAATGGTTTTAGTGAGGCGTAAACCTAAGTATAAATTGTACTTAAATGAGTTTTGATATGAAAATGATTTTTTAAATGAGAATAATGGATAGATACCTGGGATTGTCATGAACATGCATTGTACATATTTTATATACACACTTGTGTTTATGGGAATGCTTATAATTGTGCAATTATTAATGCATGTGCATCATGTGTATTACTTAATTTTTATGTATAGGATAAACGACTGCATTCAAATATTTCTAGATCATTGAAGCTAGTGCTAATCTAGAGCGTACTGTGAGTAGACCTAGATGGTCTCGTTTTATTGTTTGTTTTGTTTGAATTTTTGTATTGATTGACCACTGAATGCTTATATGAATGTGGATGATTGTGTTGAATTCCAGACAAAAGGTCCGATGATTGTGATGTTGATTGAGATATTGAAGTTCTACTTGTATGTGAATGAGATGAAATAAGTGTGCATAATATGATTATTAAATGTCGGACCACGGTCCAATGACAAGTGTGTTTTAAATGTGCATTTGCATCTAAATGAAAGTGTGATTCTCAACTTTAATGTTGAATGTCAGACTAAAGTCCGATGATATGTGAATGTGAGTGAATGGGAATATGCAAATGTAATTGATGCATTCCATGTCATGAATGCATGAAACATAATGACTGTTGTAGCTAGAGTAGCCATCGATCAGAGCTTAAAGCTCAACAAGTGAAAATAAGCCTCGAGCTCAAAAGTGATTCAGAGCTTTAGGCTCAACGTTTAATGAGCCCTGTATCTCCCAAGCAGATAAGGGACAATTATCAATGAGCCCTATATGGGACAGTTTAGGTACTCGGTCACAACAAAATAACAAACAAAAAATGGGTCTCATATGCACTGCACATGTATAATATGAATGATTAAATTGCATTGAATGTGAAATGTGAAATGATGTGAATGTGGATCATGTGTTATGTGACTGGGTGAGCCATCGATGATGGTCACTCGTTGAGTTCTCAAAACTAACCAAAAATTTGTAAATATTTTTCAGGATCAGAAGAACACCCAGTTAGGCAAACGGGAGTATACCTACAGCATGCAAGTATAGGATAGGAGTCGGGATCAGTTCGCGTCTACATCATACTTCTTTATTTTCGTATTGAATCGTGTTTATTCTGAAATTTTTGCACAATGTGTATACAAATGTATTTATGTTGTAATGTAAAGACATTATGATCAAAGTGTTTTATTTTTCTAATGGGCCTGAATTGGTTATTATCTTCGCATATGTTTATTGTTGTTTCAAAAAAAAATTATACCAAATTTTGAATGATTAAGTGTGCTAGCACACCACCCTTGTGGAACACGGACTCGGATATCCCTCAGGATGTCGGGCACGTGTCTTGCAGGAGTGGGGTGCTACAATTCTCCTCAACAATTGAGGCTAGTATATTATGTGATAATTTTAAGATATCAAGTAAAGGTTGCTCAACATGCATCTGACGCTTTTGAGCTTGTGTTGATCGTCAGAATCTTGAATTTTATTAAAATCTATTTCTTCACCATGACTTCCTCCATTAAGGAACTTCCTTTCTAAAAAAGTTGCATTTCTAGCCACAAAAATTTTGTGTTCAGAAAGGTAATAGAAATAGTATCTCATAGTTTCCTTAGGATAGCTAACAAATCTACACTTGTCAGACCTCGCTTCAAGCTTATCTAACAGCAATCTCTTGACATAAGCTGGACAATCCCAAATTTTTAAATGTTTTAGGATAGGATTATGTCCTTTCTATATCTCATATAGAGTTTTAGTAACTGCTTTAGTGGGAACTTTGTTTAATAACTAGGTAGTGACTTCTAAAGCATATCCCTATAGGAAGATAGGAAGATCAGTAAACCTCATCATGGGTCTCATCATATCCAATAAAGTTCGATTTCTCTTTTTTGATACAATATTATGTTGTGGTGTTCCTAGAGAAGTCCACTTAGACAGCATTCCATCTTGCCTTAGATAATCAACAAAATCATCACTAAGATACTCGCCACCACGGTTAGATTTTAGTGCGTTAATCCTCTTACCATTTTATTTTTCAACTTCACTACAAATCTTTTGAACATTTCAAATGATTCAGACTTGTGTTTCATAAGATACCCAAATCCATATTTTGACATATCATCAGTGAAGGTGATAAAATA
This sequence comes from Erythroxylum novogranatense, assembly GCA_029891385.1. Taxonomy (NCBI): domain Eukaryota; kingdom Viridiplantae; phylum Streptophyta; class Magnoliopsida; order Malpighiales; family Erythroxylaceae; genus Erythroxylum; species Erythroxylum novogranatense. The sequence goes on along the minus strand of CM057235.1, from coordinate 65,343,312 downwards.
AGAATATCAACCTTTAGCTTGAACTTTCATAGACCTACATACATCAGTATGTATGAGTCCTAAAAGTTCACTAACTCTCTCTCCAATTCCAGTAAAAGGAGATTTGGTTATTTTTCCTTTAAGACAAGATTCACAAGTTTCATATGATGCATAATCATATTAACCAAGGCATCCTTCCTTGTGCAACTTGTTTACTCTTTTCTCACCAATATGACTAAGTCTACAATGCCAAAGGTAAGTTTGATTTGCATAATTATATCTCTTCCTTTTTTGACCAGAAACATTCATAATTAGATAAACAACCATTTCAGGTAAGTCATAAAGACCATATTGTAAACAACCATTTACATATAATTCATTACCATGAAATATATTACATTGGTTATTCTTAGAGATTGTATGAAATCCACGCTTGTCTAATGACGAAATGGAAACAATATTCGAAACAAATTTAGGAATATAATAACAATCTTCTAATAATAAAGTCTTTCCCGTTGGCATAACAAGAGAAATAATTCCTACAACTAGGGTAGCAACACTTGCTTCATTCCCAACTTGTAGCTTAACTTCTCCCTTATTCAATCTTCTACTGATCCTAAGATCCTGCAACATATTGCAGATGTTAAAGCTACTACCATTATCTAATACCTATTTAGTAGAATCAATAGTAGTTAAAGAAATCATGAAAATATTTTTCATAAATATCCCACCTTGTTTCTTGCCTTTCAAAGTAGCCAAATACTCTGGGCTATTCCTCTTCCAGTGTCCCTTCTTTGTACAAAAGAAACACTCAACATCCTTTTGGTCAACTTTCTTCTCCTTGCCCTTGGATTTGTTCCAAACACCCTTGGGTGCAAGATTATTTTTCTTAGTCTTCTTCTTTCCCTTCCACTTACCCTTTACAAACCAGGTTCACAAACCTTGACACTTTCAACTTCTCAGAAGATGCTACTTGATTTTCATATTCAATCAATAAGTTGAGTATTTCATGAAGATCACAATTCATCTTGTTCATGTTAAAGATAACAATAAATGGTGAAAAAAATATTAGTAAGAGACTGTAAGATCAAATCTTGTGACAACTCTTTCCCTAGTGAACACCTTAACTTCTCAAGTTGTTTTATAAGATCAATCATCTTAAGAACATGGGGCTCCATATGAGATTTTGGCTTCAGTTCAGACTTGAATAGGGAGTTAGATAACTGGTATCTAGCAATCCTACTTTGTGACCCATACATTTTCATAAGATGCTCAATAATCTGTGGAGGATTCATACCTTCATGCTAAATTTGGAGTTCAGAACTCTTTAATGCCAGAATAATACACTTGGCATTAGTACTATATTCATTGTACTTAAAATATGCGTCCAATGCATTAGCATCATCAATCCCCTCAGGAGGCACTTCTTTCGTGGGTTTGTCGATCACACCGATAATTTTTTCATGCATGAGAACAATTCTCATATTGCGGTAACAATAATCAAAATTGTTACCCGCTAGCTTGTTAGCATCAAGAATACTTCGCAGTAATATAGTAGACATTTTGAGAAATCTAATAAAAAGAAAATATCAAAATAAGAACATAATCATATATTATTAAGACATGGACTTTTATCTATATGATATAAAATCTTTAAAACATGAATGAGCCCCTTGTTTGTTAAGTCGTTACTCATGCATAATTAAAGAGTAATAAATTTCTTATTTTATCATATAAAATTTATAGTGGGCTTAATATTATATAGTCCTCTGTTGTCAAGTTGTTCCTATTAGTATAGTTTAATTTATCCATTCAAGTAACGGAGAATTAATTAATATTATACTTCCTACGTAGTCAGGCCAATGCAATAGAAAATATTATTTATCCCCTAACTATAAAATCACCTAGTTATTAGGTCATTCCTTGTATATAAAAATAAATATTATTATCTACTTGATGAAAATCCTTTTGATAAAATATCATATATTATATCAAAATAAACTCAATAATTTTAAAGAGTCAAGATTTTATGTTATTAAAACAATTTTAATAACATTAGTGACTCATATCACATTTTCGCACAACATTCATATAATAAACTTGTAATTTAACAAGCATTTATCGATCTAATTTCATAAACAAATAAATAGTTAGACTATGTGGAAATGCATGCCGTGATTGTTAGAAATTATTGATATCACACAAAGAGAGAATAATATTATTTGAGATGAAATATGGCTATATATAACAGCCTTACAAAACAGAAATCCAAATGCATCCCACGTTACAGCTAAAAACGTGGTAACTAAAATAGGAAGAATTCAAACCTATAACGACATCCTAAAGACCAGGACACTTATTAACAAAATAACAAACTCTAATCCATAACATTCCCTCCCTTAAACTAGACTGCCTAAGCAACTAGTTTATTGTCGGTGCACACACTCCCAACTCATCTCTCAACTTCTGAAATGACTCCACTCAACTTTTGAAATGACTCCACTTTATTTTCTATCGGTGCATTACACACTCCCAACTTATCTCTCAACTTCTGAAATGACTCCACTTTAAGTGCTTTAGTTAACACATCAGCCACTTGTTCTTGAGTCCCACAATGCTTTAAACACACGACTCCTTCTCTAGCTAGCTCCCGTAGGAAGTGAAAATGAACATCTATGTGTTTGCTTCTACCATGCATCACAGGGTTCTTGGATAACTTAATGGTTGAGCTATTGCCATAGAAAATGGTAGTGCCTTCATTGCCTTCATAGCTAAGTTCCTTTAAAATTCTCTTCATCCACACGGCCTGACATGAACACGCTGCAGCAGCTACAAATTCAGCCTCTGGTGTACTCAGAGTAACGATCGGCTGCTTTCTTGACGACCAAGCAACTGCTCTAGAGCTCAAAATGAAAGCATAACCTAACGTGCTCTTTCTATCCTCCAAACAGCCTGCATAATCACTATCGGTGAAGCCAACTAACTGCTTATTCCCTCCCTTCCTATAAAGGATCCCAAAGTCAATTGTTCCTCATGGATAACATAAAATCCTCTTGGCTGCCATGAGATGAAGTTCTGTTGGCTTCGACATATACCTACTAATCAGACTAACTGCAAACATTATGTCTGGTCTTGTAGCCGTTAGATACATCATGCTTCCCACCAATTGCTTAAAAAAGGTGCCATTAACCTCCACTCCATTTTCATCTTTAAAAATCTTAAATCCCGGAATGATGGGATTCTTAACTTCATTGCTGCTCTCCATCCCAAACCTTTTCAAAATCTCCATTGCATACTTCCTTTGGCTTATAAAGATCCCTTCACCAAACTGCATCACTTCAATATTGAGGAAATATCTCATTTTTTCCAAATCCGACATATCAAATTCATTCATCATTGAACCTTTGAACGTATTGATCATAGCCTCATCATCTCCCGTATAAATTAAATCATCAACATACAAGCTTATAATTAAATGTTTACCTTGCTGGTTGGTTTTGATGAAAAGTGTCTGCTCACTATCACATCTTCCGAAGCCTTCTTTTAGGAAATATGACTCAATCCGGCTGAACCAAGCCCTAGGTGCTTGTTTGAGTCCATACAGTGCCTTGTTGAGTTTATACACTTTGTGAGCTTCATTCTTCACTTTATAACCCCTTGGTTGTTCAACAAAGACATCCTCAATCAACTCTCCATGGAGGAATGTTGATTTTAACGTCAAGTTGATAAATGTTCCAACCTTTTTGTGCAACGAAGGCAAGAATCATCCGAACCGTATCCATTCGAGCAACTGGTGCAAACACTTCCTCATAGTCAACTCCATATTCTTGTGCATAGCCCTTTGCAACTAAGCGAGCTTTGTACCTCTCAACCTCTCCAAGCTCATTCAGCTTCGTTTTGTATACCCATTTAAGCCCAATTCTTTTAGCTCCCTTTGGTAACTCTGTTAGAAACCCCCTTCCATTCTTCTCAATTGATCTCATCTCTGAGTCCATGGCTTGCCTCCATTTATCAACCTTCACTGCTTCCTCGTAACATATTGGATCTACACTAGTAAAGAGAGCTATGTTGACATTAATATCTTCATCAGAGAGGCCAAGGCCTTCACCAGTTTCGTAGTCCCTCATCCATACTGGAACTCTTCGATTCCTACCTTCTTCTGAACTAGAGGATTCTGGAGAACCTTCTGCACTTATAGGACTTGGCAGTACTTCATCGCTTTCAACATCTTCTTGGTCAGACTCAATTGAAAATTTTTTCTCTTCTTCATCTCCCCATTCCAGATCTAGTAGAATCTGGTCGTTGTAGCTTTTATCCCATTCCCACTTCTTATCCTCCTCGAATACAACATCATGGCTGATCACAACTTTCTTCGAGACCGGATCATAAAGCCTATACCCTTTCGATTCCTCACTTACTCCCAATAGAATACAACTATAACTCTTGTCTTCAAGTTTTGTCCTTCGAGCTTCAGGAATATGAACATGTGCAATACTTCCAAAAACTCTAAAATGTTCAATAGATGGTTTAACTCCACTCCAAGCTTCCTCTGGAGTCACATCTTTTACTGATAATGTGGGGCACCTGTTCAATACATAAAAGGCCCAATTCATAGCCCCAGGCCAGAAGGTCTTTGGAATACCTTTTTCAGATAATAAACATCTCACCATGTTCATTATCGTCCGGTTTTTCCTCTCTGCAATGCCATTCTGTTGCGGGGTATAGGCAGTAGTTAATTGCCTCTTTATTCCATTCGTTTTGCAATATTCATTGAATTCTTCTGAAGTGAATTCCCCACCACGATCTGTCCTCAAACACTTAATGGCCAAACCCGTCTCTTTCTCCACACAATTCTTAAAAAACTTGAAAGAAGTAAAAGCATCTGATTTTTCAACTAGGAAATTCACCCATGCTTTTCTACTGAAATCATCTATAAAGCAAATCAGATACCTTTAATGGCTATTGGAAATCGGAGAAATGGATCCACATAGATCTGCATGAACAAGTTACAGCTTTTGAGATGCTCTCCATGTGCTCCTTTTGGGAATAGAATCTCAGTGTTGCTTACCCTTCAGGCAATCAGTGCATACAACGCTGGATTCAGAGAACTTAGGCAAAACTCTCACCATTTCTTTGAGTTGTAGAGTCTTGAGGCCTTTATAACTTAGATGACCATATCTACGATGCCATAGATGAGCTAGGTCTTGTGTGGTTGCTTGAAGACACGCTTCGTTTTTTGTTTGCATCTTAGTGGATTGAGTGTTGGATAGTAGAACAAACATTCTATTTGCTATCATGTTGGTTTGAATGATCAAACCTCTTGATGGATGGTAAATTCTGCATTTGTTTGATTGGATTCGAATGGCTAGCCCTCTTTCCTGCAGCTAACCCACCCTGAGAAGATGATTCTTCAGTTCTGGCACATAAAACACTCTAGTTACTATGTAATTGAGTCCATCCAAACACAATCTCACAGTACCCTTTCCAGCTACACTCATCTTTATATTATTTCCTAGATTAACTATTTGCTTGAACTCTTCATCCAGCTCACAAAACAATGTTCGATCACCACACATATGGTTACTACAACCTGAGTCGAGAAACCATACATCATTTCGACTTGTTCCATGCATCTCTACATAAGCCATGAGAAGCATTTCTTCTGTGTCATCCAACTGCACATAATTGGCCTGCTTTTCCCACATCGGACACTCATATTGATAGTGTCCAAGTTGATGGCATTTGAAACACTCGACCACAGCTTTGTTGTAGGATTGACGACCCCTTCCTCTACCTCTTCCTCCTCTGAACACAGCTCTCCCACGTCCTCTTTCACTATGTTTCTCTTCATGTGTTACCTTGAGTGCCTGCTCTTCTCCATGACTCTTATGAAACTTCTGTTCATGCACAATGAGTGAACTTTGCAGTTCATCAATTGTGAGTGAATCAACATCCTTAGATTCTTCGATCGAGACGACTATATAGGTAAATTTCTCGGTCAAAGTCCTAAGGATCTTCTCCACAATGGTACTTTCTCTCATTTGCTCACCATTACTCCTCATCTTGTCAGCAATAGCCATGACACGAGCGAAATAATCAGTGATAGTTTCACCTACTTTCATTTCCAGAATCTCGAAATCTCTTCTTAACGCTTGTAGAGTCGCACGCTTCACCCTAGCATTTCCCTTGAATTTTTTTCTCATAGAATCCCATATCTGTTTTAAGGTGCGCTTCTCCAGAATTTGCTCAAGAATTGTCCTGTCAATCGCCTGGAACAGATAATTCTTTACTTTGAGGTCTGTAGCCCTCAATTCCTCCAATTTCTTTTGCTCTGTCACACTCAATGTTGCTCCTGCTTGTGGTTCTTCATAACCAGTCTCAACTAGACTCCGATAACCTTTAGATCTCAAAAGGTTTTCCATAATCATGCTCCAATGGTTATAATGACCATCAAAGCGTGGAATGGTAGGTTGCCAGAAATTCTTTTCTTCACTCATTCTTCTCTTGTTTGTGAGTCACTCGAAAGACTGCAGCTTTCTTTTCTCAGATCCCAGTGAGGCTCTGATACCAGATTGTTAGAAATTATTGATATCACACAAAGAGAGAATAATATTATTTGAGATGAAATATGGCTATATATAACAGCCTTACAAAACAGAAATCCAAATGCATCCCACGTTACAGTTACAAATGTGGTAACTAAACTAGGAAGAATTCAAACCTATAACGGCATCCTGAAGACCAGGACACTTATTAACAAAATAACAAACTCTAATCCATAACAGTGATAGCAAAAGGAAAAACCAAATAAGCCTAAACCCAAATGAAGAGAAGTAACGGCTCACGGCTGGTGCTAATGGCCAGAACCAAATGATCAATTCCAACGTTTGGACCAAGTAAAAAAAATTGTCTTCTTACTCTCTTCTCTTTGTAGGGATTTTCACTAAGAAGTCAAACGCATGAACCTATGCAACTTACGCGTACCAGATTCACGTGGGTAGAACTTGAAGTGGGGACAATTAATTTTTTATTAAAAAAAACTTAAAAGAGCATCTTCTTCTTCTTAAGCGTACAACATCTGTTAAAAGCCTTTAATGACTTTTTCATGAAAGGACGTCTGTCAAAAGCTCTTAACCAAAACCTTGAAAACAAAAACTTTGCATTATTTATTTTCCATGGAAATATGATAAAACATCTTTCAAATGCATTTAATGAGTTTTAAATTTTCCATGAAACCAATTTCAAAGTGAAGCCAATATGATCTCATACATATTAAATAAATAACTTCCATGGGTTAAAACAAGTAACACAACAAAACACGCTAATCATAGCATTGGCATTTTTTTTTAAGTATGATGTGAACACAATCGTCTCTTATACTAATTGATGGATTGCATACACAGTTGAAAAAAATGTTGTTGCAATCTACAATTATTTATTGTGTTTAATAATCATATTCATAGCAAGTACTAATAAATAATAAATGCCTGAACTTTACGAGGATTATTCGATAATAAATTTCTAAAATACGAAATTTGTATGCACTTTATACTGAAAAATAGTTTCGTTTTAACACTTGATATAACTATAGTTAAATTTAAAAATCTTTCTTCAAGAATAGAAAAATATTTTCTTTTCTTTTCTCTTGTTGATTTCAACGTATAAAATAATGAAAGAGTATCTATATTCACTCTATTCTTCGAAAGTGTTTTAACGTGTTTTGAAAAACCACCCGCATCAGTTCAGTTTGTTTTGGTTTAAATGTAAAACCGAAAACAAAACCACCAAGGCCTTTTACCATTTGACGCCTTTTGCCTTTTATTAAAATAATTATTATTAGTTATAAAATGAAATAAAATAAAAATATTTTATTTTATTCATTTATTTTGTATAGGATTATTTTCAATATTAATTACATTTTCTATGCTAGCAAAAGTATAATAATATGACCTATAGATTATTTAATAAATTATTTCATAATAAATTAAATAATCATAAACATAAAATATTACACTCGTAAGTGTGTGACCACATAGGTTCATCACTAAGTTAGTAGTAATTAATCTAATCAATTACTAATCATAGTTGGTGTCTAACAACATTCGTTAACGATCGGATATTGTGAAGTAACAATCTTACAAAGATAAAACCAAGTTAAGGATAATGTTTTATTACCTTTCACCAT